>JAQSEB010000010.1:3757500-4357500 GCA_030063045.1 Pratylenchus scribneri
TATTGCATAGAATAGAAAGAAGATTTGTCAATTTTAAATGGCCAATTTTATAAATTTATTAAAATATGTGCCCACCTTTTTTCCCTGGAAAATTGTGTTTCTGTTGCATTTGTGCCTCTTCCAAAGGAATCAATTCATCATTTTCATAGTCTGCCAACATAGATATGGATGCCGGATCAATTGGTTGAGATTCGACGTCGAAAATTCGAATCTGGAAAATGCATTCGTAAAATGAGGCATTAATTGCAGTGTTTTCTGTTTTGAATAGATATTGAGGGGAAGGACGATGGATGAAGTTACCAATATAACCGACAAACACAAAAACAATAAGGCCCAATAAAGCCGGCTAGGGGGTAGTCCCCAAAGGGCGGAGTTCTCGTCCCACTAATTGAGATCCTTTTGCCTATATAATTGGGATTTTATTTCCTCCCATCTATGCCATTATGATGAAAAAATTTGTAAATTATATGGCTAATAAATATGTATTGAAATGGTAATTTATCCTTTAATGCCGCTGACCTGAATGTCGGGTGTTCGCAGCAAAATTGTCTCATTGGCATCGCCATGGGATTGATAATTCTCATTGAAGTCGGCCGGTGTGCTCCCGCTTTCCCCAGAGGCTGGAGTTGTTTCCTTGCTGCCAGCTACGGATGAAACCTTTGAGAAAATTCAGTTTAATATGATAAAAAATTAAAATAAAATTGACCTGGAATCGAGTTGGGGTGGCCATCATTCATTCATTCATCGAAAATTTCAGTAGATTTAATTTTTGTAAATAATTGAAACTGTCTGGAATGTAAGAAATCAATGCATTATAAAATTAAGGACGCAAGAAATGTGGTATCGCGTATCGGACATTGATAATAAAAACACATGAATGTGGTTCTAATTCTAATAGGTAAAACTAACTACCTTTTTGCCTTATCATATATAAACAATCACAAAAATAGTAATTGAAAAAAGAGATTTTTGGAGACTAATCAATTCTCCACCATTTTAATAAATCGGTTATTAAAAAATAAAATTGGGTATAGCATGGAATAAATTAAAAGCATTATCATAAGGAAAAGGTATAGTTTAGTGATTGGGGGCGCAATTAAGAATTAGCTTGGCATTGTTGATTGGAAACTAAATAGTGTGATAAATCGTGATAATGATAAACAATAAAAGAAAAAGACAATTTATCCCAAATATTTATAGAAAGCAATTAATTGTAAAATGGAGGAAATTTGAATTAATTGATGAAGTATCATCTACAGTAGCGTAAAATAGGTTTAACGCTTTAACTTTAATACTGGTTTTTTGGCCCATCAAAGTTGCTCTCGGTCTCGACCCAAGAGAAAAGACCGAAGCATTTTGGTCGTAGTCGCGTGAATTTTTATAGGATTCATGTTTTTTTTTTTCACGGAATGCGGAAATGTTGAAGTGGAAGGGAATAGAAGGAATGAAAAATGTTCGGATAAAATAAGAAATTTTCTCGGATTCTAAATCAAAAGAGTGGTGCATCGAATAATTTGTTATTTCCTCCCTATTAACATATGTTTTTGAGGACGTATATGGTATGAATGATGGAAGGAACATAAATTTGACCTTTTTGTACTCATCCAACATGCCTTTGTCCATGGAAAAGGAGAAGTAGAAAAGTAATAATTAGAATAGAGAGCAACAGGGTGCGCGATATGCCTCGACTTCATATAGCAATACTGCGCCGATAATTAGCTCGGTTTTTATGGAATTGGATTCCTTGATTGTTGGAACTTGGATGGATGGACTGGCGGAATATGGGGGTTGGAAAAATGTCATTGTAAAATATATTTTATGTACAAGATATCAAATTAGATATGGCCAATAAAGGGATTAAAAATAAAGGCTTTGAATAGACATTTACATTTTTTGATTGAAAGATTAATTAGAGGGAAACCAAATTGGCCAAGATTTATTTGCACTCGCCATTTGCTTCTTGATGAGCCCCAACCAATGTGATCATGAAAAATTAGCCAAATGGGCAAATCATGAAATAAATGGAAAGTGGAAGGAATTGAAATGAGTGAATTTTAGGGCCGAATAAAATAAATCAGCAAATCAAAAAGACAAAAGGGAAAAAGCGCTTGAAAATATTGAACTAGACAGAGGGACTCATCATATCAAAAGCCAATGACGACGACATTTGCTATAAACTCACCTCCCATCCCCCAATAATCCAAACAACAGCTTCCAGTGGTCCTATTCCCAGGCTTACTCTTCCTTCCCCCGTGCTCCAACCACTTCCTATGTAGCCCTTTAAGCCTAGGCCAACCTCCTGCCTTTCCTCTCTCCACGGGCTCGCTTCCCACTATATTGCCTGGGAATTATTCAATGGAATGGGAATGGGCCAAAGAAGCGCCTCATCAACGGCGGAAAATGTTGAATTGGAATGTGAATTCATTTGAATGAATTGGTGGGTGAATGTGTTGAAGATGCTAGGGAAAATGGAATATGACCCCAAAAAATAGTCCTTTGGCCCTGCACTGGATGAGTGAGAATTTTTTGGCTCTAATTTTCAATTCAATCACCCATCCTTCAAAGCAAACAAATAAAAAAAAAAAACAAAAAAAAAGGAGCAAAATTGATGAGAAAGATTTGAAATGAATTTTTGGCCAAGGAATAGATTTATTAGGGCATTTTCTCTTAATATTCCTTGCTTAAACACTTTTGCCAAATTGTTTTAATCATTGGATAGTTGGAAATATTAGAAATAAATTAAGATAATATTTTGTGACTTGTTTAAGGGATTCGAAATTCGATCCTTAAATTCTCATTTTTCCCTCTACAATTTTATAATTTACAAATTAATATCATATCAATAAAAAGAGGATTTTCTCCTCTATCAAAGCATACCAAGATCATCAAAATTGGTTCATTCACTGATGAGTTATGAGCTTTCAAAAAACAAGAACATTTTCATTGAAGATCCCCCCCCCCCCCCCCAAAGAAAGGATTAGTTGGGTTAAACAATGCCTTAGGGCATGTCAAATGGCCACCACTCGTTGATTAAAAAGGAATGAAGAGGATAGCAAGAGAGAGCGCTTTTCGTCGGTCAGCGGTCCAGCAACCAATGAGAATGCCTCAAGGGCACATTCTTGTGGTCCTCTGTCCTCTCTTCCCTTCCTTCCCTTCGGTCAGCGGTCAGCCTCCTTCCCTTCCTTCCCTTCGGTCAGCCTCTTCCCTTCCTTCCCTTCGGTCAGCGGTCAGCCTCCTTCCCTTCCTTCCCTTCGGTCAGCCTCTCCCCTTCCTTCCCTTCGGTCAGCGGTCAGCCTCCTTCCCTTCCTTCCCTTCGGTCAGCAACCAATGGGAATGCCTTAAGGGCACATTCATGCGGTCCTTTTCCCTCTTTCGCTTGTATTTGAGGAGAGCACTGAAGCCCAATGTGGCCCATCTTTGCGGACTCATAACTTCCTTCAATCCTAACCGTTATTCTTGATCTTGGTATGATTTGATAGAGCGGAAAATTCTCAATCTTTTGATATAAATAATATCCCATAAATATATTTAATGAACATTTTATTAGGGTTTAAAGGAACTTGGAAAATTTATAATGAAAATGAATTACAATTTCATAAAAACATTTAAATAATGGAATAAAGTTATTTTCTGGAGGACAAATAAAGAAAACGAGATTGCTTGAATGGAATTGGAGTAATAATTTGGGTCGGGTGAATCAATAAATAAATTGGCCCAGCTGAAAGGCTTTTCGTTTTTTCCCTATCAGGATGCTAAAAAATCGAAGGTCAGGAAGGGACTTTGGAAAAAGCAACAATAAAATGGATTAAATATTAATGGATGCTGATCAAAAGTGTAATAAAATGGCACCAATTGGAAGGCTTCAATGGTACTTTAAAACGGAAATGTTGGAGGATCAGCATTGGTGGATTGTGGTTTATTTTAATGCTGATATCCATATATGGAGATGAGATGGAGGGCCATTAATGTCCAGCAGCTTTACGACCACCAACACTTTTGCCCTGACTTTGTTAGCATTTCGAATAAATATTTGTTGACCGACCTTGATTTTTCTTCTCCGATGGAGGGAAAGAGGCAATCACATTGGCCATTGCACTCCTCTCTCCCGCGGAGGCTAATTTATGTTCGGTTGATCGCAAAACGCAGAAAATGCGCTTATTTTACCCCTTTCTTTATTCCATATATTTGAGGAAAGTGAGGGAAAAATGTATTGGAGCCAATGAACAAATGTAATACAACCTTGTTAAATCATTATTGAAAATTTGCTTGAATTTAATCGTTGCTTTAATAATATTGCTATGCTAATCTTGATGTGATTGGAGAAACAGAGGGGGAATAATCTAAGTGATACAGTAACAGACATTACCGATTTAGCTTAGAGCTTATAGGAAAAGCGAGAGGCTCTTCAGCCCCAATCATTGTTTCCTCGGAAAGAAACGGGAATTGTACGGATAATATTTTCAAAAAAATGGCCTCTTCTGTGCCATACTAAAAAGTGGCCACTTTTTTTGTCATTTCCAGTTGCTTCCTTTTTTCCTTTTTCCATTCCTTTTTGGACTTTCGTTTGGTGGTCTGTTGGGATTCCCTTGAGGAGGCTTCTTCATTATAATGCCGTTGGCCATTCTCATCAATTTGTGAACATCGGGGGACTCTGTGCCCTCCATCCATACAACAATTTTGGTGGCCTCAAATTGGCAAATACAATTAAATTACGTTCCCCCTTCATCCAATTCCATAATGGTCCCTTGAGAGGAGAGGACGGCGGCATTTTTTATTTTGGAAGTGCCAATTTGATTGGCCGCAAATTTATTTATTTTTTGGGCCATGAAGATGCACTTGGCAAATTGGTGAGTAAAATAGAAAATTCCAAATTGTAGAGAAGATG
This sequence comes from Pratylenchus scribneri, assembly GCA_030063045.1. Lineage (NCBI taxonomy): Eukaryota > Metazoa > Nematoda > Chromadorea > Rhabditida > Pratylenchidae > Pratylenchus > Pratylenchus scribneri. The sequence goes on from JAQSEB010000010.1 coordinate 3,762,386, forward strand.
GCAAATGGGCCAACAAAAGTACTTTTTCCAAACAATTTTGGATGTAGGGGCAATTTGTTAAGAATTATGACTGAGCATAAATGGGCCACATTCGCTGGAGCGATCTCCTAAATGCAAGGAAGGGAAGAAAGGACCACAAGAATGTGCCCTTAAGGCATTCTCGCTGGCTGCTGATCGAAGGGCGCTCTCGCTATACAGTACTCCTCTCATTTCCTTTTAATCGACGAATGGTGGCCATTTGACATGCCCTAAGGTAACCCAACTAATCATTCCTCGGAGGAAGATGAAATGAATGGAATATGTGTTCTTTTGGAAGCTTATAACTTAGCATTAAATGAACCGATTTTAATAATGTTGGTATGCTTTGATAGAGGTGAAATCATCTTTTTAATGTATATATTTTACAAATTATTAAAAATGGAAAGACATAAATTAATTGAAATAAACAAATGAAAGAAATATTATCAAAATAAACAGTTGTTGATGAGATCAATTTATTAGTCCATTGCCTATTTTAAATGAAAATTGTTTTTTCCGAATTGGGCCAATCCTCCATTCTTCTTCTCTTTTCCATTTTTGTTGCCTCTTCTTTCAACATTTTTGTGGTCGTTGTTGTGCGGCTAACTCGCTCAATACTCACCAATTTGCCTTGGACACAACTTTCCTCTCGTTCGATTCGATCCTCGACAACACGTTCACAATGGCCTCCATCTGGATATGTGGATTGAAATGTTAATTTAAAAACACAGGACGAAAATAGTTTCTGTTCATTGTTCTTAAATCATTTCCTATTCCCTGCCTGAATTGTCACTTGTCTACCTTTATCCTAAATTGTTTCCTAATTATAATCCTTGTGATTGTTTTATTAGAGGAGGTTTAACTTTCGAGATGGAACAATTAATCGCAAAAATGATTGAATCAAATCCGACATAGTTTAAGTGTACCTTCCAATTTGACATTCCATTTCCATTGGCTTGGAATAGGCGGCGGTTTTCGTCCAATTTCACTTTGTGTTCCCCGTCGAATTGGCATTGGCATAAGAATGGGCGGCCTTTTCATTGTTGGCCTCGGCATTCTCCCATTTCCATTTAAATGAATTTTTGGCTTCTTCAAAATGCCCTTTGGCAGTTTTTTCCCTGAATTCTCGGATGGCAATTGTTTGGGTGCATCATTTGCCCATTTGGGGAAATGGACCAATTCCGGAGATTGGGCACTGATATAGGAGGGGGGCGATGATGGCGGTGGCCTCATAATTGTCATTGTTGTAGGGAATATTGTATGGGAGGGCGATGGGGAGGAAGACAATCCATGCCCAGGCAAATATGAAACTGTAATGAATATTCTAATTACAATATTCAGAGGATATTTCATTCGTTTATTTTAAATTCCATACAATTACCCAATATTCGGCATCCTCGACCAATGGATTCAACCAAATCCGCAAATAATTCTTTGAAGGATTTTTTAAGCAATTTTGAATGGTCCCTCGGGGCATTTCTTCCTTCCTCATCATTCTGTTGATAGGGGGAATAAAATTGTTGTGATGATGGAATTGTCTAAAACCATAATATACATTATTCAATTCATTTGCATTTTTCCCACTTTTTCATTGTATCCAATTCCTTCTCCTCTGTAGCTAATCCATTGGATGGGGATTTCTGCTTTATTTTCTCCCATTTGTTGTTGGCCATTCTTTTTTCGGCCATACCAATGGAAGAAATAAAGGGCACTGGCAAATGCCACGGAGAGTACCAATCCAATGGCCAAGAGCACAAAGAAAATGGTGCCAAAAAGTTGAAAATCGTCAGGTGGAAGGGCCATCGATGAATGGACAAAGAAAAAGGGAAGAAAAAAATACGAGAATGGACTGGGAAAGAGGGGCTAAATGCTCCTAAAAGCGATATAATGGATATCAAATATGGGTTGAATGCTTTACATGTTAACAAAATTATTTTGGTTATGTCCAAGTCCAAATGAACAATGAAACGAAAATGACGATTCAATATATTAATTTCATATTAATGCCCACCGATGAGCGGGGCATCCTCCGGCGGGAGAGAGAGAGCATTGTGGAATTTAACACTTTTACTTACACCCTCATAAATTGGCGTATCTATTATTATTTTTATGGGAGGCGAAACATTGGAGAAGAGCACCGGCAGGGAATTGTTGCTGTTGGGGAGGGGCAAATGGTGGAAACAGGCAGAAAAGGTGGGAACATTGGCCCATTTCCGCCGAAGTAGTCAAATGCATTGGGGCGTAATGGGCATCGGAAGGGGAAAGGGAAGCACTTTTGGTTGGGACTTTACCATTGTATTCCGGGGACACTTTTGGTAGGGACTACCATTGTATTCCGGGGACATTTTTGGTTGGGACTTTTACCATTGTATACCGAGGATACTTTTTGTAGGGATTTTTATCATTGTATTCCCTCAAGAACTAAAATAGGGTCAGACGGAATGTTGAGGGAAATTGCCGGCTTATTAGGATCCAAAAATCAAGAGGAATTTATATTTAAATTGCCCAACAATTAGCCGATATTATTACAAAACACAAAAGTCGATGCAGGACAAAAATGACCAATGGCATTTTTTATTGCCTCCCACAGGACAAAACAAAGTCTCCATAGAAACTCCCCTTTTCTCCCAATCTCGATGCCCTCTTTTGTTTTAATTTATTCGGAGTGGTCATTGGCCATTGTGGGAGAATTTACAGGAAAAATGGCAGCCGAAATAAATATTGGGAGGTGTGGAAAGGATTAAAAGGAAGAGGGGATTTATGATGGGGACTGAAAGCCAAAGACCACTGAGAATTAATGGAATATTGCGAGATTGGTGGATATAAAGCAATTATTCTGATTGAATATGGCCCATTTTGAATTCAATGGAGAAAATTATTTTATTCATTTTAACAATGCAAAAAACAAAAATAGATGGCGATCATTGCCTAAATTGAATGGAGAGGAATTGTTTGGTCATTGTATCAATTTAGTTTTCATCCATTCTTTCATTCATTCATTGGGCTCCTTTCAAATCGCGCATTCCGGCCCTCATCACTTCGTCCACTTCAAGCAAATTGCTGGCAATGCTGTGGCAAGCGGCCAATGATGCCTGCTTCACACGAACATTGTCCCAAATACCCTAAAAAATTTGGGAATTTTTCATTTAAAAAACTTGTTGGAATAAAATAAATAATTTCCACCTGAAGAGTTGATGCCTCGCCACTGACCAAATCCAGACCAACGGCCGTTTCGCCGGTGCCGTCCAATGCATTATAGGCCTCCACCAATTTGACGATCACATCTTGTGCATCATGGCCGCTGTTAATGGCCAATGTTTTTGGGATTATGAGAAGTGCATTGGCAACGGCCAAAACGCCCAATTTGGCGCGGCCTTTGACGCTATCGGAGAGCTAAAAAATATTTAAGTAAAAAAATGAACGGTCTTTCCAACCTTTTTCAATGTGCAATAGCCGGCAATTTCGAATGCGCCTGCACCGGGAACAACGGCGCCTTGAAAATATTTATTTATTTCAATTTACTCGATTTTCCTCACCATCTTTGAGCACATTGAACACGGCTCGAATTCCATCATAAATTGCATCTTTGATTTGACCAATTGTATGTTTATTTGGTCCTTTCAGCAAAAGTGTGACCGATTTTGGGTTTTTACAGTCCTCGATGAATGTGTATTTGTCTTCGCCCTACAAAAATGAATAATTCATTTAAAAATATACTAAAAAATAATTTATTTAATAATTTAATTCCGTCTAATATTCTTATATTGACTGTTTTTGTTCTTTTAAATTTGAATTAATTTTAAAAGTAAAAAATTCACCAAAACATGCTCGTAAACAGAACCGGCCCAACCAAGCACATTTTGGTTCAAATCGTCCACCGAATTGACCGCCTCGCCTCCACATGCCAATTGAAGACGTTCCATGTTCCGACGTTTGGCACGCCTTAATGCCATAATTCCATTTTGGGCGAACAAATCCAGTGATGGCGGATCAATTCCCTAATAAAATTTTAAATTATCTTTTATAATTTTACGGCGAAATGTGGATGTAATATTTTTCGTTTCGTATTTTCTTTTCCTTAAATCTATTTTTTGATTATATTTATGGACTAACCTTTTGGTTGATGACCACAAAATTGAATTTTTTCCCGTCATTTCCTGATTCGGAATCGCAAACTTGTTTCTTCAATTCGATAATTTTCATCACTCGTCGAGTAATATATTCCCTCTCAGCTTGCAGCAAATTCTCGCGCTCGGCTGCGGTTTTATAGAAAAGGCCGGAATTGACTTCCCTGTAAATTTGAATTAATCATTTTTTATATTTCATTTTAAGAACGTTTTCTCGAATTCTAATGAAACATTGCAACTGAGAATGTAGGCATTTTCAAGATTTTTTGGCATATCCGGATGACGGCCTCCATGGTCAAGCACAAGCCCGCGAATCAATTTGGTGTCCGACTCCATTTCATGTTCCATTTGCTGAACAAAATGAATTAATATATAAAAGCATTAAAAAAAAACCATAATTTCGATCATATGCAAATCAGGGTCTGTGTCCTGGTCATTTTGTCGAATGGCAAGGACGGCATCAACAATGCATTCCGTGATGTGATCCGCCAATTTTTGGTCCAATTTGGTTCGCAATGCGGTGCGCGCCACTTCGATTAACAAATTCCGGTCGATGGTCAATGTTCGCTTGAATTCATGGAGAAGCTTGATCAATTCATCATAGGCGATTTGGAATCCTTCAGTCATCAAATGGGGATGTACGCCCTTAATTTAGTTGAATAATTGTATCCAAAATATTAAATCCTTACATCACTAATATATAACTCGGCTTGCTTAAGCAGTTCACCGATCAAAAGTACAGTCGAAGTTGTGCCATCCCCGGTTGCGTCATTTTGTGCTGTACAAGCTTTTGCAATCAATGAAGCAGTGGGATGTTGGATTTGCTTAAAATGTTCATTTTAAATTGCTAGATTATTTATTATTATAAACCATTTCATGCAAAAGAACATTGCCGTCCTTGGTCACTTTCAAGTCGCCGGAACCTGACACAAGCCTTAATGAAAAAATGGCTGCATATATTTATCATTGGTTTAAAAGAAATACATTTTCAGTGTCCCTTTTGGGCCCAAATTTGTTTTCATAACTTCTTGAAGGCCTCTAGCTCCACTGATGTTCATTTCAAGAGCAGCAGCATGACGGGCAAGTTCAGCTTTGGGATTAAGACAGGCAATTGAAGCCATTGAAAAATTAGTAAAATAAATAAGCTTGAAAAGATCTTCTGAAATAAAATTTGCAATAGTATTGTCAAAACTATAGGTTGGTAGAAATTTGTTATTAAACAACCAAGAACCAATTAATAACTGAGCGTTTGAGTAAAAATTGGGTATTATTTATTTGTCGATTTTAGTCCGATTACACTAATCAATATTAATTTTCATTTTTATCCTTATTTAATAATAATAAAATTCTGATTCTTGTTTTCTTATTAGTAATTATAATTAAGTTTGAAGTATTATTATAAAGCAAATGCAATCTTCATGAATCATGACAAACAAAAAATTTAATTTTATTCATTTTTATCACAATATTGAAAATACAACATGAACAAAAAGAATTATACAATACAATATACAATGGTGAATATGGCAGATATGGTCGATTAGGGGAAATAGGGAAGGACAATTGCATGGGGGCGGGGGTGATTGGGGACATCCACAGCGAGCAGGGACACGGCCATTCATCTTCTGATCCTGTTGACGATTGATTGGATGAGACGTTCGGCGGCGGCAGTGTCCGGCAGTTGAATGTGTCCTCGATGGGCCTTGTTCATTGCAAATCTGAAAAAATGCATGGGAAAATTAAAAGAATCATTAAAAGAAAATGCCAAAAAAACCCACCTCAACAGCACAGTGTAGATGTAGAGATATTGGTCCACGGTTTGAACGCTGCCAGCCCGTTGTTGACGCAGGTGATGCACAAGTTCATAGAGGTCAAGTGGTTGGTTCGCCCGCATCCGGTCTTGAGCCAAGCTGAAATAAAAAAATAATTATTTTAAAAAGTTATTGCAAAAAAAACTCACTAGAGTGCCACAATTGTTCCCGTACGTCCAATTCCCGCAGAGCAGTGCACCAGAACACGTTCGTAAGGGTTCAGAAAGTTGAGAAGCCGCAATGGAGCAAGATGGTTGATTGGAACTCCGCGATCGGGCCATTCTCTCCAGTGGAAGTGTCGCACAATTTGCCGGTTTTGAGGGTCTTCGGAGCTCACAGCAAGTCTTGTTTTGAACAGGTTGCCTTCCACGTTTAGAATGTTCAGGAATTCGACTTTGGTCCCATTGCTGCATCGTATTTGCATTTGCTAAAATTTGAATATTAAAATTTAATAAAATTTGTAAACCAAAACTGACCTCATCCCTCGGCCAATATTGCGCGCATTTCCGGCGGCCCATTTCCTCACAATCGCAGAGCATAACCACAGCATCAATTTGTTCCTGAACAACCATGGCCCAAAAATCGTCCACCGTTCTGTCCATTGGTCCTTGAGTGCAAATGAAGCGCCGATTACCTGAAAATGTGGGAATATTAGTTCACAAAATAATTTCACTAGAGCCATTCGCTTACCGTTTGCTCCTTCGATCCAATTTGCGTGAATGTATCTTCCTGATTGGAGCTGCACTCGGTTCTTCTCCACGCAAATGACGTCCCGATATCGATTCAGCTCTGGATTGCTGGAAAAAAAGGGAAATATAAATCTGAGATTATTAAGTGGAAAAAACTGACTTGACAAATTCTGGCGACGGCGGCGGTCTCGGCTGGGCTTGTAGACGTTGAAATTCGGCCTCCAGTTGTGCCAGGTTCTTCGTAGCGGTAGTTCTCGCCCATTGCTGTAGTTGCGCCAAGTATTCCGGAGTGTCGTTTTCTGGTTGCCCTCCTCCTGGTGGTCCTCCTCCTCCTCCTGGTGGTCCTCCTCCTCCTGCTGCTGGTTGCTGCCCTCTTCTTTGTTGTTCTCCCGACGGTCGTTCTGATGTTCTTAGTTGCGGAGCCGGGTAAGCTGGTCTTCTTGGAATTGATTCGGCTGTATGGAAGGCTCGAGGCTGGATTGGTTGCGGACGTCGTTGATCATTGCCCCCTTTCGATCGTGGTGCTGCTGTTGTTAGGCGTTGTTGGCGGCTCATGAATTATCTGTAAATGTTGGGGAGATTAGATTGTGGTAAATAAGATAAATTGACTTACATGGATATGCACGGGAATTGCAGCGCAAGTAATTGTGTCGATCGTCGGTTTGTTGGTTTGGCTTTAGTTAACTGGCGGCTTTTAATAGTCGAAAATTGCCTGCTGAATGCTGATACATATTATCTCTATCTACCAAATTACGATTATAGTACTATTGTAAATAAAACATACTGTACTACAAAAAAAAAATCAATATTCGCAATTAGTTATAAGGTTTAAGTATAAAAGAAAATTTATCATCCATTGTTTGGTTCGGCATTCAACAACAAAGTATTTTTTCCGGCCGACTCCAAGCAGGTAATTTACATTACTCATTTTTGATTTAATCTCCAAATATTTTCAGATATATCAAAATGCAACATTATGCAAGTGATTCTCAAATGTTCCATATTATCAAGTGTCGGCTCTGTAATGCAAAATATATGCAGTCAAACAATCTCAATTCAAATTCAAAGCAGCAATGTAATTGGAAGGAAAATGAGGAAGCAGCATTGAATGAAACAAGCGCATCATTGGGCCCCACAGAAAATGTTCAAGTTTGGAGATGCAACAGCAATTGGATTCAAGGCCCAAAAAACAGTGAATGCATCAACAATCAAAGCAACAAAGATGACAATGCAAACAAATTATCCTCCAATACTGCTGCTACTGAAAACAACAATGCAAAACTGGCACGAATTCTCTGCACTTGGCCCTATTCTCAATTGGAAGAAATCAATGGGGAGCATCAAAACGGTTAGATTTCTATTTTTACAAAAAATTTAAATTACTCAATTACATTTTCAGATGGAGAATTCATAAACGCCTGCAAAATGGAGAAAGAGCGCCGAAACCAGAACTACCAAAATTGGACGAAAGAAATGATTAAGAAGAAAGGAATGGAATTTTGCTAAAAATATACTTGATTGTTTTATGTTGTACTTAATAAATATTCTTTTCCTGTGATAAATATTTTTCTTGTATTTTTATTTCTTACTATTTGAATTGGAGTCTAGATAATATAGTAAATTAAAATTGGATAATTAGTTGTTTCGAGTTTTTATCATGTGAAATTGTTATTTGAGAATAGTAAAAAAGTCAAATCAATCATGGAATGTAAGGAATTGCATTCACAAGTCGTCTCATTCGTCGAGTATTTCGATCTTGATCCCTCATCTTCTTCTCAATTTCGGCGCTTGTAAGCGTCTCCAGGAATGGGCCCCATTGTTCTGCATCTGATGGGTTACGAAATGGGCATTCGACGGTGGGCAAGGGTGTTTCAGAGAATGCATAGGTGCGTTGGTTCCATGAGAGTTGGCCTTAAAAATATTGGAAGACCAGGAAAAAGTGAAATTAAATTTACCTCGTATTGAATAGGCTATGGCAGCCGAAAACTCTCCACCCAGACCGAGTTCCTCGCATAATTTTTTTGCAAATTCTTCCGGACTGTTCTGCCCCTCACTCATGTCCCATTCGAATTGGTCGACCAAAGATTGATTGCCAACATGAATGTTCAGTTTGAGCAATGCTCGTTGGTCGGTCACTTGTTCGTCGACGGCCACTAAATCGGAATGAGCTTCAATTTGTTGGTGGATGGATTGGGCAATGGCCGGCAAAAATGTGTTAATTGGTAAATCCAAATCTGTAAAAATATGCATTAATTAAATTCATCTTTTTTTTATTTAACCTTCACAAAGTACTTCGGCAACCATTTCCGGAGTCATCAATTTATCATTTTTGTTGTAGCAAAAGTAATCCCTCAATTTAACTTAAAAATTAATTAATTATTTCAATATTTTAAAATTATTTAACTATTGTCCAATTCCATGTCCAGTCGGATTGGTACTAAACATTCGGGTGTTTCCGCATTGTTCAAAACGCGTTTATAGCCTTCCAAATCATCGGCGGCATACGCATACTCTCGATTTTTGTAATGCCCTCGGCCATGTGCCGATGGAGTGGAACAAGGGACCGATTCCAGATGATGCGAACCACTTGTGACCTAATTATTTGTTTGGATATAATTTTAAACAATATTTTAAACCTGTTGAGTCAACCAGGGTGGGGCACTGCCGCGACTCTTCATCCCAACACCTTCCGATTTGCCATATACACTAAGGCTAGTTCCGCTGCCGGTTGCACGATATTTGTCTTCTTGGCCCTCGAATATTTCTTCCACTTCGCTGGCTTTCACCAACATTATATTCGAATTGATATAGGAAGTGGCACAACCCAACTCTTGAATCTTCTTTTTCTCCTCTACGGATGCCATCCTCTTCCATAATTGTGGATAGCGTTTATAGAGCGTTCCACGGTGATATTTCAAATACATTCCAACATCCGCTCCTTAAGTTATTAAATTAAATTAAAATTTCTCTTTGGTGCCTTACCAACATAATATCGTTCCCCATCATCCAACACAAATGATTCTGGCTTTGGACCATATGTTTTCGACATTTTCTACAAAATTAGTTATATAAATGAAAGAAGAATAAAATATTAATAAAATATGAAAAACATAGATAAAAAACGATGTTGTTGATAATGTTTTATTATAAATTAAATAGTCAACTTTTACTTCAAATTCAAACGATAAACGAAAAAAGTGTCAATTGGTGAATATTATAGATAGTCGAGATCTCGTCAAAACCGTTCAGTTCTCCATAAGCATTTGCTTCTGCACCAATTCTTCAACAAATTGCTGTGCCTGCTTGCGAACACGGCGTTCATATTCCGGTCGATTTTGAACATAGATTTGATAGGCTTCGGCCTGTGCTGGGTCCTCGGGATTTGGCGAAACCAACAACTCTTGAATGCCGACCAATAATTGTTTGATAGAAATGGAAGGCTTCCTGCAAAAAAATAAAATTATAAAATTAATATGTAAACACAAACCAGTCCTTATTCTCGTCCAACAGGCTAAGGCACACCGTTCCAGAAGGGTAAACATTCGGGTGGAAAAGAGGTGGTTCGAAGCGACATTTCGGTGGTGTCGATGGGAAATCATCCTTGAACATCATTCGCAATTTGTAGAGGCCACCTTCCCAAATCGTTGACTTTGGACCAGGAATTGCACATTCCCAGTTGAAGCTGAATTTTTCGAATAATTATAATTATTTATGTGATATATTTACAGATTTAATGTTCCATCTTCGTTTTTGGTCGGTCGAGCAATGAATCCGAATGGATGATCCTTTCGCCATGCCTTCCGCTCCTCCGCAAGACGTCCAGCAGCAATTCCAGCCATTTTTGAATGTAATAAAATTTCACGTATCTATTCTATGTTGCTGAAATAAAAAATTATGTTCGTTAAAACATTAGAAATTTGTAAAAATAAATGATTGTTTACATTTAAAAAATCGATATTCGGTTTTGGCTATAGAGCATAAAGAAGCTTTAACGGTGAAAATAGTATGGAATTTATTTTAAAAAATGGGCGGGACCATCTTATTCTAACATAAAAAAATCGATTTTAGGTTCCGGAGCATAAAGAAGCTTTAGACGTGAAAATAGTATTGTAAAAAAATTTTAAAATGGTTGGGGTCAGAATTTAATCAATTCCAATTCACATCAGTGAGATTCTCAATTCTCACAGTGTTTGCCCATTTCGGGAAAATTTATATTTAGCCAAAATCTTTTGGCTAAGCAATTTTTAATTTTTTTGTTTTAAAATCATTTTTGAAATTGGTTTTTCGATTTATGACGAAAACTAGTTTGATTAAATAATTGAAGGCTAGCTCAGCTTTGCCCTTTTATGATCGATTTAATAAACTTTCATATTTTTATTCATAAATCTAATTTGGAACATTTTTAAAATCAAATGAAATTAAAATAGAATACGTTATTCTATGGAATTTTGTCAAGAATTTAATTTGGGGACACTCAAGTTCATAAAATCATCAGAATATTAAGTGTGGTCAAGGAGTTGGATTGAGCGTCTTTTAATTTAGGCTTTCAACAAATTTGTCTTCTAGTCATAATTCTGGATAGCGGCAACAATATGCTTTGAGCTGAGGCCATATAAATCCAACAATGCATCGGGTGGTCCAGAACGTGGGAGTTCTGAAAATGACACTCATTTCTTGTTATGTAAAATATAAAAAATACCTTTGACACAAATGTGGCGAACACGAACGTTGGGAATATCTGCCAATGCCATGGCCACCGCTTCACCCAGTCCACCAGCTTGATAATGATCTTCCACAGTCAAAACTTTACCACCAACTCGTTGGGCATGTTTTGTTAGCATTTCGACATCGAGTGGCTGTAAAATTAAAATGATGTTATTTAAAAATAAATAGTAATATTACTTACTTTTACCGAGAATAAATCAACCACGCAAACATTAATTCCATCAGCTTTGAGTTCATCATGAGCCTTTATGCACTCATAAAGTGTGACACCGGCGCCAATCAGCATAAATTTGTCCTGTGGAGCTTCTCGAACAACCTATAAAATAAAAAATTGCTAATCTCTGTGAATATGTTAATAAACATACCTTGCATTTTCCAATCTCGAACTTCTCATTGTTAGCATAAATGACAGGGGTATTTGGACGACTAACTCGTGTATATGTTATTCCATTGTAATTGGCAGCCAATTCGGTGGCATATTCGGCGGCAACAGCATCCGAAGGATAAAGAACAATGCTGTCAGGCAGTGCACGGAACAAGGCAATATCTTCAAGGCCCATCTGACTTGGCCCATCCTCACCAATTGAAACGCCCACATGTGAACCAGTGAATTTTGCGTTCGCAAAAGAGACTGCAGCCATGCGAATTTGATCGCCAGATCGAGTGAAGAATGCGGCAAATGTGCTATAAAATTAATGTTTCAAAAAAGAATAAATTTTTTCTTACCTAATATGGGGGATGGCACGCCCTCGACAAGCCAAACCAACACCAACGCCAACCATGTTTTGTTCGGCAATAAAACATTGGACAAATTGGTCAGGATATTTTTTCAATACTTTGTTCGAGAATGTCGAATTAGAAATGTCGCTGAAATATTAGAATAATTTTTATTTGGTTCATTTTTTGTTTTCTTACCCATCCAAGGCAATGACACGTTTGTTGACATCGGCCAATTTGAGGAGAGCATCGCCATAGGCCAGACGGGTTGCCACCTTTTGGCCAATTTCATATTGCGGTGGTTTGCTCATTTTGATTCTGCCAAGTCCCAAATCAACTTCTTTGGCATCCTCGACCGGCTTTGGGATGTTCCACTTGACCGGAGTTTTGCTTTTTAGAATAGCTCGGATTTGGTCGGCCTTATCCATTTTCACCGGCTTTCCATGGCAATCATCTTGGTCTTCAACGCCGTCAATGCCTTTGCCCTTGAAGGTCTTTGCAACGATTGCTGTTGGTTTTCCTTTGGTATTCCTAAATTTTATTATCAAATTGAATGATTTATATTTTTTTTTGTTTTTTACTTTGCATCAGCATATGCTTTTACTAAAGCGTTGATATCGTGTCCATCCACCACAATTGAATTGAAACCGAATGCCTCGAATCGTTTTGCATATGTTTGAAGGTCATGTTGCAACATCGTTTGTTGACTTTGTCCAAGACGATTCACATCAACAATTGCCACCAAATTGTCCAGTTTATAGTAACTTGCGAAAGCAGCTGCTTCCCAAACGCTGCCTTCCGCACTTTCGCCATCACCCATAAGGCAATAAACACGATACGAAGCTTTGTCCACATATTTTCCAGCATATGCCATTCCAGCTGCACAAGAAAGTCCTTGACCAAGTGAACCTGCAAAACACATGAAAAAATGAAATTTATTTTATTTAACTTTAAAATTTGTTTCGTAAAAGCATTTAAAGTCTAAACTGATATATTATTTCTGTATGCATTTTCATATGTAAATTTTGTATATTAATAATTCAAAAATTACCTGTGGCCACATCAATGAAATTGAGTCTTGGTGTCGGATGGCCTTCAATATCGGAGTCAATTCGGCGTAAACTGAGCACTTGGTCATTGGTGAGCAGACCAGCTTCTTCCCAAGCAGCATAAAGGATAGGACAGGCATGACCCTTATTCATTCATCTTTATAAAAACATTCTAGTAGAAATACCTTTGATAGAATGAAGCGATCGGCAGCCGGATGTCGCGGATTTTTCACATCGTAACGCATTTCCGCAAAAAACAAGGTGGCCATAATCTCAGCGGCACTGCAACTGCTCGTTGGATGACCCGAATTTGCTTTGCATGTTTGCTCAATGGAAGAAACTCTCATTCGATTGGCCGCATCTTGAAGTTGAGCAACAATGTCGTTATTAGATGTCATTTTCGCAATAAATCGTAAATTGTTGAATTTTGTTGTATTGCTAAATCAATTCATTTTGATTAATTTGAATAATTATCACACTAAAATATACCTATTCCAACTTATGTGACTTAATTTTTCTACTATTAATTTTGAATTGTTCAAAAATTGTGAAGTAACGAAAAATCGCCAAGTCAGAACACACATTTAAGTCATAAATTTTAAAATGAAATAATAAATGGAATGAATTAAATGATTAGTTAGTTCTTCTGGTTGAATGGAATATTGATGGACTGATTATTTTTATCATTAATTTATTTTATCACATCGACTCTTTCGCTTTAATGGTTAAATAATTTTATTAGATCATGCCATAATGAATGTGAGTAAATAATTAAAAAAATTAAAAATGTTTAAAATACATGTACTTAATTTAATACAAATAATTATTAAATGTTTTTTATTCAATTTAGAAATATAAGAAAATTATCATTATCCATATCCAGTATAAACTTTGAATGTAATTTTATTGATAAGAAAATTCAGCTTTTCATAGGTGAGATATTTTTCCCATTTGAATCTGGCAATTTATCTGTTTCGGAAGGGTCATCATCAAAAGTAATTGGGGCTTGCTGAATTTGTCCAGGAATACGCCGTGCCTTCCTTGGTTGGACTTGCTTCTTAAAAATTGGTAAAAATAAATTGAAATTATTATAAATACCTCATTTTCTACAAAGTCATTCTCCTCATTCGGTGCAACGCGCTTATTTTGACCTGTTTCAGTTGGGTTTTGTTTCGGCAAGGAGCAATTGATCTCAATTTTTTAATTAAATTGTAATTTACATTATTGAAAGAGAAACCTTAATATATGCTTGTATACATTTTTGGATGGCAGTAATTCTCTCATTTTCGTCCTTAATTCTTTGCAGTTCCAGCTCCCTCTTTGGCGCGAACATTAGTTGAACAGACTCACGGTCAATCTTTATTATCTTGAATTTACGCTCAACGAAGATTTTACTAGAATGAAAATAAAAAATATTAATAAAATTTTTAGAATATAAAACTAACTCCCATTGTGGTTTTAGCATTTTTTCTGTCATGTTCCCCATAAATTTTTTTCGTCCATCTTTGTCCAGTTGAAGAGCATATAATTGTCGACCAAAATCGGTCACTCCGAGAATATCTGCATCTTCAAACCAATAAATGTACCAAAGTTTAGCTGAATTTTTTTGATTTAATATTTTTAATATTATTTGTGATTCACTTACTATCTTTCACGACATCGTAAATCAAAATTGTCTGGCTTGTCAAAGCATTCATTTATTTAACTTTAATCACAACTCAATCAAAATTATCAATGTAAAATAGAATCTTGTGAAATGAAATTGAAGAATTTAGCAGTCTAATTCCACTTGCAATTGAATTTTATGGAGCACGAGAGGATAACTAGGAACTTTATAAAAAAGTATAAAACTAACAAGGTATTTCAAAATTAGGTGTACATATATACAAAAATATAATACAACAATCTTTTATTTTTAATTTTTATTAGCAAATGAAAATATAGAATGGGAATATCGGGAAATACAAGGAAAATATGGAATGGGAAAATACAAGGAAAATATGGAATGGGGAAATAATACAACAATAATACATTACAATATATTGAGATTTGAGATGGACATCACTACACATCTATTTCTTCTTCTATTTGTGGATTCATCATCGGCATTTGTTCATCAACACACATCTATTTGTTCTTCCCGCTCCCGCCCGTGGCCGTTTTCAGTTGTCCGCGATTTGATTTGTCCTTGTCCTTGCTGCTGCTGCTGTGATGGTGGCTGCTCCCGTGGTGGCTGCTCCCATGCTCGTGGTGATGTTTGTTGTGTTTCGATTTCAGCTTGAAGGTCTTGCGAATCACTGGGCGGGCGAACTAAACAGAAATGGGAAATTAGTGTTAAAAAAATTAAAGAAAGTGACTCACATATCCTCCTGCTGCGGCCATCATCATCAGAATGATTGTCGTCCAGAATGTCATGCCTTGACGATTTGCGGTTGATTTGATAGATGCTTCTGTTGCTTCTGCTTTGGATTGTGGCGCACGATTGATGAGCATTTGGCATCACAGCGGGTTTAAATACTTTTCGATTCTTAAGCCCCAAATTCGATTATTGATTTTTTTGTAGTACAGTATGTTTTATTTACAATAGTACTATAATCGTAATTTGGTAGATAGAGATAATATGTATCAGCAGGCAATTTTCGACTATTAAAAGCCGCCAGTTAACTAAAGCCAAACCAACAAACCGACGATCGACACAATTACTTGCGCTGCAATTCCCTTGCATATCCATGTAAGTCAATTTATCTTATTTACCACAATCTAATCTCCCCAACATTTACAGATAATTCATGAGCCGCCAACAACGCCTAACAACAGCAGCACCACGATCGAAAGGGGGCAATGATCAACGACGTCCGCAACCAATCCAGCCTCGAGCCTTCCATACAGCCGAATCAATTCCAAGAAGACCAGCTTACCCGGCTCCGCAACTAAGAACATCAGAACGACCGTCGGGAGAACAACAAAGAAGAGGGCAGCAACCAGCAGCAGGAGGAGGAGGACCACCAGGAGGAGGAGGAGGAGGACCACCAGGAGGAGGAGGAGGACCACCAGGAGGAGGGCAACCAGAAAACGACACTCCGGAATACTTGGCGCAACTACAGCAATGGGCGAGAACTACCGCTACGAAGAACCTGGCACAACTGGAGGCCGAATTTCAACGTCTACAAGCCCAGCCGAGACCGCCGCCGTCGCCAGAATTTGTCAAGTCAGTTTTTTCCACTTAATAATCTCAGATTTATATTTCCCTTTTTTTCCAGCAATCCAGAGCTGAATCGATATCGGGACGTCATTTGCGTGGAGAAGAACCGAGTGCAGCTCCAATCAGGAAGATACATTCACGCAAATTGGATCGAAGGAGCAAACGGTAAGCGAATGGCTCTAGTGAAATTATTTTGTGAACTAATATTCCCACATTTTCAGGTAATCGGCGCTTCATTTGCACTCAAGGACCAATGGACAGAACGGTGGACGATTTTTGGGCCATGGTTGTTCAGGAACAAATTGATGCTGTGGTTATGCTCTGCGATTGTGAGGAAATGGGCCGCCGGAAATGCGCGCAATATTGGCCGAGGGATGAGGTCAGTTTTGGTTTACAAATTTTATTAAATTTTAATATTCAAATTTTAGCAAATGCAAATACGATGCAGCAATGGGACCAAAGTCGAATTCCTGAACATTCTAAACGTGGAAGGCAACCTGTTCAAAACAAGACTTGCTGTGAGCTCCGAAGACCCTCAAAACCGGCAAATTGTGCGACACTTCCACTGGAGAGAATGGCCCGATCGCGGAGTTCCAATCAACCATCTTGCTCCATTGCGGCTTCTCAACTTTCTGAACCCTTACGAACGTGTTCTGGTGCACTGCTCTGCGGGAATTGGACGTACGGGAACAATTGTGGCACTCTAGTGAGTTTTTTTTGCAATAACTTTTTAAAATAATTATTTTTTTATTTCAGCTTGGCTCAAGACCGGATGCGGGCGAACCAACCACTTGACCTCTATGAACTTGTGCATCACCTGCGTCAACAACGGGCTGGCAGCGTTCAAACCGTGGACCAATATCTCTACATCTACACTGTGCTGTTGAGGTGGGTTTTTTTTGGCATTTTCTTTTAATGATTCTTTTAATTTTCCCATGCATTTTTTCAGATTTGCAATGAACAAGGCCCATCGAGGACACATTCAACTGCCGGACACTGCCGCCGCCGAACGTCTCATCCAATCAATCGTCAACAGGATCAGAAGATGAATGGCCGTGTCCCTGCTCGCTGTGGATGTCCCCAATCACCCCCGCCCCCATGCAATTGTCCTTCCCTATTTCCCCTAATCGACCATATCTGCCATATTCACCATTGTATATTGTATTGTATAATTCTTTTTGTTCATGTTGTATTTTCAATATTGTGATAAAAATGAATAAAATTAAACTTTAGGAACCAAAAGTTGAGCTTGTTATGTTAGTTTAGAAAAATCGTTGACAGTAACAGTAATATCACTAAAAATCAACAGATTACGTTCACCTAATTTAAATTGGGTAGAATTTGCCAAAAACATTAATTTTATTTTAACATGAGGTAAAAATAGCACAACAAATACCTAATAATAAAAATCTAGTTTATTTTTATTTTCCAATACAATATTGTGAAAAAATGCTATCAAGCACTTCTTCATGAACAATCGTTCCGGCTATTTCTCCCAAAGAATCGGCACATCGTTGAATATGACGGGCGGCCAAAGCTGGATCATCCGATTCAATCAAAATTTCCTTCGTTTTCTGCAATTTTTCTTGATGCTTTCATTTAATAATAATATTCACCATTTTTACCTCCAAATCCGTAATTGCCCTTTCCAAGCATTGAATATGCCGTTCTCTTGAAAGAAACACTTCATTGCCTCCTTCATTTATTTCCTCTCCACTTTTCAAATGCCTTGAAATTAATTTCAAAAGTGAATTCAATCCATCTTCCCGCAAACAACAAGTCCACACCAAGTCGTAATGTCCTTCCGGATTGAGCACTTAAAATAAATTAAATTGTAATTTTTGATGAATGACCACATACCTTTTTCTATCCTTCTCCTTTCGAACTCATTCTCTCCAATCAAATCTGATTTATTCACACAAATTATGATTTTTTGATGGTTGAATTTGGTCAGTAAATTTTCAACCTCCTTCTCGCCAATTCTTTCTGCCGTTGGTTCCAAAACGAGAATAATCAAATGAGCATTGTCCGCTTTTTCCAATGCTCGTCGAATTCCTTCCCTTTCAATTGGATCTGTCGTTTCTGTTTCAGTCCGTATGCCGGCCGTGTCCACAATATTCACCAAATGTCCATCCAATTCAAGTCGACTTTCCAGGCAATCCCTCGTTGTTCCACTTATATTCGAAACAATTGCCAATTCGCGTTCAGCTTAATAAATTCTTTATTTCCATCCGTAATCAAATAATTCTCACCCAATCTGTTCATCAAACTACTTTTTCCCACATTTGGCCTCCCAATCAATGCCACATTCATTCCCGATCGAATCAATTGGCCTCTTTTGGCTCCTCGCAAAAATCGTCGTAATTTTTTGTTCACTCCTTGAATTTCTTCACCAAATTCTTCCCATAAATTTCGGTCAATATCTCCCAAATCTTCGGCAAAATCAATCCTTTAAAAAAGAAATTTTATTTATTTAAATCCAATTTCCCTGCCTTGCCTCCATTCGAGCCAATAATTTGATCAATTTTTCCATGGTTGGCCGTAAATATTCTCCAATTTTTGTTTGCGCATGACAAAGACGTAATTGGGCATTTGTTTCTGATTGGAGTAAATCGCCCAAAGCCTCAATTTGGGTAATGTCCATTTTTCCATTATAAAATGCTCTTTAATTAAAATATTGATTATATAAAAATTATGTTCTGCTGCAAACCTTCTTGTAAATTCGCCTGCTTTTGCCGCCTCCAAACCTGGCATTTCCACCAAAGTTTGGCAAATTGATTGAATCACAGCTCTGCTTCCGTGCAAATATAAAATTAAAAAAATTAGCTGAATTTAAATAAAATATGGAAATATATAAGATAAGTAATGCTTTTAATCTTATTGAACAACTAATTAAATCTAGCAATCAATTTATTAATAACTTTTTACATAATTCGGCACTATCCTCTCCAGTAAATGTTCTCGGTCCCTTCATAAAACAGGCCATCGCATTATCCAAAAGTCGTCCCTTTTGGTCGAAAATTGGAGTGTAAAAAAGAAACATTGGCATGAATGGTTTTTGATTCCGAGTCAAATTTCGCAGAGCCAATTCACTTTGAGAACCTTAATAAAAGGGTTTAAAACCATTTAAATTAATTATTAAACCTGATATTCTAATGACGGCAATTGCCGCCGGTGGTGGTCCAGAACTTAGTGCAAAAATTGTACTGGCCATTCGATGAATTGAAAAGGCAGATTTGAAGGAAAATGCAAAAAATGTGGAATGAAGTAAAAATCCCATTTAAACCTATATTTTTAATTTATTTGAGTTTAAATTCAATATTTGTTGAACAAAATATAAATATTTGATAAATAGATACAAAAATAATTAATTGAGAATAGAATTTTTATCAAAATAAAAATTTATTTATAAATAAATTTAATATTTTCGATTTTTATTAATTAAAATGTGACTAAATAATCTGGTGCAGTCAAATATTTTTTCAATCTTTTCGGCAATTGCAATGAGTCAATTTGTGAAATGTCAGTAATTAAACGCCTTAAAATATGATTTATTCAAAATTTAAATTCGACTGAAATGAACCTTATTGTTAATCGGCATGCTCCTCTCAATGAAGAAGGAAATTCATTTCGACGCAATGGAAAACTGAAATATTCATGAATAAATTAATAAAAATATGTAAATGAATTTGTTACAATCCCAAATAAACTATCTCACAAATTTTGTTTGTCATTATCGGTTAAAATATTTTTGAGATTGATTAAAAACGAGTGTCAGATTAAAAATAGGAATAAATATGCTAATTTTTTGGTTAATGAATCGAAAACGAGAATGTTTTAAATTTCAAAATAAATTTATTTGAGGATGTTACAAAAAAAATATATAATTTAAACAAACCGGATATCGATTGTTTCTGCGGTTGGATGTAAGAATAAGGAAGGATGCATCAAAACCCTCAATGGTCGCGGCGGTTCGATGTCAAGTTGCCCAAAAATGTCGGTGATTGAAGAAATGGCATGATCAGAATCGGAATTGGATGATGGAAGCGAACAATTGTTAATAATTTGTTCCACAAATTCTGACAATGATTGAGATCGAATCAGGGATTTGGGTCCGCCTAAGCAAAATTTTCCGTTAAAACAATTGATTCGTGTATGGAATATTCCATTCTTTGTTGTGTAGGAGAATGAGAATATGCTGAAATTTAAAATTATAAATAATTTTTACATTAGGTATAATAATAACCTTTTATCTGAACGGGAATCACGAACTAGAAATGTGCCAGCAGGTCGACCCTTTAGTAAACGATTTGCCATTGAAGGTGAAATTGATCCCCAATACCATTGGCACTGGAAAATAGAAATTCACCATTAATAATTGTTTTAAAATGAAAATGTACCTCTTTAAGTTCATCCAGCATTTGTGCGAAACTTCTTTCTTCTCCCGAAGCCATTAATCAATTTTTCTACTTTTTTTTTTTAAAAGTTTTAAATGAATTCAACAAAAATATTTGATATATGGCATATAAAATGCAACATCAAAATCAATTCAATACAGTGAATTAAATTAAAATTTGTTTAAGCTCAAAATTTAAAAATGTAGACAAAAAGGGATCTTTCTTTCACAATAAAATTTGTGTGTTATATTATAACAAAAAAATTAAATGAATCAAACAAATTTGATCATCTTTAATTTCTTCACTTTGCATTCACAAATTTCCGCCCCATGAAGTTTATCCTCAACTTTTTGAAATGCCAAATTCAGCTGAATTTTTTTGTATTAAATTAAGAATTATTTAAATTTTTTACTTACTTCTTTACCCTCCATTGGTTGGCCGATTTTGTGCTTTGTCTTCGCCAAATCCAAAATACATTTCTTGTTTTCCTCATTCCCTTTGGTGTTCAAATTTGCCAGCGGCTCCCATTTCTTCTTAACGTATCCTTGCCATTTGATGAGATATTCTGGTCCCTCATCCTTGAATCGCATGTCGGTCACCGCTTCAATTCGGTACAATTTGGCCTCCTCTCGATTCCATGGGCTCTTCATCGACTTTTTTAATTCAGTGAGCATTTTCTTGCTTATCTAAAAAAATTCCATCCTCCTGCATATTTATTTAATTTCCCATGAACCAACCTGCTGAGATTCCAATTCTGCTTCTTTTGTTTGACCATCTGTGTCCAGAATTTGACATAAATATGTTGGCTTTGCCATTTTGCCGTTGTCGATCACTTTCAAAATTTTTTGAATCAACTCCTTGTTTTCGTCCTTATCTTCTTCTTCTCTTCCCACTTCCTCATCTTCTTCATCCCTTTCCACTTCCTCATCTTCTTCATCCCTTTCCACTTCCTCATCTTCTTCTTCCCTTTCCACTTCCTCATCTTCTTCTTCTCTTCCCACTTCCTCATCTTCTTCATCCCTTTCCACTTCCTCATCTTCTTCTTCTTCTTCTCTTCCCACTTCCTCATCTTCTTCTTCTCTTCCCACTTCCTCATCTTCTTCATCCCTTTCCACTTCCTCATCTTCTTCATCCCTTTCCACTTCCTCATCTTCTTCATCCCTTTCCACTTCCATAACTTCTTTCCTCTGAATTGGTTTCTGTTGGCTTGTTGATTGTTCCATCTGCTGAGGGTTTCGTGATATTGTCGATTCTGTCTGCTGATCGTCTGAAGGCCTGAAAATTTTAATTATCTTAATAGGTAAAAATGGTTGAAGCTTACTCTCCAATATATCTAACCTAATCCTCCTATCCTTATAAAATTTAGGTTTAATTATTCAATTAAAATGCCCACCTCGCTTCCTTCTACATAATGGTTGCGAATGATTACCATTGGTTCTTCTTCACTGTCGCTGGAGAGAATAATTTCATCCATTTTGATTTTCCTGCAAAAAAAATGTAAATTTCACGGATAATCGATAAAAGTGGATGGTTAGTTTAGCGAAAAAGGCGTTTAAAACATTTCAATCAATCATGTTTTTTGTTTTGTGAGCTTAACAATTTTTAAATCATGTTTTGACGAAAACCATTATTGGTTTTTGGTTTAAACCTTGAAAATTGATGGAAAAGTATTAATTAATGTGTAATGTAAATTGTAAATGTAATGTAATGTGTAAAAACCGGTGGGTAATGTTTCAGTACCTACGTTTCAGTACCCACATTTCAGTACCCCACATTTCAGTACCCAGTAACGTTTCAGTACCTTTTTTTTCCTTTGTTATTTCGACCTGAAAATGGGTTTTATGGAGTTTTCGATGATGGAGAATCCGAATTAAATAATAATAAAGTGAAATCTTTATGCAGAAAAAATTTGCGAATCAAAAAAGTGAAATTCGACCAGGGAAAAAATAAAGCGTGTTGTAAATGAAAAAAATAAAAGCAAAATGCTGAATAAATCAAAATTGAGCAAAAATAAAAGATGAATCATTGTTCCATTTGGTAATTATGAGAGATTCCGGCCAGATAATCAACAATATATTGGATGGGGATATTTTGGAACTGGGCGGGATCGAAAAAATAGATTGCATTGGGATGATGGTTTATTGGATGATAATTTTGGACCAGCGTGAGGATTCTGGCATCTGCTCTTCGATATTTTGCTGCCTTCTTTGGTGGGTCTCGTCCAGCAATGCAGTCTACCAAATCCTTGTCGACAATCTTTTGTTGGCGGCGAATGGTGTCGATAAAGTGCCAGATGCTCGGATGGTCGCAATTGAAGGCTCGCTGCAAAGTCCGGTGCGATGCTTCAGCGTGATTGTTGGTCCGATCCATGCCGGCAATTGTGCGGTGATAAACATTCCAGATGTCCGGACGAAACCTTGCAGGGACTCGGGTGCCATTCAGCTGCACTATACCAGTGTAATATTCTTCAAACCTATTAATTTAAGCATGTATATAATTTTCTATTATTTTTTGGAAAATAATTGCTATATACGGATTCTCCATCATCGAAAACCCCATAAAACCCATTTTCAGGTCGAAATAACAAAGGAAAAAAAAAGGTACTGAAACGTTGCTGGGTACTGAAACGTAGGTACTGAAATGTCGGTACTGAAACGTCGGTACTGAAAAGTGACGATCCGTGTAAAAACCGGTTTGGATAAAATGTCTCTTGTACGCGTTAGCGTTACGCGAACGGCCGAACGCGAGTGACCTTTTTCGCTGGATATAAAAACGACAGAGGAGAGAGGACAGACAGATAAATAAATATAAAATCGATATTTACATTATATTATACTGTAGACAAAAATCGATATTTTTTAATATTCTTTTTATTTACCTTTTTCTTTTGCTAATGCTTATTGAATATTTTAATTATACTACCCAAAATTATTTATTCATTATTATCTCAAATGTGAATATTGTCATGATCATGAATTATATGTGAGAGTGATGAGTCCTAGTCCTCGAGTCAATTATTCTAATTACACATCAATTGTATTGTTTAGATTTTTCATCATACAATTAATAATTTTGGAAGCGAAATAAAATGCAGACTGACTGCGAATTCGAGCAACTTTTGGCACGGGCTATTTTGGATCTGGAACTTGTAATTTTAAAAAATTAGATCTAAGATTATATATTTTACAATTTTAGAAAATGAAACATGAGATGCGTCAGAATAGTGCACTTCAACTCGCCAAAATAGAAAAGCACAGCCAAATGATGGAAAAACGATTGGGAATCGTCGAAGCTAAGGTTTATGAAATATCCTTCAAATTTAATTATTTTATATTCAGCTCGAAGCTTTGCTCAGCCGTGAAAATAATAGCGGTGGAATGGGCCCGAACAATCATCTTCGTTACCGCAGCAATCGTCAACAATATCCAGGAAGCGTCAATCGTCAAACTTCATACTTTTCGCGCACCACCAATCTGGCAAATGGTCAAAGCGAAAAACATATTCACCGAATAACTACCCCAGTTTCTCGGACTCAACATTATGGGATGTTTGGAAGCGTAAGTCTAGATGAACATTACCAAATTTAATTCCATACTTTTCAGCAGAACAATACGCCACAGCACCATCGACATTTCGCACCGGTTAATGAACACAAACAGCAACGTCCGAAGCAAATGGTTGGGACAGGCGGCAATATGTCGCAAATTGTGGTAATTTTCATATTCATAAACAATATTAACACTATGCAATACATTTCAGCCGGAAAAGCCATCATTGATTGCGAAGAATGAGACTTGGACCACCAAATTGGGAGGCGTTTACACGTCCGGTGAAGATTCTGGCGAAGAGAATGGATTTAAGACACGCACTGGCAGTGAATCGTGCTATTCAGTGGCAAAACCAGCACCAAGATGCGGTGAAATTCTTTCGGATGAGGAGAAAGCATCGGACAAAGAATACAGTGACGCGGAAGAAGAGGAGGGAGAAATCATTGATGAGAATAAGAAGAAGAGAATTGGCCAAAAGCAAAATGCCAAAAGGCGCACCGAAATGGTGCTGCAAGAGGAGGAGGAGGAGGCAATCGCGATCACCACCACTAAAACTGCCATTTCCAATTGCACCTTCAAGTATGCTTAATTTTTGTTGAACTAATTTAATTGAATTTAAGGTCATTGGAAGAGGAAATTGATGATGGGAAGAAGAAGGCCGATGATGAGGAGGATTTAAGTGGAAGTGACAACGATGATAACAATCAACTTTCGTTCAACACTGCTCAGGAAAGCGACTCATTCTACGCCACCAAACCGAAAGTCATTGCCCTTGTAAGTGCCAAAATAGTATTCAATGTAGGAAGGGAAGAACAAATTTGGGAAAAATTTATAAAGCATAATTCATGGATTAATTTACAGTAAATTTGCAGCCTCTTCATGATTATGAATATCCGCTGATGACTGCCAATTCCAGTGAAAATGCACTCAAAATTGGGGAAACAAAAGAAGAGAAAAAGAAGGAGAAAATGACCATTGTTGCCACTGAAAAGGTTCAAATGCCATCCGCAGGTATTATTATTCGAAGGAATGAAATCGATTTTCAATTAAGCTCCGACCCAGACGATTGGTGGATTCGGACGAGGCCGACGCAATTAAATTTTGAAATGAAGACTATTTTAATGGATATTATATGAACATTTAAAGAATCGAGTTAAATTATTTAAATTTTATTGTTGCATCATATAGATATTTTGATTGATAAAAGAGATTAGTAATTTATTATAGCTGGCAAATGCCGCTTTCCATCGAAAGGGGAAATGCGAAGCAAAACGAATTGTTTTGCCAATGATTGTTTGTTTTGTTTCTAGAAGATTTTCATGCCAAATGGGCATCCCAATCTCCCCTTCAATTTGAATTGGGTTTAATTGGGTCTTGATTAGCTGCAATTTGACTGGTCCTCAACTCGCTCACATTCAATCTGCGCATTCATTTTCCATTCACATTCCTCCAATCCCCATCCCACCACCACCACTAATCCAACCACAGACAATTCCCCTCCAGCAGCAAAGGTGGAGGGAATTCATCGGCCTTTCACGATTTTAAAAAGAGGTTGCCCAAAGCAGCACCAACCTTGGTCCTCCTCCCACCATTTCCATTTTCGTCGTCGTCCATTCATTCAGAGCAGCAAGGGCAGCTCCCACCCACCCCAAATACATTCACCATCCATTTCCGTCGACGGTGGTGGAGTGGAGAGCCCGTCATTTCCTCCTTTTCCCACTTTTCAACCCCAAATCCAACATCCATTGTTCCCTTCCAATCCCCCTCCCTCTTCCCATTCACCTTGTCCACCTTCCATCCTCGTCCCCGCCGGCGGTCTTTAGCCCTCTTGGTCTTTACGCTTACCCCGCGCCTTTCTTTACCCCATAAACCTAAAAATCGCCTTGTTATTTTCCATTTTCCCGCAAAACCAATCAATCAATGTTTTTATTTTCTTGTCACGCAAATGTTAACAAATGGGCATTGGGAACAATTTGACAGGTTCTCACCCTAAAGGTTTAATTAAAGGAGATTCTTTCGTTAATTTCAATCATAAATTAATTTGACAGAACATCGTAGGTATAGATCATCATAATTTGCCTCTAGCATTCAACAATTTGTTTTCATTGGTAATAAAAGGAGAATTATTATGAAGTTGCCAAAAAGTGAATCATTTTGGAAGATGTCAAGAAGAAAGGAAAGAAATTCAATGATTTCTTCCATTTTTTTTCAAAATTCCGTCATCAAAAAAGTCTTCCTTCCTTTGGTTCCCAATGTTTGCAAAATGCTTTCCCAACTTTTTGCGCTTTGGCCAAGTCCCATCATCCTCCACCACAGTCAAGTCAACTTTCTTTCCCTTCCATTCATCCAAAAGGCAGAGCCCATTTTTGAGGACCGCACCCACCAATTTAAAAAGTTATATTCGACTTTTGAACAAGTTCATCCAGCGAAGGACACTTCGTTTGCCCAAGGCATTTGCCGCTACATCGGCAAATTATTTGACCATATTTTTATGTAGCGATGGCACAGGATAATTTATTAATTGGAATAATTCTGGACAGTTCAATGCTTTATTTCTTTTCAGAATTCCACGTCATCCGCATCCACTGCTCTCTTTGTGGGAAATAAAAGTTGGCTCCAATTTTATGTTTCCCTCCTTCCAGCCACCACCACCTAGTTGCTCGCTTTCCCTCCAGCCAGTCAGTCCCTCATCCATCCCACTTTTTCCATTCAATTCTATTCATATATTCCATTCATTCCACCTTTTCTTCTTTGCCCACCTTTGCCTGCCATCGTGGATTATTATTATTTTATATTCAAGGATGAATTCTGCGCCCGCAGCAATGTACAATACAACCAACCAACAATGATATTGTCCTCCAAATCCGTGTGTTGGGCTCATCCCCCCCACGAGGGATGTATCCACTTCCAATCCCGTGTGACCTCCCTCCAATGAGTTCGCCCTTCCTTTCATTTCTCCTCAATTCCAATCGCCACTGTCCGATTCCTGTCAAAGGCCTCTACGATGTTTTGCCCTTCGGACAAATTCTTCTTTCTTTCAGCCAATTCCCCTTTTCCCATCCATTCGCCACAGCCACATTCAACCTCAATTCCCTCTGAACCATCCTCAATTGGCCCCATCAATTCGCGCGCACAATTCAATTCTTTTCGAGACCAATTCGATTGGTTCCACCAATCAAATTATCCTTCACATTTCACCCTTTTTCTTATTTATTATTAAATCCTCCTTCACTGGTTCAATAAAAATCCAGATCCAGAGGACCCTTTGCAATTATAAAAATGAAAGGTCATTTCATAAGGGACAAAATAGGGAATTGTTATAAAAATTTTTATACGAAATTTCGGGCATTTCTCAATTTCTATAAAATGTTTCCATCTTTCTTTTATCAAATTTCTAATCATTTCCTTTTGGCCTAAAATTGGCCCAAATTCAGCTCAGAATTCACAAATGATCATCATTAGATAGTGAAGGTGTGTCATTTTTAGGGAATTTTAAACAAATTATTCGCCATGCAAAATGTTAATCCAGCTTTATGATGTCTTTTTCGATGGGATAATTGTCTATTAAAATTTATAGTTGTTTACTCACTTTGTGCTTTGTCATATTATTTTTTTGAATCCCCGGAGCCGCAGAAAGGAGGCAATCGAGAAAATTGCGCGAAAAATGTCCACAAACTAACACATCTAATAAATGGAAATTGAACAAATCCATTGGTAGAAGTTGAAAGTAGGAGATGGGTTGGGGGAAGGGTGGCTCTTTCCATATAAATCTAAAAAGGACAGCTGCGCAAAAATGAGATGGAAAAATGGGCAAAGAATAAAGAGAAGACCCACCAAAATTGGAGAATATTTTGGCCAAATGACTGCTGGACAAAGAGAAAATCCATTGGCCACGATCCAAAACTGACTAAGAATATAAGCCTCAAATTGACAGATGAATTAAAGGGAGAAAATGAAGGAAATGGATAGGAGAAAAATGCCAATACATAAATGTGCCCCAAGGCAAAACATTTTGCCCCCACAGAAGAAGAAAAATGGGAATGATGGCTCAATTTATCCTATATTCCGTTTGGTGAGCGCACTTTTGGATAAAATCCATTGGCCAAATGAGGGAATTAGCCACGAGAAACAAGGGATATGGCAGCTGCTGCGCAAACGATGCCAGTGGAGAATATATTCCCATAGAAGGGTGGGGACTGGGGAGGTTCCCTTTCCCTCCATTCCCATTTTCACCTTTAATTTCCGCTTATACCTCATTTTTCTTCCTTTTTCCCTTCGCAAAGCCTTATTTATGAATGAGGAATCCAGCCAGCCCACAGGGCAGCCGTCTGTCAAATGATGGTCGGACTCCCGGTGAACCAACCAACTATATCCACCTTTTGTGAGCACAGTCCAATGCTGGCCAAACTCCCCCATTCCCTCCACAATTTCCATTCGACTCATTATTCCGCCCTCCGTCGATGTTTTGCCCCAAACAATCCGCCCAATCCTCCATTCCCCCTTTTTCATTCATCCCCTTCAATCCCTTTCCTAAATTCCCCCTCAATTTCTGCGTCAGCCCAAATCCCTCCCAACCCCCAAATTCGCTCGCCACAAATCCCCGCGCCCCATTAAATTTTTGGGAGCGCACTACAAAATTCTTCAACCCCAAATTCACCGCTCTTTTTTCTTCCCCAACAAAACAACCATCATCGACGAGGAAGGAAAAGGCCATAGCAATTTATAGTGGCAGTAGGCCCTTGGGGCCATTTCTCCCTCATCAGTCATCACCTTTTCCCTCTTTTCAAAGAAACCCTGAAGTGTTAAATAGGATGAAAATTATCGCGCATTCAGATTTATTCATTCATCAATAAAGGCACCACAATTTATAATATTTTAGTAATTGACCACATTGTGGAACAGGATTCAGCCAATGTAATTTTGCGAATCATTCAATGAAGAATTCAACAAAAAATCAAATAAATCCATCGCCAATATTCCCGACGATTTCCCATCACAAAATTTATTTTCCCCTCAATTCCAATGAACAATTAATTCATCGTCATTATCACCTCAAACGAATATTCAACTATATTTCAATATCAACACTGCTTCATTGTTCATTCCATCCATGTTTTCCTCTCCCAATTCAATGGCACCAAATGAATTCACGGCTTTGGACCAAATTCGTCCATCGTTGTTTTCCCCTACTTTTTGGCCAAAATGGTCATCAAGCATTGGGGGAGGCAGCAAAAAAAATATGCCGTGGCTTCTCTGGTTCCATAGAATGGACGGAAAATTTTAATGGTTGGCCGACAGCCAAATTTACAAATATTTAATCATGACGATGACGACCGACAAACAACAATATTATGTACATTACATACGGAAATAATAATCTTAAAATAATTTACGAAGATAGACATACAAAATGCGAATTATAATTGGTGAAGGGAATGAATATAAAAAGGTTAAAAGGTACATTCGAAGAATTAAATTAATTTGTAGTACAGTATCAATTTGTGCGTGTTCGTGTTATGATTTTTTTCTTGCTTAATTCATCAATTTTTATTTTTTTTTTCATTTTCAGTTTCTCTTCAGTCGCATCAGCTTTCTTCCTTCCTTCGTCTATCCCCATACGCTTAAATCATTTAAATTATTTATGGTTCATATTTTTTTTATTATTTTAGGATAAATTTCTTTTTTTAGTCCCACATTTATTTATATTTGAAGATTTGAACACGATAAATGAAATGAAATATCTGACTGAATGAAATTTTATTTTCCTACCAAATTTTAGTTCATTCCATGTTTCCACTTTCCATTCCAGTGTGTATTTTTCATATGCACAATTAGTAATCCTTCTTTTCATTTCATATCTGATCAGTGAGCATGAGCATCTGTCAATATGCATTTTAAAATTGATTTCAAACTTGTTCGAAAAAACATCATAGAAAATCACTTATTGTTTTAATCGGAATTTTTTAGCCCGAGATTTAACATTTTCCATACTAACAATCGTCAACGATTAACCAATCCAACTCACATCAAAACAACAATCCCAATGCATTCCACTACAAAAATGTTCGGCTTATTGGACAATTCGGATTATGCCCGATTAATGGATAACATGGCTACTTCGTTGGCCCTGGTCAATTCACCGATTCGTGGCAGTCTCTTCTCACCATTCTCTTCGCCATTTAATCAATCGCAACGAATTGATGCGGAACAACAAGACCGGAATCGACCATCCCAAACATTGACCATCAATGGAGTGCTGGCAATGCGCAATGATGAACTTATTCAAATGGCAAAGAATAACAAAGGCACCAAACAAATCCAACAATTAGTCATGGAAAAAGGTCAAGTCCGTCAGAAGTTGATCATGCTTATGGCCGATCCAAAGGGTGGGACAAATGTTTTGAGTCGACTCTCCACCGACAGCAACGGGAATTTTGTTGTCCAGGTTTTCATTTTAACTATCCAATATCCATTATAAAATATAAAATTGTCAGAAATTGATCACCAACGAGCCCAACAACCATATATTGATTGATGCCATCAAACTGGTTGCACCGAAGATTGCGCTGAATCGATATGGATGCCGTGTCGTCCAAAAACTGATTCACATTTTGCCGTCCGAACAAATTCGTCACTTTCTCAACGATCGCTTCAAGGGAATTGAACTCCAATTATTGGTCGATCAAAATGGTAATATTTTGGGAAATTTAAAAATGAATTAATTTTAATAAATGTTGTTGGAAGTAAATATATTTTTATGTTAAATATAAAGTTAAAACACTTAATTTTCAGGCAATCATATTTTTCTGTCAATCGTCCATCGATTCCCACCTGAAATCTACATTGGCTTCATCCGTAATTTGAGCAAATCTCCGTGTGCATTGAAACAAGCAATGGAGAGCAAATATGGATGTCGGGCAATCCAAGCAGCATTGGAACAGGCCATCAACATATGCTTCGAACACCAAATTGACATCAAGAATGGAGGAAATGACCCAAAAATGCCATCCGCCATTGATATTCGCCGAGGCTGCAATTCTGGTCATCATCAGAAGAGGCGCACTCCGACCGTGACGGCCGCATTCGAACTGTATTCATTGTTGGTGTGTCCAATTCTGCGGGAGGCAAAAACCCTTGCGGACCATGAATTCGGCAATTATATGGTCCAGGCCATTATCAAAAATGACTTCCTCGCCAATGATCGCCGCCATATTATCAAAGGCCATTTAATGTAAATTTAATTTTTTTAAATTAATTTTAATTTTTTGGCTATTTCAGTGGAAATCTCCTGGATTTAGCCCAACGAAAATATTCCTCACACGTTCTTGAGATGGCTTTCCAACATGCTGATGATGAATGTTTGAATGAGATGATGGCCGAAGTGCTCGATGGATATTGGTTAGAAGGGATTAAATGAATGGAAATTAATTCACAAATTCACTTTTTAGGGAAGGAAAGCCGGCATTACACTTCATCCTCTTCAGCGAATATGGCAATTACGTTTTTCAACGGCTTCTTCTCATCGCCGACCAAGTCAATCGGGGCAAACGACCGGGGAATGAAGAATGGCTCTTCCAATTGGTTGATTATGCCTATGGCGTTCCTCGTCAACTCCATCGATTTTGTAATTTTTTAAAATAATTATTGGAAAATTCATCAAAAATTATTTAATATATTTAAGATCAAAATAAAATTTTTCAAATTTTCAGCATCTGGCAAGAAGATTCTGGATATGATCCATTCAATGTTGCCCAATTATCCGCTTCATTCATTTCTGCCAAAGCAATGAAAAACGACGACGATGACATCATCCTTCTAATTTGTGGCATTTGAATGTATGGATTAAATATGACAAACAAAATTATTAACAAATTCCTGTAAAATTGTTAATCCAAAAGACACAAAACCAATCAATCATTCATTCAATATTGTTTTTATTATTTTATTTATTATTATTATTTTCCTATACAATTTTGACTTTTAACTAATCTTCCATTATTCACATTCATTTTTTTTTTTGATAAAAATATGCATAAAATTATTCAATTTTATTACACAAATAAATTTTCTTTTTTGAAATAATTATTTTTCGTAAACAAAAAGGCAATAATCCATTTTTATTTTATTAATTTTGGAAATGAACGGCGAATTATTGGCTAATTTGCATGAAAGGAAACTAATTCAATTTGGACGATATGTGCTCAAAAGTGGCCAAATTTCATCGATTTATGTGGATTTGCGTTTGCTGATCACTTATCGGGATATTCGGGTTTTTTTTAAATTATTTTTATAGAAATAATTAAAATTATTTAGAACAAAGCAATTGACCAATTGTGCGAGGCAATCAAAAATGCTGGCATTGAATTTGACTACGTTGTTGGTGTTCCATATGGGGCATTGTTGCTGGCAGATGTATGCAAATATTTAATATTTTAATTCATTTTTTTTCAATTTTAGAAAATAGCTGAATCGCTCGGCAAGGATACAATAATAAAGCGGAAAGAGGCAAAATCATATGGCAAAAAGGAAATGTTTTTGGGACATTTCGAACCGGGCAAACGTGTGGTGATCATCGAAGATGTGGTCACTTCTGGCTTAAGTGTAATGGAAACAGTGAATGAATTGAACAAAGTAGTGGAAAAATTAATAAATAATAATATTAAATTATTAAAGGTTGGTTTAATATGCAAAGATGCATTCTGCATTGTTGATCGCGAGCAGGGAGGTGCAGAATACCTTGAAAAGGAAGGAATTAAATTGCACAGGTCTGCAAATTCGAGAATTTTATTTAAATTTTCAAATATTTTCAGTTTGATTCGAATTAACTCAGTTTTGGATTTTCTGGTCAAAGTGAACGAAATTACCCAAGTCAAAAGGGCCGAAATTGTTGACCAACTGAAAAATCCACAGTATGAAAATGCATCAACCAAAATCACAAAGGAAGATTGGGCAATTCAAAAGCGTTTTGCTGCATTTGAGGAAGGAACATTGAATCGAAAATTGGCAGATATTATTCTTGGGAAGAAGACAAATTTATGTTTGGCCGTTGATGGATGTTCGAAAGAGAAAATTATTAAGGTTTTTTATTCACTAGCCAATAAAATATATAGTAAATCTTTTTTTTAAGATTTCCGAAAATATTGGCGACTCGATTTGTGCATTGAAATTGCATTGTGACACAATTGATAAATGGGACCAAGAATTTGCTGACAAATTGCGAAGCATCGCAAATTCCAAAAATTTCCTACTTTTTGAGGATCGGTTGTTTAAATAATTAAAATTTAATATAAAATTTGTGTTTTTAAGGAAATTGGCGGACACGGCAAATACAATGGAATTACAACTGACCGGCGGCCATTATCGAATTGCGGAATGGGCAGATTTGGTTACCATTTACCCTGAACCCGGCAAAAAATCAATTGAAGCATTGAAATCGGTTGGGAAATAAAAATAATTGTTAAAATGAGGAATTTGATTTTAAAGATTGTGGATTCGCCAAAATATCCATTATCCGCTTTTTTGATGTTGGCTGAATTGAGTACGGAAGGCGCCAAAACAAATATTCAAAATGGAGTGGAAGTGGCAGAGGCAATTGGCTCCGAAATGATTGGAGGATTTATTTGCCAAAAACGATGTTCGGACAATCCTAAATTTCTTTACTGGACGCCAGGTTCACATATTAATATTTCCTCATCTTTTTTAAATTTTTAGGCGTGAATTTACGAAAATCCACCGATGGTAAGGGACAACGTTGGCGTGGACCAGAGCAAGCAATTTTGGAAGATGGATGCGATATTATTATTGTTGGTCGAGGCGTGACTGATGCCGCTGATGATGATAAAATGGTTGAAGAAGCACGAAAATATGCAAATTCCGCATGGGAAGCATTGACAAAATGTTAGAGAAATGATCCGAAATTTACATATCATTCACTGGAAAGCGAGTATATTATTCAATCATTTTTGACCTAATTATACGATCGTTAATTGTTAACTTTAATTTTGCCATTATTCATTTCATAGGCCATGGATAAATTATTTTTAAAACATTTCTATTAGCAAATTTATCATCTTATAAAAATTCTCTTGGAATGAAACTTAGATCTAGGACCATTGAGGAAGATAGAAATGAGCAGAGCAATGAGGATCATTCATGAGAATTCAAAACTTTGCAAAAAAATTTTTTCGTTTCAAAACATAATTTATCGCGTTAATTTAAAAAATCTAGTGGCCCTTTAATCACTCAATTTCATTAAAAAAAATTATATGAAAATAACAAAAGCAACTCTGCATAATACATTTGTGGCGCAGTTGGTTAAGCTTTGTTTTAACTTTTAACCCATTTGGCCTAGGTTCAATTCCTGGCAGAAAAAAAATTTTTTTTTGAACATCCAACCCCCAAATCGATGTTTAAATTTTCACTTTTAAAAAGATGATATTAAATTTTTTTATCAATTTTATTATTAATTATTACTGGACAGAGAAAATGAAAATGAACAAAAATTTGTCTTTATCACACAAAAAGGGAAAACATTATAAAAAAAAACACAATAATAGTTAATGATCAAAAAATATCAGTTCAAATTCAATTATCTGGGCGCAAATGTGTGTGAATAAAGTTGCAATGCTTCCCATTCGGCCTTGAATGCCTGCTTCGGGTCTTGACCGGTCATTTGAGGCTGTGCCATTCCCATCATTGCCTGTTCATCCATTTGATCGGCTGCATTTTCGCCGCCCAGCACAAGGGCATAAACCGATCGGAGACCAAAAACATTGAGAAAATACCAGGAGGCGGATGAGACCCAGGCTGCATCCAGAGACATCAAATCCACACCGCGTTGGAGCATTGGTTTAAAACGCAATGTTAACGGGAATGGTACCTTTTTAAAAGGAAAAATTATTGATTAGGAAATTAAATTTGACAAATACCCGTGTGGTGACGAAGCCAGAGAATGTCCAATTGATCCAACCGCCAATAAAAACCATTGGAATCATATTTAGCATATTGCCTTTGAGCCTTTTTAAATTAAAATTAACCATTAAATAAATTGGCCTTTCACTCACATGTCGGTCATCATTGAAGGGTCAAGAGCCTAAATTAATTAGTTAATTGGATTATTTTGATGATAATTTTTGTTAAACCGGATTTGGCTGCGAAGTTTGCTTCTCCACTCGCTTCAAAAGTTGGCCATGTTCCTCATCGGCCAAATAATGTTTTCGCATACCAAATGAGTTGGCCGGAAGGAAACGGCCGTTCTCACGCAATTGACGGGCCTTCACCAATAAATGACTGGAATAAAAAAGGATTAAATATATTCCATAAAATTTGATTAAATAATTAGGTCTTTTTTTTATTTATATCAATTTTGGAAACTTTAAATATTATATTTTTCAAAATTGACTTATTTTTCAAAATTGACTAACCCATCTTTGACGGATTGAAGATCGCCCTTTTTCTTGTTCAAGAGGAGGAGGAAAATGTAATGGCGCAAAATGCCGACCAAAAAAGTGATCCAAACAATTGGGACGAACACCCAAGAACGAATGGCCGGGTCCAGCAGCAATTCGGTCATTTGCTTTGTTAATTAAAATTATTTAATTAATATGAATAAATTTTAAAAAAAAAATATTCAAATCAACGAAAATGATTATGAAAAATGAAAAAAACATTAAATTTACTCAATAAAATTTATTTATTATTTAAATTTGTGTATGAGAAAATGCGAGAATATTTGCTAAATAAATTGGAGATTATTGGATTAGGGTTTATTATTTGATATTCTTTTTGGGAAAATGAAAGTTGGAGAATTTTGGGCATAAAAGACAAATTGGGGAAAATGTCATTAACATTTTGAGCAAAAATGTGAAACCATTCGTCCATCCATTCTTCCATTTCTCGTCCATCCATTCTTCCATTTCATGTATAATAATTGCAACATCGACGCCATCGATTGGACAAAATTGTGGTGTCCGGATAGTGGAGGCGAAATGCATCGGCCCGAGTGGCTTCCAAATTGCCAATATCATATTGGGATTTGAGTTGTTTGGCCAATTCGTAGAAAACTGTGCAAATTATTGTCGAGGAATTTAGCAGAAAATATACAAAAAAAAACCTGTGTCAACATTGATATTATTTTTGGAGGACACTTCCACATGTTGGAGCATATGATGGGCTCGGGCCAATTTGTCGGCCTCCTCCGGCTCAACATTTCGTTTATCCTCATCAGCCAAATCCGCTTTCGTGCCAACCAATATTTTGGCCACATTTGGCACTGCAAATTTGGCCACATCATCAATCCATCTTTGCAGGGAAATGAACGATTCGGGGCAAGTCAAATCCTAAAATAAATATTTGTAATTTGGATTGAATGTGAACAAACATAGCAAAGGATGATGCCATTGGCCGATCGATAATAGGATTGGGTGATTGTGCGAAATCGTTCTTGGCCGCCAGTGTCCCTGGAAGTTTGAATTTATTTATTAAATTTGCTTCCCAAAAATGGACGTCTTATTTCCATTTGATGAGCAGAAACTCTTTCTCATTTTCTTTCTTTATTATTTCTCTCCATTTATTTACAATTAAAAAAAATAAGTGAATTTTTCTGAATAAAAAAAAGCAAACCAAATTTGGAGTTTTATGCGTTTTCCATCGATGACCAATGTTTTCATTGTGAAATCAACACCAATTGTGGTGCCCTGCTTCTCAATATATGTTCCATTTTTAAAGCGTTGAACAACACTGCAAAATTAAATAAATTCACTTAAAATTGTTATTCCCATTTTTAACCATGTTTTGCCAACTCCCATATCACCGATCAAAACAATCTAAATAAATTTTAATATTAATTTATGTTTTGTTTTTGCTTACTTTGAACAAATAATCGAATGTGTCATCCGCTTCCATTTTCTTCTTCAAAATGAAAATGATTTAATTATTTTTGTTGTTAATCATCCAATAAGGGGGATTATTGTTGTATTAAAATGTTTTTGTCTAAACATTAAAATAATTGGATGGGATTAGGTTGGTTGAGGGAGGATTTGGCCGCAAATAAATTTGCGAGAAAATCGATAATATTTTAGTGGTCTATTTATTCATTCAGCTTTTTGGAAACCAAAATAAACCAATTAATTATTATTAAAACAAGCAATTTTAGTGTTATGTTAAAAAGGTAAAAAATATATAGTAAAGTAACATTGTTGAAAGGTGAATGTTTTAATTTTATACTTTATTTTAAAAATCACCCGAAAAAATTGAAATTGATTGAAAATATCAAATAACCCGTAACATTAGGAGGATTATATTTTGTTGGTTATTTTCTCTCTCATTCATCCTCCGCAATTAAATCTTGGCATTGAAGTGTGCAAATTAGGTCGGAAAATGTGTCCAATACTCGATTCACAGTGGACCGGTCCAATTGGGTACGATAAATTATATCTAAATTGATGGATTGATTGAATATTGCTAATCCAACCCACCTTCGAGATGATTTTTTCCATTCAAATATGGAATGAATGTGAGGAATGTATTCAGAAGCCAAAACATTTCCGACTCTGCAATTCCAACTGAATGCATTGATCGGGCACAAATTGCCAAAATATGTCCCTTCATTTGGGCGTCCAATTCTTTGGATGCATTCACACATGTCCGAATCTATTTGAAATTAATTTAATTATTAATAATAATTCACTCTGACCCTTGCACTCATCAATTTCGATTGTTCATTGTTATTATTCCCATTTTCAATGTTGGAAGCCATAAATTGTTTTTGTTGTTCAAAATTGGATGCCGGCGGAAGTAAATAGAAATAAGTGTGCAATTGGATGAGTAATTGGTTTCGTAGTAAAAAAACCAACATTGCTAAAATTAATAAATGTCAGTGCTTTATTGTCTTACTCACACATATGCATTGATGGTTGGCCAAAATAGATGGCCATATCCTGCAAAAATGAGCCCAAAATGCATGGAGGAGAGAACTAAATTAGTGAAATTATATTTAAATAAAATGCAAAATTATGCAAACCGCTTCAAGTATTTGGGTCAATTGACAGTCGGCAAATTGTTGAGTGAACATTGCTTCCAATGTGTTGAATGCCATTGGAAGTCGATCCGAATTTGTGTACACATTTGAAGTACAAATTGGGTAAATGACCATTGCACGGGCCCAAAGCAAATAATGGCGGACAATTTGGAGCACTTGGGTGAGAGGTAATCCCGAAAGAAGTGCCAATTCCTCAATGCTTCTGCTTGGTTCATATTCTTCCAAAAAACGTAGAACAACTGGATTTGAATCCGGGCTGGGCACGGAGTCCTCGAGGAAAAGGATTGTGTGATATGGACGAATTCGGGTCATAATCATTTCCACTTGATACGAAGAACGAGGGGCCAATCCAGCATTGCAAAGTGCTTTTGGCTCTGAAGAATAATAAATTGGGGAATTGAAAAATGGAATGGATAAAAATTGAAATAAATTTTGTCATTTTTTAGTCCATGAATTTTGAATAATCCTTTTTAAAAAAAATTGTTTTAAAATTGAATATTTTAAGACAAATAATTTTGCTATTAAAAAAAAACTAACCAACACAAAATCCAATTTCGATGCAATCATCGACGAACACATCCACCATTCCATATTCGCAAACATCGTCAAAAATGTCGCGCAAATGTTTGGCCAATCCACTTTTGGCCAGAATAATTTCATACGGGGCATGACGTTGGCCTTTTCGCTGTTCATCGGAGAGTGCTTCGAATTCGTCATGGGCCGGTTGCATTAAACTGAAATTTAAAAATGGTTAAAATTAATTAAATTCTCAATAAAATATACCAAATTTGGTCTCGCAAATAATTGCATCGTTGTTGTTCAGTCTTTACAAAAATTAATATTAAATTAATTTGTATTCAAATATTTTACATTTATGGCAATGGCAATTTTCTTGCTGAGCCTTTGGAATGCCTCAACAATGTGTGGATCGGCCGCACCGGGCAAAATGAAAATGACGGCCAAACAAAGACTGCCACAACTTTCAATGCGCCAAGGGAAGCCAACAAATCGAATATTGTCCACTTTGATTTCGAATGGTTCTCCGTCAGCGCCTCGGCCTTTTGTTTGTAAAAGTGGTGCCAACATTTTGACAGGTAAACTGCAAATTTAATTTTAATTTGATTGGAATTGATTATTTTACTCACCCGAATATTCTCGCTTCAATTCTGCCATCCATTTGTCCACCACCATTTTGTTGCTGATTTTCCTCATCCATTCCTCTATTCCCTCCTTCTTTGTATTCATTCGATTTGGTGTCTTCATCGTCTCCAGCAAAATATTTGCCTAAAAAATAATCAAAATTATTCCATTAAAAAATTAAAGGTACTATTGCAGTTTAGATGCTGGAAAGGTGGAAACTGGAAAGGAAAAAAGGATGATGAAGCATGAAGATCATCCTCACAGCTTCATCTCTTTTTCCCTTTCAGCACCTAAACTGCAATAGTACTAAATCAACCTGAAAATTGTAATTCTGGCTGGAATGGATACATGAAGAGAATGCGTTCAGCTGATTCATCCTTTGATACGAGAAGGATGCCCAGCGGTGAATGTGGCGATGGAGTGGCCGTTGAATTTGTGTGCAATGTTGCAGAACTGGCCGTGGCCGAATTTGAAGGCAGCATTTGTTTTTTTTTTCCTCAAAGAATTGTTGAATAAAACAGCAAAACAATATAAAATAAAGATATATTGAAATTAATCCAACAATCCATTTTGTAAATATAATTGAAGTTATTAATAATTTATAAAATGTTAAAATAATAATAAAAAAAAGAATGTTTAATTTGCTATGTTTTTTATTCATTCCATACATCCATCATCTGCCAGTGAATTGTCCAATAAAATTCCATTTCTAAAAATAAGTATTTAGTAAAATTAATTTCATTTTAATTTCTCTAACCTGCGCAAAAACCTCAATAAATTGTGCCCATCATAATCATCGCCCAATTCATTGTTTAATCGAATGAAATTTCCAATCAATTGTTCCCGTTGATATATTTGAAGGGCAGGAAGGGCATCCTTGGTCTGAAATTGATAGGTGAATGAAAAATGTATTGCCAATTTTGGTGAACTCACAAATTTGTTGGTTGTGCCCAAAACTTTGGTCTGAACTTTGTAAAATTTGGCATTTGCCTTCGTCCCATTCCCTTTTCGATCATTTCCTCCAAAATGGCCAGCCAATTCCAATAATGCTTCATTCAATCGTTCGGAATGTTCATTGCCATCGGCATAAATATGAAAAAAGAGGAGGCAATTTGGAGGCTGTTGCTCAATCAATTGAAGGAATTCAAATCGATCCGGCACTTCCAAAATTCGACCCTTCAAAAAAAACATTATTTCCTTCCCAATCCTAATTAAAAATTACTTTTGCCATACTCTTCATTTGTTCCAATCGACGCCGCCTAATTTGTTCCAATTCATCTTCCGAATTTTGTCGCTCATTTGTCACTGTTTCTAATGAAAATTTGTTGGCCATTTCCATTAACTATAAAAAATGGTTTAGAAAATACTTTTAATTTATAATAGTACCCGTTTTTCTTCCTCTCTGTTTTCGGCACATTTTCTGCGCTGTTCTTTTTCATAATCTGCCAAAACTCCCTTCGGACCAGTCTTCGGTGTCCTTTCCGTTGTTGTTTTTGGTTGAGAATATTGTTGATGCCCATTCCCCTCTTCCTTTTGTTCATTTGAGTCGCACCCTAAGGACCTACACCCAGAGGACCTACACCCAAAGGACCTACGCCCTAAGGACCTACAACCCAAAGGACCTACAACCCAAAGGACCTATGACCCAAAGGACCTACGATCCTAAAGATCTACACCCAAAGGACCTACACTAATTTATTATTTTTCAGATTTGAATATGATAAATCATAAAATTTATTCCATAATAATAAATAAAAAAGAATGTATTTATGCCAATAATATAGTATGATGTGAGCATAATATGTAAATTTGTTTGCAAACCAAATAATTTATACATCATAAAGTTAAAATAATGGACTAAAAAAAGTAAAACAAAACAAAATAAATTTATGTGTTAAAGCTAATATAATATGAGCAAGAGGTGAGAAATTCAATTGGATTTTGCGGCCCTCCAACATCTCGCAACACATTCAAAAGGTTCTCATTTTTCTGGCGGTATGTGTCCTTGCTGAATAGCGGCGGCCGAAAACCAGCTGCAATTCGAACGGCCAATGTGTCAACACGAACCTGATTATTTTCAAATATATTAATATAAATTAAAAATAATATAACAAACTTGTTCATCCAAAAGTGCGTCCAACAATTTGTATGGATTTGGATGGTGGCGACTAAAAACTGAAGCAAATGCATTGTGTTTTTACATTTTTAACAAAATAATAAGAAAAACCTTGGCCTGATCGCTCACACCTGCCAATTGCTGGTTTATAATCGTTCGTGGTGCGATTGGCGTTGTTAATGCCGCTTGATTTATTCTGGATTTAATTTGAGCCAGCTCAACTCGATTCGGTGATGGAGGATGACTATGCAGCTTTGTGATGGTAACTTCGTTGTTGGCATCGGTTATTGCAGAGGCTGGACATTTTGTGCTGCGATGTTGTTCGCATTTCCAATAAGTTTGCCCATTGGCTCCATTACGATTTTTTATGTAAATAAAGCCATGATAAATGAGTTTTTGACCTCCCATTTGTGATTTAATAAACGTCGCCATTGTTAAATTAATATTGTTTTTTATTTTGATATTAAATCTGAAAAATAATAAATTAGTGTAGGTCCTTTGGGTGTAGGTCTTTAGGATCGTAGGTCCTTTGGGTCATAGGTCCTTTGGGTTGTAGGTCCTTTGGGTTGTAGGTCCTTTGGACGTAGGTCCTCTGGGTGTAGGTCCTTAGGAGTAGGTCCTTTGGGTTGACCCCGTTCATTTCCATCTTCATCTTCTGATGAAGAACAATAGCCAACCGATGGTCCGTCCAGAAATTTCTCGTCTAAATTTGCCATTTTGCTAAAAGAAAATTAAATAATTATTATGCAAATTTAAATCAAATATATGATGGATGTGAAATGACATTTTTACAAAAAGAAATATTAAATAATTTAAATTTTATTCAGTGAAAATAATTAAAATATGTAAATCAATGAGAACATTTATTTTATTTTCAGATCATTTAAAAATATCTCCAATGAGAACTTTTCGCCGAACTGCCTGGGAACTGCCGGCAGAAAAGCGGAAAGTAAATGATCCAGTGGAATTGGCCTTCGGTGCATTGATTATGTCTGAAATTAGAAAATTAATCACTAAAATTGTTATGGAAGATTTTAAATATTTTTGTTGATTTTAAATTATGAATGGTTAGCATCAATAAAAAATTTTTTTCTTACTTGCTGTGGGCATTTCGAAAGGTTTTTTGAATTGTTGTTGGAATTGTTGATTGGTGCTTTTCTGCTGCTCAATTTCCATCAATTCTTCATCGCCATCAACATTTTGATCTTCATTATCATTTTCAATATGTTTTGGTGCTTTAATGGAAGCCAAATTCACCTGAAATTGCAAAATAAATTTTAATTCAAAATGAAATTGATTAACCTGATGGGCAATGAACTTTTTGATGGATTCGGACAATGAAAGGTGTCGTCGATTTGGTGCCAATGGGAATTGGACGAGCAAATCAAAAGCACTAAAATTATCAATTAAATAATATTCATTTTATAAATAAATTGTACGGTTCAAAACGATAGTGGGCCTCAACCATTGTTCCCCCACCCTCTGGTCCATATTTCAACAAATATTGAAGTCGAAATGTGTGCATCAAATGGACAATCCGCCTCAATTGCCTTTGTTCTTTGCCTCTGTGCATATTCAAATGGACATTCATCTAAATTAATTAGTTGAATCAAAGTTCATTTTTGGCAACCGACCGATTCAAGTTGAGGTTGTAAAACGGAATAAAGATGAGGCAAAAGCCAAATAAAGTCCCCATTTGACAAAAAGCGTTGACCACTGGCGGCATTTGTCCTAAATGATCGAATAATTTGCTGCGATTCCCGTAGTTGTTCATTGAATGGCTGAAATGTATAATGTTATTCTCGTCATTGTATGAAATTCTTTTTTTCGTTAATAATTTTTGTCCTTTTTCATAATAGTTTAAAGTTTATGAAATTAATTGGCATATTCAATTGATATTTTTGTTAGGAAAAACTAATAAAACATGTTTTGTTAACGTAATTAGAAATTACACCGAATTATTTGGAAGGTTAAAACTGTTTAACTCAAATGCACGAAAGTTTTACCCAGATTTTTGTTTTCCTTTATTTCTATTGTGACTAAAAGGTTGTTGTAGTAGAAAAAGGATCATGTTACCCATTGGCGCATTGGTATGTCGCTCGCTTTAGTTTATAGGAAAATGGGACATAAGGGCGAAGGTTCGATTCCCAGTGGCGTAGAGTATTTTCTAACCCTACTTTGACCTCCCAGAGAGGAGACCGGCAACAGTAAAGTGAGTTAAGAGTTAATCCCCCTCAATATTTGGCCCTCAGGGTAAAGACAAGCACCATAGGTTAGCGATGAAAGGAGTTAATTCCTAGCCTTGAGGGAAAAGAGACCAGCGGTGAAGGGAGTATTCCTTGCTGACTGAGAGGGAAAAGAGACCATCATCGGTGAGCGGTGAGAGGGGAGTTAAGTGCTAGCCCTGTGGGAAAAGAGACCATCATCGGTGAGCGGTGAGGGGAGTTAAGTGCTAGCCCTGTGGGAAAAGAGACCATCATCGGTGAGCGGTGAGGGGAGTTAAGTGCTAGCCCTGTGGGAAAAGAGACCATCATCGGTGAGCGGTGAAAGGAGTTAATTCCTACCCTTGTGAGGGGAGAGACCATCATCATAGGTGAGCGGTGAAAGGAGTTAACTCCTAGCCCTGAGGGAAAAGAGACCATCATCGGTGAGTGGTGAAAGGAGTTTTCCTAGCCCTGAGATAAAAGACCAGCGCTAACGGTTAAAAGTGGAACCGAAACTTTTGAGCCCCTAGGGTATTAAAAACACGATTAAATTGAGTTAATTTCCCAACCTTTGAATACTCCTCCGAAGTGCCCGATACTAGAATTACTTTCAAAAAAAGTATAGATAAGAAGTTCACTTTGGGATAGCTTATAGGGAATTTAATTTTGTTTATATTTTCATTTTTGTAAAATTCATTCATCCTTAGATTTAAAGAAGAACTAAAAGGTGCTATTAAATATTATGATTTATTTATATTTTAATGGATAAAATGTGACTAACCTGGGCAGTCATAATAAATTGAATTCGTCTTGAAACATGAACAGCGCATACAAAATGGATGCCCAACAATCGATAAACCAAATGATTGCTCAATCCAAAATGTTGGCCATGTTGAATGAAATGATGGAGTCGATCCATTTGGACAAATAATTTGACAATTTGGATGCACTTTAAATTATAAATTGGGGATTAAAATTGAGTGGAATGGGCAAACCTGGCTTTGACTGAGTTTGAGAATTGAGGCAAAATTGGTGAAAACGAATTGTTGAAGACGGGAAAAATCCTCTTGTGGAAGTTGGCTAATCAAATTGAGCAATGAACGAGCACGTTGTGCTGGAGACCGG
The DNA here is from genome assembly GCA_030063045.1 of Pratylenchus scribneri. NCBI lineage: Eukaryota > Metazoa > Nematoda > Chromadorea > Rhabditida > Pratylenchidae > Pratylenchus > Pratylenchus scribneri. The sequence goes on from JAQSEB010000010.1 coordinate 3,807,292, forward strand.
ATAATGCCACGACTAAAGGGAAAGAAATAAATGATGGCATATTCTGTGATTACTTACTTGTCCTCATGGAAATCCAATGTGAATATTGCGCCCAAAACATCCCACAAAGAAATGGACATTGCCGAATTCATTGTTTGATTTGGTTGTTGTGAATCTATTTCTCCCTTTTGTTTGACTATTTTCCTTTGATTCGCATTTGCTGTCATAAATTGGAGTGTATTGAGGCAGAGACGAATATCCTGGGCATGGGATTGGATCAATTCATCCAATTGGACACGTTCAATTTCAATTCCCTCAAGACGACAAATCTATAATTTTTTTTTTTTTTGAATTAAAATTTAGTTTTAATTTCAAATGTTTTTCATTAAATCAGTTTTAATATTGCAAATCATTGTATTATAATAAATTAAATTGAATTGAGGATAGAACAAATATTCCACTTCCCTGCCTGTTTCAATCTTTTCTCACCTCAATCAATCTTTTCTGAAGCCTTTCCTTGTTACAATGTTGCACCCGTAATGCCAATGAACCGGTCCTCAATTCCTTCAGCGTTGCATTTTGCCAAATACTTGCACAAGTGCAAATAATAGGTCGAAGTATTGTCGAATTATTCCCATTACGACGAGACCAATTGCATAAAAAATGAATCTAAAGATGAAATTTATGTGTCATTTTATTTAAATTTAATTTGTGACCATATCAGCATTGGCCAATTCCAATCCCTCGACAATGAAGCAAATTGGCCTCTCATTCTCATCAATTTTTGATGGCATTTTCTGCCCTTCTTCCTCTCCCTCTGCTAAACTCATTTGTTTGAAATATGTTTGAATTGCTGTTGTGTTTATTGCATTTTCCAGTCGATTTCGCAATTCAGTAACATTTTGGAATTCGCTCATCGGCAAAATCAAGGGGCGAAAACCGGCTTGTTTGGCTGCAATTTGGGCCAATGAGGATTTGCCAACGCCTGATGAACCGTAGAGGACGAGAATCTGAAATGTTTTTTAAGCATATTTTACTTGAATTTGGGTGATTACTTTTTGTTTAGGCACAATTTGTCCACCCTTTCGATGTTCCACTTCCATCAATGCCCGTTCCTTTTCATTCATCGATTCCCATAAATTTGATCCTTTCTTGTGAAATGCATATCCTTCCCAAAGCCTCAACCAAAGCAAAACCAATCGATTTGTTTCCTGACAAAAATCGATTTTTTAGAGAATTCATTAAAAACTTACATCATTTGTCAACAAGTCAAGAAAGTTCTTTGGTGCATATTTCTGAGTCCAAATGGCTCCACGTCCCTCATTACTCGATTCAGGAATGTCGCATTCCATCAAATCCTTGTCATTTTCTTGCAAATTTCTTTCTTCCTCAATTTGATTCAACATTTCATAATAGGATTCCAATTCTGTTGTTGTATTTTTCTCATTATTATCCGAATTATCTTTGTTCATTTGGCTCATTGTTTGCATTCTTCTTTTTCTCACTGGCACATAACGCCGTACATTTCCATCAGTTGAGCTGATCCCATACCATCCATAGCCATCCATTGGCGGTAATTCCAATAATTTGCATTCCTTCTTTTCATTATATTTCAATTGGCTTTGAGTGCCAAATGTGTTTTCAATTCCCGACTTTTTCTGTTTTTGAGCCATCCTTGATGCCAATATTTGAAGCGAAATTTGGCCAACAGCATTTTCCACTTCCACTCGCCGATGTTTAGCAGCTAATTCTTCATCGCCTATTCGTAAATACCAATCTAGAAGAATTTTTGATTACCAAATTAGTTGTTTAAAAAATAGACCGAGAGGTGAGATGCTGCTAAAAACGGATTCCTCTGGATTCTGGCCATTGTTTTCTAATAAAAATGTATCATGTCTTCGTTTTGCTTCCCGGATTTTAATCGTTGGTGGTGGTTTTTTATTGGCTTTTTTCTTCCTTTTCTTTCCTCTAATTTCTCCATCAATTTTTGTTTTTGATGAACCTTCATCGGCATAAAAATCATCATCATCATTGTTTGTATCACTGAAAACTTGTTTCCGTTAATTAATCATTTACGAAAAAAACCTCAATCTTTTAGTTTCAATATTTTCTATCTCCGGATCAGCAATAAATTCATTTTCATAATCGTTGAAATTATCTTCATATGTCAATTCTCCAAAAGCATCATCGTCGTCCATTTTCAAGCAATTTTACTTCAAAAATTTAATTTATTATTTTTCTTTCTGCTAAAAATAAAAATCAATAATAATTAAATCTATCTAATCTAAATCCAAAATTACGCGCCATTAAAAAATTTTTAGAAATGGCATGGGCATGGGCACTGATCAGGATCACTGAACACCAGCATCTCACACAGAATTTACATTTTTTTGAGAAAAATGTGTTGAAATATAATTTTTTAAAAAAAAATTCAGAGATCAATAAAAGAAAAAACATGAGCGTTGTTAAAGAAATTCCACAAATAGGGAGCCGAGAAATTCTCTCCGATGATTTTTTCCGGAGCCTAAACGGGGCCAGAGACTTTTTCAAACGGAAGGATAGATCAAAATCTTATGAAATGCCCAATGTGAGTTTAACAATAAAATAAATATCAAATAAAATAATTATTTTTAGGTTCTTGGTGTCAGGACGCTCTCATGGAATATGACAGGTTATTCACTGGCAAGTGGTTCCGACAATAAAGTCGTCTCGGTTGGAAATTTGGATCCGCATTCATGTCGATTGGTTTGTGAATTGAAGAAGGGATGAATTTATTTAATTCAATTTTTAGAAGCAAATTTTTGTTGGCTATGGACATGAGGATCCGGTTGAGGCCATCGAATTTTCAAAACACAATGAAATGGTCAGTGATGATAATGATTAATTATAATTAATCAAACAATTCATTGAGTAGTTGATGGCTTCTTGTTCAAGTGATAAATCGGTTCGGCTATGGGATTTACGAAATCCAAGCAGTCACACAAAATTATCAACAGCAAGTAAACAAAAACATTCAAAATTTTCCTAAACTCTATTTTTAGGCGGTAATCTCAACTTGGCTTGGACTCATTGCGGCAATTATATCGCATACGGGGATAGAGCGGACAATTTGGGCTTGATCGATGCCAGGGCAATGAAAACGATTGTTCAATTTCCATTCAAAGAAGATATCAACGAATTTGTTTGCCATCCAAATGGACAATTTATTTTTGTGGCTACGGATCAAGGAAAATTGGAAATTTTAAGGTATTTAAATTATTTATTTTTATAAAATTTTCTCAATTTTTCCAGTTTGCCCAATTTGAAAAGAATTCGAACTGTCCAGGCACATCCCCAGCTATCGACCTGCTTAAGTGTGGACATTTCACAGAATGAACGATTTTTGGTTGTTGGCTCGTCGGATGCTTCCTGCTCAATTTGGGAATTGAATGACTTGATTTGCTTTCAAACACTCACAAGGTAAAAGAATGCATTGTCAGAAATAATAATTTTAGTTATTTATTTAGACTTGATTATCCAATTCGTTCGGTCTCATTCAGTCATTGCAGCAATTTGGTTGCATCCGGCAGCGAGGACCGAGTCATTGATATTTCATGGGCATCAACCGGCGAAAAGTATTGATTATATTTAATTATTCAAATTATATTTTGTCTTTTAGGATTGCTGAAGTTCCAATTTCGACGGAATGTTATGATGTTGCCTGGCATCCAAGGCTTTATTTATTGGCATTTGCCACTGGAAATACAAGCGGCGATCGAGGGGAACGAAGTGGGGATCAACCGACTCTTCGTGTTTATGGATATTCAAGCTCATAATATTTTATTTAATTTTGTTTTGTTTTTTGAATAAATCATTTTACCAATTTTTCTATTCCCCTCCAAAAATATTCGATTTATTTTATCATACTTATTTCTTTTATTTTTATTTTAAATTCGTACTTATTCAGAAATGGGGGAGGAAGTTGTTGAAAAGGAGAATGATTATTCAAATTTGGAAGAAAATAAATGTGAATTAAAATATTTGTCTCAAATTCGTGAAATAATTGCCAATGGAACGGCAAGGGAGGATCGAACCGGAACAGGTAAATTTTTATTTTATTTTAGAATAAAATCATTCATTAAATTAGGAACAATTTCAATGTTTGGCATGCAAGCTCGATATAATTTGAGGAATGGTTTGTATTTCAAATTAATGTTAAAATATAATTTTTTTAAAAGGTGTTCTCCCACTGTTGACCACAAAACGAATTTTTTGGCGTGGCATTGTTGAGGTTTTTTATTTTTATTGAATTTATTGCATTCATTTTTTTTAAAGGAATTACTTTGGTTCATCCGAGGCGAAACCAACTCAAAAACATTGTCGGAAAGAGGTGTCAAAATATGGGATGCAAATGGATCGCGTAAATTTCTCGACTCATTGGGCTTTGTCGACAGGGAGGAGGGTGATCTTGGACCGGTTTATGGTTTTCAGGTTTAGTTTAGCATTTATATCAATTTTATTAATATGAATAGTGTTAATGGATGAGAAGAGCATTCCTTAACCCTTAATTTCATTACACCAAAATGTTAATCTAACAAATTTATTAAATTTTAACATTTCCAGTGGCGTCATTTTGGAGCCGATTATGCAGGAATGAATGCGGATTATTCGGGCAAAGGCGTTGATCAATTGGCCAATGTGATCGATCAAATCAAGAATGATCCGGACAGTAAGAAAATATTCATTTCTTTCCATAATTTTCTATTGCTAGGTCGCCGAATCATTCTTTGTTCATGGAATGCCAAAGGCAATTAATTCTAATTGATTTTATTAATCAATTCCAAGAAATTAGATTTGCCTCAAATGGCCCTCCCACCTTGCCATACTCTTTGTCAATTTTATGTGGCCAATGGCGAACTTTCCTGCCAGCTTTATCAACGTTCTGGCGACATGGTCAGTCCCACCTCCAATTAACAAAACATTAAATTAATTCCAAATTTATTTCCATATTTATAAAAAATATTTAAATATAGTGTTCATCTATTCCCACTTTTTAGGGTCTTGGAGTGCCTTTTAACATTGCCAGCTATTCTTTGCTCACCCATATGATTGCCCATGTCATCAATTTGAAGGTTAAAGGGAATGAAAAAATTTTAAAATCCAACACATTTTAGCCAGGCGATTTTGTCCACACTTTGGGCGATGCCCACATCTATCGCAACCATATTGAGGCATTGAAAATTCAGGTATTTTCAAATTAAATTGGAAAATAAATTTGAATAATTTTAGTTGGAGAGGAAGCCGCGTCCATTTCCTCGGATTCATTTTGAAGCGCCGGATGGGAAACCAATTTTGAATATTGAGGATTTTTCCGCTGATTCAATCAAATTGGAAGGCTACAACCCAATGCCAGCGATTAAAATGGAAATGGCCGTATAAATGAATTCAAAATGATGATTTTGACAGAAAATTTCCATATACACAATTTTCACTTCAAAATGACTACTGCCTTTTTTCAAATTTCACATTCATTTTTATAATATTTGGTTCGAACATTCCTATGAAATTTTTCCAATTTTTAAATTATTGAACAATAAAAACAATAAATTTATTTGAAAAAAAATGTGCTTCAATTTATTTGAATTGGATCGTCTTTGGAGTGCAAAGATGGCTAAAGTAGCTTTTTCGCCGCTTGGATTGCATCTGAGAATTAGGACAATTTGCATGGCAATTGAATGGACAATGCATGGAATTCCATGGCTTATTGGTTGGTAATCGAAATGAATTTTTATGGCATTTTCTATTGGAATTAGGTTCATCATTGGCAATTATTTGGTCTCAAATTGATGGCCCTCACTGGTCGAATGATCAAATTCATCAAATAAATATTTTATTCATTTCTCTTCTCATTGATTTGATTATTGTTGGATTATTGAAGATTATAGTGCGAAGGAAAAGACCCGAATATAATAAAGATGATCAAGTGAGTTGGTGTAAATTAATTCGTCAACTGCCATTTTGAAGATTTTCGAAGCTCCAATTGCCGACAAATTCTCATTCCCTTCCGGACATTCATCTCGAGCTTCAATGCTTTTGGCATTATTTCCCAAGTTTTTTCTTCATTTTTTGGAGGATTTTAATTCCCTTTTTTCATAGTCAATTCTATTTTTGGTTGCCATTTGTTCTGCTTTTGGCCATCTCACGTGTTTTAATGGGAAGACATTATATTTCCGATATATTAGCAGGTAAAAAGTGGAAGACTTTTGGTAATTATTTAAGCATTTCACAGGTTTAATAATCGGAAAATTGGAAGCAACACTCACCAGTGGCGGTTTCAGGGGGGTGGTGCTGGGGTGCGCACCCCCGGTTTGGGGGAGTGGCACCCCGGGGTGCCGTGGGGGTAGAAAGAAAAAAATAGGGGTTTTTTTACAAATTAGATTAAAAACTCAAAAAAAATTTCGCGCTCGCGCCTTTCGGCGCTCGCATTATATTTTTTTTTACTGATTTTTTTCCAGAAAACCTCATAATTTTTCAAAATTTTCTGTTTTTAGACCTAAAAATTTTCGCTCGCGCCTATCGGCGCTCGCAAATTTAAATTTTTGAAAGAGCACCCCGGGGTGCTGTGTTTTTTTCGGCTGCGCACCCCCCCTCTGGCAAAATCCTGGAACCGCCACTGACACTCACTCTTTCATTATTTCCACCACATTTAAATATTATTGACAAAATTTATGCAATTATTTTATAATTTTTATTCGATGGTCAAAGGTCAATTGAGCAAAATAAATTATAATCAACAATAAAAGGAAACAAATCTATGTCGCATAGAAAATAATTTTGACAATAAATAAAAAGGTCGAAATGATGTGGTGGAAGGGGAGGGAAAAGGAATAAGTTAAATTGATTCGACGAGAACAAAAGAAAATATTTTCCCGTAAAATAGTAATAAATGGCATAAAAAGTCAAAGGAAGCCAAATAATTTCGGCATAACCGATAGTTTATTATTATTTTCTTCACCCATATTCTTCAGCAATTCCGAAAGTGTTGATGTCCTCTCTTGCTGCTGAGTCCCATTTTCATTTGCCCATTGAGTATTCTTCTCTTGTTTTTTGTCCAAAAGCGCCAATTCGTTTAAAACGGAACGCAGCAAAGTGAAGAATTGGAGCAGAACTTAATGTCAAAAAAATTAAATTTAAAAATAGTAAGAAATTAATCTAACCATCTTGTTTGATTCCTCCACAAAGATTGTGGTTCAAGTCGAATGGATCCTCCACGCACTGAAAAGAAAAAATAAATTAATTTTTTTCTCAATTAAATCTCATTCATTTCCATTTTTAATTAATCAATTTTATTAATTTTTCATAAATTCACTCACAAATGTATATTGGTCCCATCTTTTGTTTCCATTGGTTTTGTCCATTTTGAATAGTGGCGCGGATTGACGAATTTGCACAACATCCATTTTGGGATCAAATTTGCCAAGGAAATAGTGCAAAAAACCAATGAATAATTCAGCCAATGTTTGCTTATTCAGTTTGGCTTCAGGAAGACACTTAATGAGTTAAAATTAAATTAAATTGCGGGTAAAATTGAAAATATACTTTATTGGTTGGATGATGCTCAAATGTGACGTCCCATCCCTCCAGCATTTCTCGGGGATTTTCATCCTTTGTTAACTAAATAAATTGATTTATCCCCAGTCCAATTTTCCCATTTTTCTTTCACTCACTTCTTGAAGAAATGGCAAAACCGGAGGATCGCATCCCCGTTGAAGATAGGCAATGAGCATTATTATGATTGAATATGAAGAGAATGAGCCATTCGGTGAATCATTCAAATTATGCAATTTGAAAAGTCGTTTAATGAAGAGGCCAAGTGGGGCAACACGATGGTCGAATTCGGTGTACGTTTTGAGCAAATCCGAATTTTTGAGTCCAAGGCAATTCCCAATACTGATGCTAAAAATATTATTTATTTTAATTTTAATAAGCAAATTAATTACTCTCCACGAAAATTATTTTTCGGTTCTTGGAATTTGATGATTGGAACTTTTGCCAAAAATATTGTTTGCGTCTTGTAGCCCAATGAGCGCAACTTTTTGTCCATTTTCTCAATGATTTCTTGCGTTTGAATCTGAAAATATCGATTTATTGATTTTTGCTTGAATTCCCAATTAAATAAAAAAAATTTTATATTTCTAATTATTTTACCTGCTGATTAATTTTTGCAGATTGAAGGCATAAGTCCAAATCGCAATCATTCATTCCGAATCCATTCACCACTGAACCAAAAGGAGTCAAACTAAGGTCATCAACGCCAAAAGTTTCGGTCAAAATCTTTTTCAATTCATTGATGTAATTTGCAATCTTTGCGGCCCTTTTCTTGGTCAATATTCCATCTTTGTATATTTCCATTATTGCATTGGTCAAATTATTGCGAAGATTGGCTCGAATTGGTGGAATTAATCCATAGGACGAACATGGTCGAACCAAATGGCAATCCCAGTCGCAATGTCCTCGCAAATTACAATGTTGGCAAATTATTTGAGGAATCTGTGAAAAAATTAATTATTAAAAATGATAATCGATGGCTGACCTCGCCAGGCTGGAAATTGAGCATATTAAAATTGTATTCAATTGGACATTCACCAGATTGAATCATTCTCATCGCCCCTTGATTCCATTCAAATGTATTTGTTTTGATTCGAAGAAAGGAAATTTTGATTTTCTTAAATATTAAAAATGTTGACATATTTCCAAATAGAAAAACCTTCATATCGAATTCACTCTTGCTGAATAAAATATTGATCAATGGTCCTTTTGGTGTTTGTGGTATGCACAAATATGTGGCCGTTTTGATTATGCAATTCCAAAAATAGGCTTCACCTTCCAAACGCAATCTCAAAATATTGCATTCGATGAATGGATCTGCGATGGATGAATGGGTTTAAATTATTTTTATTTTAATTTAAAATACCAATGAGAATGAAATGCTTTTCGCAGTAAGGCTTATTGGTCAATTCGTGGGAGGTGATGTCACATTTGTTGTGCAAATCAAATTCGGTGGCAAAATATTTGAAAAATCCTTGAATCATTTTCCCATCGCTGAGATTCGGAATTCGTTCACCGTAATAGAGATGGCGAAAAGTGCGACATGCATCGAAAAATTTCTCCTCTGGAAGTTGGCAAAGTTCAACCACATTTTTGACCGGAATTTGAATTTTATTGTATTCTTCATTAGTCAATATTTCTTTAATGAACTGAAAAGGAAGTGATTTAAAATTGAATTTTGATTATTTTAACCTCATTGAGGATTGGAAGATAGCCAATTCGTTGAAGGTAGAAAATGCAAAGAATGTCAAAAGCGTAGTTGGTTATGCCGGCGCAGGATTGGAATGTGAGATGATTAATCTAAAAATGTTATTTTGAAATGATTAATTCATTTTACCTCTGCCCAATAACGAACAAAGCGGATCAATCGCCTGAGTGGCGGCCAAATGTGCAAATAAGCAAGCACAAAACGGGTGGAATAATGCGCTTTCTCTGCTTGTTTTCCAATGCCCAAATTGAGAAAATAGGAAAATTGGTCGAAAAAGAGTTGAATGCGAATTATCGGCGCCCCATAATGCACAATCTTCCGAGCCGGAGAAAGTGGATTGGACTTTGGCAAATGACGACAAACTAAAATTGTCAAAAATTGTATTTTTTTATTCAAATTATTGATTTTACTTTTTTTGATGGCCTCAAAACATCCGTTGAATAAAAAGCTCGCAGTTCGACTTTTCTCCAAACCTTCATGAAATTGGGCGTAAATATTGAGATCGCAAATATTTTCCTTGGCCACATGCAATTCAGTGAGGAATGAACCAGTAATTTCTAATTTGACTGCTTAAATTTATAATTAAATTTGCTTAAATCCAATTAAATTAACCTTGTTCTCCTTTGTCGATGTTTGAGCCGAATTCATTTTGTAAAGTTTTCTCCAAAGCCACCAATATTTGTTGAATATCCCTTTTTTGAATACATTCATCATGCATAAAATCCGAATTGTTTTGAATTGAGGCAGAGAGAATATCCAATGCTTGAATATGGTCAGTGGTAGGACATCCAATTTTGTCCTTTAATTTTGCAAAAGTGTCTCGAAGAAATGCACGATCATTGACTCTCTTAAAAAATAAAAATTAAAAAAATAATTTATTTATTTTTACATTTGTCTTTGCCAAATGTTCACCGGTGCGAATATGGTCTTGTAAATGCCAATTGTTGCGCAGTTTGCATTCACAATTGACACAATAGCTGTAAAAGTATTTTATAATTTAATAAAAAATAAATCAATACAAAAGATAATCGCCATTCCTTCTGGTCTCCTGATGATCGTCCAAATATTTCATCCCAGATTTTTCCATATTTTTGATAAATCCTTCCTTAATTCAATGAATTATATGGGAATAAAATGTATTAATATATTACCTCATCCATTTTACTGCTAAAAAGCGATGGGATTTGCTGCTTCTGTTGTATCATTTTTTGCGGTTGTTGTACTTGCTTTTGCTTCTCACGGTCACGGGAAATGCTTCTCGAACGATTTTTACCCTAAAAGATGAAGGAATTTTATGTGGGTTTTATTGGTTGGTTAAAACTTTACGTTTGAATGGTTCATTGTCAGCACTTGTTTGAAAACACACTTTCGTTTTGTTGTGATTGTTTTTTGGCCACTAGGCAGAAGATTGGATTTTTTTCTCTGAAAATATTAAGAATAAATCAAATATATTTGATTTTTGATTAAAAAAATGGAAAAAAAAAACAAATGTTAATGAATTCACCGTCATCGAAACCCTCCAAAATCAAATTTAGGTCGAAAAAACATGCACTGAAACATGAGTGTTTGAATGAAATATCGGTACAAAAATATAGGTACCGAAACTGAAGTGAGGTTTTTATTAGCGAATAAAAACGGTTTACCTAATTTCCTGACTTGGGAGTTGGGATTGGGATTGGGAGTTGAATAAAATTAGGATAAAAGATCAAGACAAATTATATCATTTTTTTATATATTTTTCAGTCGTCAAACAAAGAAAAAACAAACCCAAAATCCCTAATACCATACCAAATCAAATACCCTTAACACAGTCTTCAATGACGATTCATGAATCATAAAGAACAGAACATGATCGATCGATAACAATTATTCCACTTTTTTATTTTCTAAAATTACACTGACACCCTTCCCTTCTCCCTTTCATCTTTGATTTCATTTTAAAAACGAAAATGGGAAAATTTTTTATTTATTTTGAAACGATTTTTTCAAAAAAATTTTTTTTTGATGATAATTAAAAAAAGAAGGAAATCAAATGAAAAAAATCAAATTAGAGGGGAAGGAGGATGATGACGATGACTGGTGAATTTTCAATCTTCAATTCATTCTTTTACGTCTAAATTTAATTTTTTTTTAGCTGAAAAAATACAAATAAATTGTTGGAAAACTAGAATGACGCCGTCACCTCAAGCCGAATCAACAACTGAAAACAAAGAGAATGCAACGGCCGCTGGAGAAATCAAACCGGACCCTGATTATGAATGGAGACGACAAGCCATGGATCTGATCAAGGATTGGCAATCTCATGACAGCGATGAGAACAAAGATAAAGAATACCGCGAAAATACATTGCTACCAAAAATCAAGGATCTCGTCCGCCACAATCTGACAAACAATGCCGAGGTAGAAGCTTGCGACATTCTTATGGAAATTGAACGCATTGAAATTCTAAATGAAATGGCAGAACAACTAAAGCACATCGACTTTGAGCGGATTTGCCTTTATTTGCTGAGGTTTACATTGTAAATCGATAGTTAGAAATAAACTTATTGCAGTTGTGTTCCATTCACGCCAGACCCAGAAAATATTAAGCTCATAAATATTGCCCGAGATCTTTACACCAAATTTGGCAAGACAATCGAAGCACTTTGCTGTGCAATGAAAGCAAATGATGTGAACGAAATCCATAAAATTTTCAACAACACTTCTGATGGGTATTTTTTATTTGCTTTGATTTTTCAAATATTTTCAATCAGTGCAACAAAATTACAAATGGCAATGATGCTTGGGCGGCAACAAATTTTCCTCGACATTGACAATGCCACCCTTTCTAAGCTGAACGCCAATGTTAAACTGCATAAAGATTTTTTGGCATTTGCCCGAGAATTGGACTTAATGACGCCCAAAAAACCAGAAGAAGTCTATAAAGCACATTTGGAGCCGACACGACCATTCAACACGCAACAAATGAAAAATTTGCCTTTACAAAATTTGGCATCTTCATTCGTCAATGGCTTTGTGAATTCCGGATTTGGGACGGACGCATTCTTCAAGGATGAGAAAAGTTCTGGCGAATGGTTGAGCAAACACAAGGACTGGTCTGCTTTCTCCACAACTGCCACATTCGGTCTAATCCATCACTGGAATGTGGATTCATTGAACGATTTTGATCATTTCACCCGATCAACGGACGTTTATGTCAAGGTCAACCATCATTTCATTCATTTATAAATTATTTTTTAAGGCTGGCGCTTTACTTGCTACAGGAATTGTTTTTTCCGGTGTTCAAGACCCAGATATTGATCCGGCATTCGGAGTCCTCAGAGAGTTCCTCTTCAATAAAGAATTGCCTCTTCGCATCGCTTCAATCTTTGGCCTTGGATTGGCCTATGCAAACTGCAAAAGGGGAACTGCAATCGATCCTGATGATAGCGTTGTTCAAGAACTTAGAAAGGTTGGTGAATATTTTTGATTCAAAATTTTAAACATAACATTTTTAGGTTATTGGCGATGATCAGTCATCCGCAAATGCTGAAATTAAAGGCCTGGCAGCCCTCTCGCTCGGTTTGGTGCTGATGGGCACTGGCAGTGAAAACAGCGACGTTGTGGATGATTTGCAACAATATTTGATGGGTCATTATGGTCAGGTCGATTTAAAAGATGCAAATATGCGATTTGTGGCCTTGGCTATTGGCCTCATTTACTTGGGTACTAATTTTTGACCAAAATCAATAAATAAATTTTAATTTTTTTAGGGAAGCAAGATCAATGTGATGAAACTGTTTTGGGACCGCTTCGAACATTGCCAGCACCTTTTGGCAAAATGGCCTCTCTTTTGGTGGATGTTTGCGCCTATGCCGGCACTGGGAATGTGCTTAAAGTGCAAGAAATGTTATATATTTGTTCGGAACATCCTGACGCCCAAAAGGACAAGCAAAAGGAAGAAGTAATTTAAAAAAATAAATTTAGTGAAAAAATTACTTTCACTTCAGAGCGCCGAGAAACCACCAGCTGGTGCTCCATTGCCGGACATTACTGCACCACCGACCACAGCCAAATCCACAACAACCGCAAATGGGACTACGGAAGATTCATCGGGAGGTGTTTCAGTGTCCGCCGAGCCGGGGCCATCAAACTCTTCAGAGCCGCCGCCCACTCCATCTAAAGCGCCGAATCAAAAGAAAGTGGAGGAAATTGAATCGAGCATGAGCCAGTCGATTGCCGTACTTGGAATTTCATTGGTGGCCATGGGCGAAGATATTGGCTCATCAATGAGTCTTCGATTGTTCGGTCATTTGGTAGGATTATTCATAAAAACATTCGCTTATTAATATTTTTCCAGTATCGTTATGGTGAACCGGCCATTCGACGTGCGGTGCCTTTGGCTTTGGCCATGTTGAGTCCATCAAACCCACAATTGACCATAATCGAAACGCTCAGCAAATACAGCCATGATCCGGATGCTGAGACCGCACGGAATGCCATTTTCGCATTGGGTTTGGTCGGCGCCGGCACAAACAATGCTCGTGTTTTGGCCACACTCCGCCAATTGGCCAGCTATCATTCACGAGATCAAGTTGGCAAAAACCAACAGAAATAATAAATTTAAAAATGGAATATTTAGAAAACAATGATGGTCCTTCGAATTGCCCAAGGCCTTGTCCATTTGGGGAAAGGAACAATGAAATTAAATCCATTCCATTCGGATCGTCAACTGCTTTGTCCTACCGCTGTTGCAGCTTTATTGACCACTTGTGTGGCCTTCATTGACTCGGATAATAGTGAGTTAAATTACAAATTGTCCATAAACCAAAATATTAATTCAGTGATCCTCAATAGCCGTCAACATTATTTGCTTTTCACATTGGTGGCCGCAATCCAACCCCGAATGTTGATTACCGTCGTCCGTGACCCCAATAATGCAGAAGAATTGATTCAGAAACCGGTTCGATGAATATATAAAACCACCAATCTAATTAATAAATTTGCAGGTCCAAGTTCGTGTCGGACAAGCGGTCGATGTGGTTGCCCAGGCCGGAAGACCGCGCACAATCACTGGCTTCCAAACTCATACTACGCCCGTATTGTTGGCCTATGGTGAACGGGCGGAATTGGCGGATGAAGATTGTGAGTGAAATGCGATTTCTGACCCAAAATAATTTATAATGCACTTTCTTAGATATACCCTTAACGCCCATTCTCGAAGGAATTGTCATTCTAGAAAAGGCCGAAGAGAAGGAGAAGAAAGAGCAAATGAAGAAGGCTGAAAACAAGAATAAAGAAGAGAAGATGGAACATTAAATTGAGACGAAAATGACGACCTAAATCCATTATACCATTAATGTTTTTTTGATGCCCTATTTATTTGGTTTTGTGGGCATATTTTATTTAATTTTCGATAAATATCTTTTATTTTATATATTAAAAAACAAACAAAAAAAATTTACAATGTTCTCAAAATTAATTTTTGAACCAACTGTGCAAGGTGGAAAATTAAAAGTGGATGTAAATGAAATGAATGAAGATGGATTAAAAGGAAGTGGGGAACACAAAGTTCATCCAAATCCATGGATTGATCCATATGTGATCTTTGCGAACATAGCTCTTTGGGCCTTTATTAAGTGTTAAAAAGTTCCATACCCAAATAATTTTCTCCATATTATTAAACAGTTTTTGATTGATCATTTTCAAAAGCAATATAAAGTTCCCAGAAAAATGCTTACAACGAACTAAAACTAACAGACGATGTTTTTTTGGAGCTTGAAGAGATGGAGGTGAATTGAATTTTTATGAAAAAATTCTAATAAAAAATATGAAGATTTTTGCCGAGGGAAATGTTAAAAATATAATTCATAAAATGTGCTTTTTTTAATTGAATTGCAATTCCGTGGCCAAAATATACCCACTTTAAGAATTAAATGATCCGATAAAAATGTGAAAAAGTGGGTTGGGATGGGAACAAAAATTTTGATAAAAATGTTCAATAAAATTTAAAATCTGTCTGTTTAATTTGTGCTTATCAATGAAATGAATAGAAAAAACAACAACATAAAAGGACAAATGAATAATTTTGATGACCGTAGGTCCAGGTCCAACAATTGTTTGCAAATTCATCCAAAAATAATAATTTTAGGAAGAAACGATGAAATATGACTGACTGAGTGAGAGCAAAATTCATAGGGGGAAAGGATAAACTGCTGCTTTCAAATTTATGTTGGGAATACACAAAGAACAAGGGGGTTTAAAGGGTTGAATTTGAATGAATTCAAATTTTATTTTAAGTAACAAACAAAAAAATTTATGATAAATTTATGACATAATAAAAGAAAAACTGTATAAGGAGATGAGTGGAGGCGAGGGGCGAAGAATTGATTGGATTGAGGATACGGATGGTGGTTTTGATGAGGGTGGGACATGGGAATGGGGGATTCGGGATTGGGTGGGATTTTTATTTGGTCACATCTTTCTGCCGCTGCCGCCCTCCACAACGTTTGCCATTTTCGTTTGTCTTGTTTTGCTGCTGCTGATTTACTCCTTCTTAAGTGCTTGCTTTTGTGGTCGGTGCCGCCACTTTGTTGTTGTTACGCATTCCACCGCCGCCACCAGCATTGTTGTTGCCACGATGATATTGCTGACGTCCTTGGAAATTGCCCTGTCCATAACTGTTGCCACCGCCGCTCATTGTTCCGCCCATATTGTTGGTCTTATCCGGTGTAAGTGTCAAATAACCGTCGAATTCAAAGTGCGGAATGGAGACCTTCAGGCGATGATTTTTATCGCCGGCCTAAAAGCATTGAATGTTTGAATTTTAATTTTGATTGGTAATAAAATACCTTTTTTGCTGCATTATAAACTGCTTGCATGTCCGAATGGGTGGTGAAATCGATGAAGCCAAAAGCGAAATGGTAGCCATGACGAAGGGATAACGGCTTGATGGCGACGAATTCAACGCCTTGGGTTATTTCTAAATAAAATTAAAATTTTGGAATTCTCATTTTAACTCACTCAAAAGCTCCTTTTTCAATTCCTGTTGACCAACTTTGTTATCCACATATTTTTTCGGCTTGTCCAAATTGTTGAAGTAAATACGAAATGGCCATTCATTGCGAGGGCGCATAGCATTCTCATCATTTGGCGAGGAAGTACGCAATTGGCGTTGCTGTTGTTCAACTTGAGGAAGTGGAGGAGGAGTTGGCGTATTACCTAAAAATATAATGCAATTAAATATGAGAAAGAGGTGTAATTTTTTCTTGTCCATTTCTTACCCTTGGATTGTTGTTCATTGGAATTGGGTGGTTGTGGGGCGGCTTTCATTTGTTGAGTGTAATTCGTTCCGAATTGTTGCTGCCCTTGTCCGGCCATTCCCATCATTTTGTCCGGTTGTGGTTGTGATGATTTGTTTTGACCACCGCTGACCACTTTGTTCCATGACTTTGGCTCGGTCGTCTTTGGTTGATATTTTTGCTTTGGCTGTTGCTCTGCTTCCTTTGGCTCTGTCGAATGTTCTTTTTCCTCCATTTTGGTGTTGCCGTCTTCTTTGATGATATCCTAAAATGTTTTTTGGTTAAATTATAAAAATGAATTAAATTCTCCGACCTTATTCGGCTCTTCCACTTCCTTTTTGACCTCTTCCTGTCGTTCAAATTTCTCAACATGATTGTCCGTCCCAATTCCATCCATTTTTGGATTTTCCTCTCCAATTCCATTGTTCAGGTTTTGCGGCATCTTTTCCGGTGTTTTGATGGCCATTTGGGTGATTTGTTGGGGCGGTCCCTTTTTCTCAAGGCCAGGTGGTGGTCCGCCAGAAATCATAACTAAATTAGCAATGGGGAATTATGGAAAATATAATTTTTTAAATTAAACCGGTCGGCTCTTTTTCCGATTGGATAGGCGCGGTCGGCGATTGATCAACACCAACATGGTTGTTGCCATTCAATAAAGGTTTATCGGTCTTTGTTGCCGTTGATGGTCCATTCCCATTCTCGACCGGTTGATGAGAGTAGGGCGATGATGACGAAATGAATTTTGACTTCTCCTTCTCGAAAACGTCCAACCACTGTGAAAGAAAAAAGAATAATTTTAAATCTTTTTTTTTAACCTGGAAAATGTTGCTTTTCACATAGAGCACATTCGGTGGTGCGCACGACAGAACAATTGTTTGAGAGAAGCGACGAGGAGTCGCCTGTCCTTTCAGAGTCAATTCGCCGCAAACCTGGAACACCTTGCTGTCCCCAATGGCGGGTGTTGCCTTCAATGAGTAGAAGCGCGATTTGCATCCGCCAAAGTTCATTGCCGCAATTGCATTTTGAATGTTCTAAATTATCGATTTATTGGTTTTAATTTGATTTTTTCGATTACCTCGCGTCCAATTTCTTCCACTTCATCTTGCACTAAGACCGAGTCTTCTCCATAGAATGACCCCATGTCATTGGGTTGGTCGCTCAATTTGGTGTAGTAAGCCTCGAAGAAATAGAAAGCAAGCACTAAATTTTTCGTAATGAAAAAATTTCTGGATTTATAGTAACCTTTGAGATCCGATTTATTCGGGGGCGAAGCAGCCGGATTGGTGGCGGCATCAACAGCAGCAGCATTATTCACCGTTTGGGCACGAGCAGGGGCGGCAGCGACAGAAATGGTATCATTCTCCTTCTCCACCATATTTAATTTTCCAACAATTTTTAATAAGTCGAAAGATTCAAATAATCTCGCTTTTAACTGAAATTTAAATAAATTATTAGATTTTCGAAATCCGAATATGGAGAATTAATTAATTCAGATATGTTTGTATTATGTACTAGATGCTAGGGTGGTCTAATCTAAACTGTATTTTTTTTTTTGGTTTAAAAGTCTGATGACTGAAGGCAGCAGGTGAGATTTTAGTTGTCGAGACTCGAGAATGGGAAAGACTATACACGAGTATGATGTTTTGAATGTTGAAGGTGAAGGTCAAGAAAAAAGACATGGTTCGAGAAAAGAAAGAAAAAGTACAAGCAAAAGAAATAGCAAGTTGAGAATGAAATGAATGAAATTTGGGATTTCGATGCTCTTTGTCTTTTTTCGTGTTTAACGATAGAAAAACAAAAGTGGTAGAGTAGAATTTGGTTGATATACACTAATACACGCACATAAATCATAAACACATCGCATATCCTTTATATTGTCAGTTAGATGGTTTGGTTTTAGAGTGCGATCGCCGTACACAACGCACGTTACATACAATTGCTTACTATTACTTAATACTTACTGCTGCTGCTTGCTGCTACAAATTGTAACACGCACACGGCAAAATGCATTTTTCTTGCATGAATTTATAGTGGAAACTGGAAAGCAAAGCAATAAGCAAGTGCGTTATTTTAGGAGAATGAGACGAGAAAGAAAACAAGACATTAAATTTATTACCAATTTATAGAAAAATAATGAGTTAGGATAATGATAAACAATTGCAGAGGTAGCGAAGCGAGCAGTATAGTGTGCGAATAATAATGCAAATGCAAACAGAACAGAACATAACAGCACAGGACAGGAAACATTTGCTTTATTTTTATTCCTTCGTCCTTCCTAAAATTGATCGAAACAATTTTTATTTACAAATAATTTGCTAAGATCAAAAAGATTTTTGACAATTAGAATTAGAACTAACATTTGTATATTTACAATTCATCATTTTAGTACTTTAAATGCAACAAATTACTACAAAAATAATGAAAACATATCATCAAAATGTTGGCCGCAATCTTGTTATCATACGAAAAATTTCATATTCAAATCAGCATCAAAAAATGTACATCATTCCTCATGCCAATTTAATTCAAAAATCCAGGTTTGTTAAATTAATTTGGACATATAATTGCCATAAAAATTCAAGGTTTATTCCTTGGAAACTCAATGACCAATTTCGACTTTTTGCCAATACAATATCTTCCCAATTTTGTTGGAATTGTGGCAAAGAATCACTTGATGATGTCCTTTGCCTAAACTGCCACAAAATACAACCAGTGCCCTCTCAAATTGATTATTTTACCTATTTGGGAATGTTGCCTCCCAAATTTGAATTGGACCAATTGGAATTGAAAAATCGTTTCAGACAAAAACAGGCTAAAGTACACCCGGACAAATTTGCCCAGAGTTCGACGGAAGAAGTTTAATATTAATTCAATATATTTTTTCATCTAAAATTTTAGAGACATTATTCGTCAGAGCATTCAGCATTTTTGAATCAAGCCTATCGAACATTGCGTAATCCATTCACCAGGGCTGGTTATATGTTGGAATTGTTTGAATTGGAACAAAAAGGTACATAAAAATGGAATGATTTATTAAATTAAATTTTAGCTTCATCATCAACCGTAAAAACCTCATCAGAATCGGAGAAAACAACGGACGGTGAATTGGCCGAACAAATGATGGAATTGAATGAATTAATCGATGGATTGGAAGATGAACACCAAATTTATGAGAAAATTGCCGAAATTGATGAACAAATCCAACTGCTTTTAGAAAAATTGGCCAAGGAGTTGGGAGAAAAAAGGATAAAAGAAGGGAAGGAAACAATGCGGCGGATTGGATATTTTCGGCGAATTCGACGCCTTTTAAACAAAAAAATTAACAATGAA
This sequence comes from Pratylenchus scribneri, assembly GCA_030063045.1. Classification (NCBI taxonomy): domain Eukaryota; kingdom Metazoa; phylum Nematoda; class Chromadorea; order Rhabditida; family Pratylenchidae; genus Pratylenchus; species Pratylenchus scribneri. The sequence goes on from JAQSEB010000010.1 coordinate 3,827,176, forward strand.
GAGGAAATGGATGGATTTGATGATCACTAATCTTTGATTCAATTTTACATATCAATTTGATAAATTTTGATAATTTATTTCTGTAAATTTTTATTGATTTTTATTCAATTAATATTATTTGTAAACAATTATTTTATTCTAATTAATTAATTTATAGAAAACGTCTTTCTCTTCATTTAAATAAATAAAATATTTTAATGTCAATTGACGCCTCCGCTTCCGATTCTTGCTCAGAAATTGGCAATGAAGATTTTGGTTAGAAATTTTAAATGAATAATAAAATAAATTGGACATAATTAATCATAAATATTCACAAAAAATACCGAAATATTCCATATTTTTAGAGGATTATTATGACATTGATGGAGACAATATTTTTGACCAACCGGCACCTGGCTCCATCCTCTGCGACCCAGAATATGTGGAATATGCCTGCCTTGACCATGCCCAAGTGGATGCCCTTTTGGAGAAGGCTGTGGCCGAATTGTTGGGCACATTGCCTCAACAAACCAATGGCCATCCAAATTTGGCCCCTTCATTGGCAAAATTGCTCCTTCATTTGCATGAATGGGATGGAGAGAAAGTGAAGGCCGGCTATTTGACCGATTCAAAACGGTTTTTAAATGAGGTAAATAATTCAATATTTCCAATAATATAAGTTCCCATATTTTTCAAAAGAACCACATTTTGGCTGACCGTTCCCAGCAACGTCGAAGTTGGGGAAGCAAAAGTGGGAATTCAATGGTTTTGGAATGTACGGTTTGCTTCCAATTTCCAACCACTTCACTCATCCATTTGGACTGCGGCCATGGATTTTGTCGACTTTGCTGGCGGACACACATAGAAATTCAATTACAAAATGGTCAGACAAATTAATTAATAAATAAATATTTTAATAAATTCGAATTAATCAAAAAATTATTTATTTTTGTTAAATTTCAGGTGTTTCCACGCGACTAACTTGCATGAATAATGGATGCCCCATCCTTTGCCAGAAGGAATTTGTGCTTGAATTGCTCAAAGACCAACCCGAAATTCGGACAAAATATGAACAATCGGTAAAGGGGAAGAAATGTTCGGATTGCCCATTCGCACCCATAAATATGTTTTATTCCATCTTTTCAGCTTTTCCGTGACTTCATCTCCTCCCATCCACATTTAAAACTCTGCCCTGGTCCAAATTGTGAATTCGTAATTTTCTGCAAAACCTCAAAACCACATCGTGTCATTTGCTCAAATTGTGGCACAAAATTTTGGTAGGATCAAATTTTATAAAAATAATTAAATTATGGCTCATTTAGCTTCAAATGTGGTCGAGATTATCATGCACCGGCGAGTTGTGAAGTTATCCGAAAATGGATGGCCAAATGCGAGGATGACAGCGAAACTGCAAATTATATAAGGTAAAATATTTAAAGGGATGATTTAAATATTAAATTAAATATTTTCAGTGCACACACAAAAGACTGCCCGAATTGCCACAGCTGCATCGAAAAGAATGGAGGATGTGGGCAAATTAAATATGAAATAAATAAAATAAATTAATATTTAAGGCAATCACATGCAATGCTCAAAATGTAAACATCATTTTTGTTGGATGTGCTTTCGGGATTGGAAAACGCACGGGAGTGAATATTATGAATGCTCACGGTATAAAGAAAATCCACAAATTGCGCAAGAGGCAAATCATTTAAAAGGTTTGAATTTGGACAAAATATTCAAATATTGAGAGGAAATGTCAATCATAATTAAAATGGGATGGACGGTCCTAAATAGGATGAGAAAAAATTGAGAGGAATTCAATTAACTCATTCCACTTTGTTATTTTTGTTTATTTTTGGATTGGATTTTCAAGCATATAAAATAAAAAATAATTTTAGCCTAATGTTTAACTTACTAATTTTTGTAATATTTGAGATTATGATTAGGTCAAGAAATTAAATTTATTTTATAGAACAATTCAATTGATATTTTAATATTATTTATTCAGCCCGCCGTGCTCTGGAACGATATTTGCACTATTATGAACGATTCGAAAATCACCACAAATCGCTGAAAATGGAGGAAGAATTGAGAGGACGAATAAAGGCAAAAATTGATGAGAAAGTGCGAAATCATGAGGGAACATGGATTGATTGGCAATATTTGCATGATTCGGCAACACTTTTGACCAAATGCCGATATACCCTTCAATACACATATCCATTCGCTTATTACATGGAGGGAAGTCCGAGGAAGGAATTATTCGGTTGGTTTGTCTATTTTTAATTGATTAAACAATAAACATGAATGCATTTTAATAAATTGTTCTATTTTTGGGGTTGAGTGCTTCCTTAGAAATTGGGTCTTTAAACAAAGAATATTCACATAAATAAAATAAAATACTATTTAATTTTTCCATTTCAGAATATCAACAAGCCCAATTGGAGAAGGAAATTGAGGAATTATCGTGGAAAGTGGAAAGGGCAGAACACACGGATCGGGCAGAATTGGAGGGTCAAATGCATATTGCGGAATTGAAAAGAAGAACACTACTCCAAGACTTTTTCAAATGATGAATATTATTGGATGAAAATGAAGCGAGTATTCCCCTACTCCCACTCCCTTTTTATATTTGTGCCAATTCACAAAAAAAAAAAAACACCAGTTAATTTGCATATTCCATTTTATCAATTTTAACATGGCAAATCGGCTCTTTTTGGACGGAAAATCAATCAAAAAATATTCCAATTTGCCATGAAAATGTACAAAACTCATAATTTTATGTTTTATCCATGACCTTTTTTCCACTTAAAAAAGATAAAATAAATTGTTTTATAAATAAATGAGCAATCATTTTCTTCATTTGAATGAAAGGGATTTGTCACGTTGATTTGGTTTGTATTTGATGCCCATTTGCTTCAACTCTGATACGACGATTTTTGGCAATGTGCCGGACACGGAAATAGCGTAGATCCCTTGGCATTTCTTCTGGATTTTCTGAAAATTTGAAATAAATAAATGGGATAGCATTTTGGATAGATTTTAATTTAGTTAATAATCCGAAAATAATAAATCATAATTTATTCCCATCCATGCGACAAACCTGCCATTTGGACACCCATGAATCCTTTTGCTCACATACGGCAATCTAAATATAATTTATTTTACCAAATATAGAGTTAAAAATAAAAAACCATTCCATCGAAGTTGGCGCTTAAAAATGGTTGTTTATTTTTGGTAATTTACATGCAAAAAAAAACCTTGTGCATTCCATGCATTTTTCGATGTCACCTTTCAGACCTAAAACTCTTTCGCAATTATCGCATCCGTCCATTTCAAATTGGTTGAGGGTTTTTATCAGAGAGCAGACGAGACAAGCTCGAAGATTGCGCAGATCAGCCGGAATAGCATCAATAGACATTTTCACTTTTTATTGTAAAAAAATTAAAAATTAAATTATAAATAAAAAACAAAAAATATTGGAATAAAATTAAACCAATGACAAATTAAATGAAAATGGTTATTATTTATTAATTATTAAAATATATAAAAAAACAATGAAATAAAACTTTGGAGCAAAATTTGTAAATCACAATAATTTTTAAAATAATTCTTTATCGGCCATTTTGACGCTTTATTTGAAGCATTGTTGTGAAATCGGCGATTTTTTCACGTGTTTTTCCCAAAATTGCACCCATCCGCCTTTCGCATTCATCAAGATGGCGCCAATCATTCCTAAAATAAAATCAAAAATAAATTTATTTTCATTAAAAATAATTTTAATGCTTAAAAAATAATTTTCCGATGGTCAAAAAGATATTAGGTCCTAGGCGGATTCGAACCGCCGTTACTGGATTCAAAGTCCAGTGTACTAACCGCTATACTATAGGACCCATGTGTGGTTTTTATTTAATTCGGTTGGTAAGGATGAATTATTCCCCAAAAAGGGGGCAATTAAACTTAATGAATCAACTCATAAATGTATTCGCTTTTTCACTTTTTTAAACTAAAAAAGGAATGAAATGAGTTTATTTTGACTTACCAATTAATGTAATGCACATTTCTGGACTTCAATTTTTGGGCAATTTGTTCTCTAGTGTCCCATCCATTTTCATTTTTGATTGGAATTCGCCTCTGTTCCCAATCTTCAACAATTTGATCGGCCACCGAATAGGCTTGTTGTTGACTTTCTGCAATTAGGCCTCTCGCTGCATGTGAACACCATCCAGTGGCGTAAACCTTTTTGGGATTTATTTTATTTTTTTTTTATCAGAAAATATTCTTACCGCGGCTCTTTGATCCGGCACTCGACACCAATCGATCATTTTCAATTGTCCATTCTCTGTTCTTGGCACTCCATTCAGTAACAAATGTTCAAATCCGACCGCATAAATGAGCAAATTGCACGGGATTAATTCCTCTCGACCCGTCAATGTATTCTGAACATGAAGTGCCCGCACTTTGCCCCCATTTGTGTTCCCATCCGTTTCAATGGCAATTGGCCGACGATTAAATTGGAGTTGGAGGGTTTTTTGCCTAAAAATTGAATTGAATATTTTGATGAATTCTGCCCTTCACTAACCTTTTTTGCCCATCATTTGCTGCCAAAATTTCCTCCAATTTTTGTCCCTTTTCCATGCCGGAATATGCCAACATCAATTCAATCAATCGCCTTTTTGGCCTTTCCATTTTGGCCAAATCCGCCCTCAATTTGTCGACCATTTCTGCATCAATTTCACAAAATGAATGCAAATTCTCATCCAAAGTGAGCAATTCCCTTAATTCTTTGATTGTGAATGAAACCTAAAATAAAAATGATTTCCTTCAATTTATTTTCCCTTTCTCCATTTTACTTGCCTCCTTTGGCCCTCGCCGACCGACCACTCGAACATTTCGTATCCTGGAATTGCGAAGGGCGCGTAAGGCCGATTCCGTAATGTCCGTTTGGGCCAATTTTTGTGAGGAAGAAAGTAAAATTCGGCTGCAATCGATGGCCACATTTCCATTCCCAATAATGATGGCCTGGTCGCCTTCATCCAATTTTGGTGGTGGACAATTTAGAGGGGCACCATTATACCTAAAAAATGATCAAATTAATTCATTTAAAAAGTCGAACAAACCATGAGACGAAATCTTTGCCGGAAAGGCAATTGCCCACATTTTCATTGGCCAATCCCAATCGTCTGGCTTTGCTGGCTCCGTAAGCGAGAATGACTGCCTCATATTCGGTGCATAATTCATCGTAGCTCAAATCCTTGTTAATATCCACATTCCCAAAAAGTTGGACCCGTTCATTTGATTGATTCTCTTGGAACATTCGCTCAAAACTATTCATACTTTTTTTCATATCAAAATGATCCGGTGCAACCTTTTTTTTAATTTATTTAGATTAATTTAAATAAAGTAGTAATTACCCCATAATAGATGAGTCCAAATGGGGCCTGGGCCTTGTCGAAAATGTCAATCCGGCATTGGGCCAATTTTTGGAGGAGCCGGGTGCAAACATAAAGGCCGGATGGGCCAGAACCAATGATTGCAATTCGGGGGCCTGATGGCTGGGATGAACTGGGCCGAACATTGAAATGGGAAGGAAAAGGTGGAGAATAATGGACGAGGAATGGCCTCCTCTGTAATTTGGCACTAAAATTGATGAATTTTATTCAATTTAAGAATTATGGGATTAATATCTTACTTTTTATTGGTGAGAATATGACGAAAAAGGAACATTCAATTTAATTGGTTGATGGCACTTTCCTTTAATTCATTTAAAATTGATAAATTCAATAATTCATTTAAAAACATAAATAGAATGAACAGATTCAAACATTGAATTTTATTAAATAATTAATCTTTTTTTAATCAATTTTTTAACCAAAATATGTTCAACAAAACGAAATAAAATTGAACTATGGAGGAGGGGAAGGAAGAAGGCGAAATTAATCTTCAATTCTGGTCAAAAGAATGTGAACACTGGAAACTTGTCGTTCTCTGCTCATCGATTCATTCCCATCCAACAATGAAGTCAAATCGTCCGTGACCTGCAAAAGTGAATTAAATAATTTTATAATTAGTTCATTTTTATAGTCAAAATTTTTTTCTATATCCAAATTTTTATGGAAATATTCACAAAATTCCCCCAGATAATTCATATCTAGAAATTTATTCCCATTTTTGGAATTAATTACCGTTACGCTGCCGGTTTGAACATCCAATTTGATGGAATGGAGCATTGCGGCCTCCAATTTCAAAGCCAATTTCAATGCTCGATTTATGGCTCGGCCCAATGCGTGAATGACCAATTGGTCCACTTTTCGGTCCAACATTGTTTTACATTTGTTGAATTGTGCGGCCAATTGAGTTTTTCTTTAAATAAAATAAATTAAAATTAATCATTTTAAGGTAACCTTGTGATGTAAATGTCATTTTTTGCCATCCGAAATCGAGGAGGTAATCTTTTGGAAATTTCCCATTCCAATGGATTGAATTTCTTCTTTTCCTCATTTTCCATTTCTTCCATCATTTTTTCATCATTTTGTTCCTCCATTGTTGGTTCTTTTTGTTCTTCTAATTTCCTCTTTTTTCCTTCATTTAATTCTTCCTCATCATTTCCTCGTTTTTCTCTTCTTCTTTTCTTTCCCATTTTTTTTGTTCAAAAGAAAATGAGAAATGCAGCCATAAAAAAGCAGCCAAATGCCACCCACAAACTTAGACGCTCGCCGATCCGGGCACACTTCCAAAAAACGCCGGGAATTCTTGAAATTTTTGTTGATTAATTAATTTTTAAATTATTTTCTCTAATATTTTGAATTTCTTAAATTCCGTTAATATTTCATTAGTTTTGGTAAAATATAAATTAAGCTTAATTTGAATGGAATATTCTAATTAAAATCAAATTTTTCTCGCCCACCCTTGTTTGTTTCGATCGATCAATTTGGGGAAAATTGCCCTCAAATAAGCACAAGTACAAATCAGTAAAAGAAGAACAGTGATTAAACTTTGCAAATTGAATATGGCCGACTAAAAAAATTGGAAAATAATAATTAAATTATACTTATAAAATGACAAACCAGTTTGACAGGAATTAATGATTGATTTGAGTAGCCAAATTACTTTCTGAAATTTAAAAAAAAATAAAAATATATTTGTCAAAGAAATTTTTGGGCAAAAATGCATCCATTTTAAAAATGTGATTAATAATTCAATTTTATTTGTTTTATTGTCTGATTATCAAAACGGAACAGATATTTGCAGAATAAAAATGTAAACAGGAATTAAGAATGTTCGTAGGTCAAAAAAAAGAAACAATAATTTTGCTGGAATGTTCGCATCAAAAAGAAAGAAAGAAAGAAAGGCAATGAAGAAAAGTATAAATTAAAAGGGATGAGCGATGAAATTATTAGCCGTTTTTGTCTGATTATTTTGAGATGTTGAAATGACCATGAGCGTAAAAAAACAATGTAAAGGCAAAAATTAAATGCAGAAAAGCTCAATTTTAATTTAAGGCTTATTATTCTTCTTCCCTTTTGCCGCCTTCTTTTTCTCTTTTTCAGCCACTTCTGCTCGAATTTGTTCCATTTGGCGTTTCTCAACGGGCGCAGCTATATTTTGGTTTTAGAAATTTAAATAATAATTCCTATTTTATTTGTTACCATTCTCCCAAAGAAGACAATCACAATTGCATTTTTTGCAATGAAAATTGCCATCCGCCGTGCGTTTGCTGCCCAAACATGTGCAAAAATGATTATAACCAATGTTGTCTTTACGGCAAATGTAGCACTAAAATATTCATTTTTATTTAAAAAATGAATATTCATTAAATTATTTGCCTGGGTTTGTCCACATTTGCAGGTGATTTTGTTGCATCCATCCCATTTCACGAAAGCCTGAAATATACAAACTTATTAATGAAAAATTGTAAAAAAAATAACCAATTTGCATTTTGGACAATTCCGGAAGACAGCTTCACTCAATCGTTTTTCACTGAAATTTTAAAATATTTTTCAAAAATTTCTTCCATAAACTCACAGAAATCGGGCCCGGCCATTGCGGCGAATAAATTCCTCACAACTGATTCCTATGTGCTCCTCATCCCATTGCTCTTCGCATAATCGACAAAATTTATATTTGCAGTCTTTTTCTGGACAAGTGAAAATTTGAAGTTGTTGTGGCGATTTTTCAAGCTCTAAAATAAAATATTCGATATTTAATTGTTATTTTTGACTATACCGACAGCACAATTGCATTTTTTGCATCTTTCCATGTAGTTTAGTGCAGCTTGAATGACGCATAATTCGCTGGCCCTTTCTTCCAATTTTTTCATTAAATCGGCCGAAATGAATGCACCAATCTCTTCTAAAATTGAAAAAATTGTATTATAAATATAATTAAACCGTACGGAATGTTATTGGATTTTCGCAATCAATCATCATGCATTGAAGTCCTAATCCACCCTTGGCCAGTGGCATTTCCTCCATGGTCGCAATTGCGTGCTGTTCCAAACATGAACGACAAAAATTGTGCGTTTCTTTTGCTGCAGTGTTTTCTAAAGTAAAAAAATAGATTCCTCTCATTAATTTTTTTTACCGCTGAATCCTGGTTTGACTGAAACGAGTGAGTCACAAAAGCACTAATATTTTATGGAAAAATATTTTTAGAAATTTAAAAAAATTTTTGTACCATTTCCGTCACCGGCAAATCCTCCCAACAAACGCAACATTCTAATGTTTCTTTGAGACCATAAAAGCGTCGATTATTCTCTGTTTTGTATTCAAATGCCTTAACCACATTGCAAAAGGTGCGTCCGCCTAGCCAATTTGGTATACAATTCGTGATTGTGCCAATTGCGGCCAAAGTTCCATTATATGTTTTCAATAAAATTCGAGTGTGCTGAAAAAAATAAGCAAAATTATTTATTTTAATTGTTTCTTACTAATCCAGGCGTTTTCTTTTTGACCGGAATTTGGTTGCGTTTTTCAAGAATTAAATGAGCAAGGGCATCAGTGCTTAGATGAGAATATTCCTTGAAAACTTCTTCAAGTTCTAGGTTGGGAAACAGATCCACCTGAAAAAAATTAAATATTATTTGCTTCTAAAAAATGTAACTTACAATTTCTTTTCGCTCAATAGTTTGGGAGCACTCATCAATCATCGACAAATTTGTGGAGAAAATTTTTTTGAGAAAATTCCAAAATAAATTAATTTTGACGGATTTATTTAAAGCGAGCGAGATCTATCTACTTAAATAAAAATAATTAAAATTCAAAAATTATTTCTGTTTCCTCCCGTCATTTTTATCCAAAATTTTATCCAACGTGAGCGATTTTTGTGATCTCCTCTCCACATATTTTGGGAAAGCTCTAAATGTGAATTAGGTAATTGTGTAAACTGTAAAGCAAATGACCTATCAAATTATTATTTGAAATTCAATTATTGATTTTTGGTGATATGTATTTATTTAGATCTGTACTTATTGATTTTATTTTATTTTTACTTTTTACTGAATCCAAGGGATTTGAACATGCTTGCTTATGCTTATGTGTTTGTGTTGTGACTTGTGATTAAATGTGCGAATATCCTTCAGTTTTTCAATTTGTTTTATTTAATCAGATTTAATCAATCACAAATATTCAAGCTTTTAAGAGAAAAATTAAAACTGAATTAAATTAAATAAAATGAATCACTGGTTCCATTGCAATCATTGCTTTATGATGGGAGCAGGTGGAAATGGCTCATTCTGGTTCACTTCATGCGGGCATCTGATTTGTACGAATTGCCTGAAATCGAGTAAGTGTTTTTGTTATCTTAAAAACGCAAGGTCTTCCCCCAAAATTTGAAGGTGGAGCAATTCCTGGTCAAAAGGGGCTGTGCATTGCGTGCCGTAGGCAGGACAGTGTTGCCATCGAAATCAATCGGTCAATGCGTCCGGACATCCTGGCCATGTTCAGTCCACCAAAAGACGTTTTTGCGGAATATGCCAGCAAGCTGAAGACTGTCATGGACTATCAGGCCAATCAATCTCAACATTTGATCAAACATTTACACGAAAAGGTTGGTTGGATTGGATGATTAATGGTTTTACTAAAATCTATAATGTGCTTTTCAGACAGCCAGGGCCTTCAAAATGGCCAAAGCCGCTCAATCTGAAATCGCAAAACGAAGTGAACGTGAACAGTCGATAATGGGCGAAAATGGTCAAATGAAAGCGGAGCTGGAGAAGGCCAAACAATACAATCAGCATCTGAAGAATGTGTAAGTAACAATTCGGGCCAGGTGCATTATGAATAATTCATCAAATTGACAGGTTGGCCGAACGTGAACAGGAAATCCAGCATCTTAAGCACAAACATCACAAAAGTCCTCCACACAAGAATAAAGGTTTGTGAAGTGAACATTGATGGCCCATTGTGTAAATATTTTCAGTTTCAAGCACCATTTTTCCCAGTCTGAATGAGCCAACCCCTCTCAGCAAATTGTCATTCTATGCATGCGCGACCAGTACACCATTCGAGGTTGGCCCTCATTTTCATTATTAATTAAAATTCAACAACAATCCAATTCGTTCAGTCAAAACGCCGAGAAGACGCCTTTACTCCTCCATTTTCAACAATGATGCACGGCGAAATGTTCAACACTCCGCAAGCTCGTGAGGAGAGTACAATGGCTGCTGGAGGACTCGACTACTTCAGCAACCAGCAAATTACGAACACACCGGCTCTGCTTGGCATCGCTTCGGTGCGCAACAATGGCCACCAAATGATGAAGAATAATTATTTTTGAGTGGGATTAGTGATTCAAGATGATTTGTTTTTTTGTTTTGTTTTTAAATGATAATATTTATTATTTTATTTTGTGTTTTATTTAATTTCCTGTTATTTAAATATAAATGTTTTGAAACAGTCAAGTAGAGGAGTTATCAATTGAATCATTTGATACGTTATTTTATAATTAAGTAGCTCATTTTAATATCTAATAGAGGTAATATAAAAATTTTAGATTAAATTAAAGCAAAAAATGCTTCGCCGACAAGTTCGTGAACGTCGAGAATATTTGTACCGGAAAAATTTGGAAGCAAAGCAAAGAGCTACGCAGGAACGAAGAAGCCGGGTGAAAAATGCATTGGATACAAGTAGTATGCTGCCAACTGACTTGCGAAAGAATGCCGTCGAAATGGTCGGCGATTTGGCTTGGGGTGAACAAGTTGACACCGTGGACGACGAATACCGCTGGGCCGGATGTGAAGACCCGAGCATTGTGGTCACAACAAGTCGAGACCCATCATCTCGGTTGAAAATGTTTGCAAAGGTTTTTTAATGAACAAATTTAAATGGGAAATCCTTAAGTTTATAGAATACCGAAAGAATTAATTTTGGAATAATTTACATCGAATTTGGGATTAAGAATTTTTGTTTAGTTCATATTCATAGGAAAGGCGAAAAGCCTCATAATCAAATTGGATTTCAATTTAATTTATTATTTATAATTTGAATTTAAGGAAATGAAATTGATTTTGCCAAATTCTCGTCGAATCAATCGAGGCGGACACGACATGAAAAGCATTGTGGAGGCATGCCGTTCTCACCAAATAACCGATTTAGTTTTGTTGAGTGAGACCAGAGGGGTTCCGGATGCATTGATTATTTCACATTTTCCGCATGGACCGACAGCCTATTTCAGGTTTTATAAAATTTAAATAACCTAAATTTGTGTCGATTTTCAGTCTAGCCAATGTTGTGATGCGGCATGACACGCCCAATCTTCCTCACATGGCCGAACAGTATCCTCACCTCATATTCCATAATATCAGCTCCAATTTGGGCAAAAGGGTTTGCGATTAAATTATTCGGTTATTAAGTATAAAAACATTTTTAGATCATCAGCATCCTCAAATATCTTTTTCCCGTACCGAAAAAGGATTCTCAGCGAGTTGTCACATTTGCCAACGAAGAGGATTTCATTTCATTTCGACAACATATATGGAAAAAGGGGGAAGGAGGCAAAATTGAATTGACCGAACTTTGGCCCCGTTTTGAACTTAAACGTAAGTTTTCGCTAAATAAAAACTTAATTTTATCCCCAAAATTGCAGCCTATTGCATAATAAATGGCACATTGGACAATGCCGATTCAAGTGAGACGGAATGGGCACTCAGAAGCTATATCAACCGAAAAAGCCGTCTACTCACGAATGAAAGGGAATAAATCCAATGAAGAATTATTAATTACACATTTTGTTGATTTGTATTGTTTTATTCAAGAATAAAATTTGAGGGCAACAATTCTAAAACAAAAGAATATAATGATTGATGAGATGTGATGATGGTTCAAGTATTTTGTGTAAAGAAAATTGAACTGAACAAAAAATTCTATTTGTAACCAAAAAAGTGGAATAAACATAAAACAATTATAATAAATATTGGAGGGGAGGAGAAGAAAGAGATCCCTTGAATTTTAAAACAAAAGCATAAATTTGATTTGAGAGCCATTCATCCGCCTTCCTTCATAATTCTTCCATTCCATTTATTCATCCGACGATGGGATCCAAAAATTCTGAGAAATTTTGGTTAAATTATTTTAGTTGGTTAATGAATGACTGACCAAATGGTTATCGGCCGTGGCGAGCAGGAAATATTTCGGGTTGAAAGCAATCTGCTCAATCGGCCCTTTGTGATTTGTTGGAAAATTGTGAATCAATCGACCGGATTCCTAAAAAATGTTATTTCAATTTTTATTAAAATGCATTGTGTAATTTACCGCAGACCAGCAATTGATTTTCGCCTCCGAATTACCGCAAAAAATATATTTGGAATCGGGCGAGAATGCAGCAACGAAGTTGGATTTCTGAAAATATTTTACAAAAATTTGATGTCAATAAAGTATAAATTTACAGTGGAATTTTCCCTGGTCAATGTGTGCGTAATATCTCCCATATAAGCATCCACCATTCGCATCAATGGGCCATTGGTCATTATGAGGATTGATTTGCCATCCGGCGAGAACTTCATTCCGGTCCACTCAAAATCCATATCCTTATCACCGATTGGGAATGTATTGAATGGACCCTGTTGGAAAATTTAAAATTGGTTTGGATCAAAATAAGAGGAAAAGTTTTTATGGATCTTCCTTATAACGCTACAATGATGAACCCCTCTTATAAGTTCCTTAGATTACCTTGTCAAATGAGCGAAGATCATACAACTTGATAACATCATTGTTAATTCCGGCACCAAAAATCAGTCCTTCTGGATCTAAATTATATTTTCAAAAGTGAAATTTGTTTGGATTAGTTCACCGAATGCAGCAATTGGACGAGAAGATAATTGCATCAAACCCTGATGAATTTTAAATAATTAAGATTTATTTACGGTTATAAAATAAACTTGGCAATTTGATGATTTCAAATCCCAAAGACGAATTGTTTTGTCCATTGAACCAGAAATGAACAAATCATCCAGCGGAGACATGCAAAGAGTGACCACCCTTAAAAGTTGAATAATTAATAGTCAAATAGCGAGAAAAATTACTTCTTTGAATGGCCTTGAAAATAGCGAAGATATTTGTTATCATGAAGACTCAAATATCGAATTGTATCTGAATTTGGTGGGTCTTTTATTTAATTGAATTCATTATTAATTATACTGTCGAGTTTTGTGGATGCATGAATGGCATCATGATGAGTATGGGCAAAGTGAATGAGATCAACGCCATATTTCTTGCTATTCACCGATCGTTGTTTAGTCCCCTGATTGCAATCGTAGACATTGATTGAATCATCCGCTGAAGAAGTGACCAGCAATGTTCTAAATTTAATTTAATATAGCATATTCTATTTTAAAAATACTCACCCATCCGTAGAATAATTGATCTGGTTGATTTGATCTTGATTTTCGTTAAAATTCTTCGCATTAACCATCGACATCACACTTTGATCAGTAAGCAACATTTTTTCACTTTTATCCTAAACAATTTTATTAATGAAAAGCTGTTGTGATGGATAATTAAAAATAATTGTTGAAAATAAAATCAATTGATAAAAAATTGTCAATGAAATTGTATTTTTTTATTCGAAAAATAATGCAAAATATGATGTCAATTTTGTTGTTGAATAACAACAAATAAATGTAGTAATTGAAAAGCAAGGGAGGCAGTGATAGGTATATCATCCATAAATTGATAAAATATAAAAATGAATGAATATAATAAATGTTCTTCGATTCCATTCATATTTTGATCCACCAAATTTATATCAATCAATGCAAATCACATCATCCTCCTCATCGTCAATACGCTTTTCAGTAGGCTCATTCAGTCGATTAAATTTGGCCGGCGTAATTGGTGGCGATGAAGCACTCTCACCATTTCCAATAATGGGACCAGTCGGATTGTCCAAGTCCATCATAAAATGATCATCAGCATTGTTTTGGTTTGATTTCTGAAAATATTAAATATTTATTCCTATTTTAAATATTTTTTTATTGAGATTCGAATTATCAACATTTTTATTTTTTATTGATGATCAAACCTCATTTGCCGCAATATTGGATTTTCCTTCCTTTGTCTTCAATTTGACTTCCACCATTTCATTTGTGTCCATTGGTTCAACAAAAGCTTCCTCCTCATCATGTTCCGAATCACTGTCGCCAAGTTCAATAACATCACCTTCTTCTTTGTTTGCGGCCATTTCTCCACGAAGATTTGAATTGGTTGTAGTGATACTTGACTGAAATAAATATTGGATTTTATAAAATATTAATTTTATTTAAAATTACTTGATTTTCCTCACTGATGCTGGTCACCTCGCTTAAATCATCATTTTCCAAATCAACCACATCTTCGCCCGTTGGCTCTTCCCCTTGATCAAGTTTTCCTTCTTCCTTCAGATTTCTGAGCTGAAAATTCATTTTTTGTTTAAATTTATATTTTCCAAAAATAAACTTCTTGGGCAAATGCCGCCGATGTCGAAGGTTCAAGAGTTTCAAATTTCTTATCAATTTCTTCATATTTCTCATTCTTTTCTTCAATTTTGCCTTTTCTTTTGAGTCCATCACGAAATTCTTCCTCCCAATTTTTGATAAATTGTTTAGACCTCTCGTTTTTGATTTTTTCCGTCACATCAGCGATTATTTTTGTGACATAATCATCTAAAATTGTATTTTGTCAAAATAATTTAAATTAAGTGCTTACCAAATTGTTCTGTCCCTTCTTTTGGAACAAATTTCTCATAAACTTGGCAATCTCCCTCTTCTCGAATTTCTTTAAGCATTCGGCGAATATCATCAAATTCTGGCATACTAAAAAAGTTATAAATATTCAACCAAATTTCAATAGTAAATCCTACATATAATCAGCCAAATATCCACCAGGTTTGTTGATGTATTCAGTCAATTTTTGATTCAGCGGTTCCATGTCAGTTGTATAAATGACAATTGGATTTGGAACAGTATTTACGACTTCCAGACTGTGGAATCGATTAGTAATAATTTAAATCAATATGTTCTATATTCTTACATATCCTCAACAAATTCCGAATCCTCATAAATAACTGACGCTCGTGTTCTATATTCCATATCAAAGACCGCATTTCGAAGTTTATCATAATGTTCTCGGTCATTTATAAATTTTTCAAAAGCAATTTCATCGGCCAAGTTAATTTCTTCATCATCAAAATCGTGTGCCTTTTTGAGTAGTCTCTGCAATTTGGCTTTCCATTAACAATATAAAAGTTTAAAACAAACTTCCTTGATTGAAATTCGCGTATTAATAAGTTCTTCTTCAGTTTGCTTCCTCTTTGGTGTGCCAATTTTCTTGGGTTTATCCATTTTCACTGTTGTTTTTGTCTTCTTTGGTAATAATGGGTCTTCATTTTTTGGCATTTCTGACATTTTAGTTCGATATTTCTATTTTTGATATTATAAAAAAGCTTAAAAAAATTTTGAATAAATAATTGCTGATTATTAAATATACATTAAATAAAATGATCAAAGCAAATGTAAAAACAAGTGAATATTGCCAAATTAGAAATTTAAGCAAACATTCAAATGAATGCAATTTTAATAATAATTAAGTCATCATTTCAAAAGAAATTTATACCGAAAGGCAACAATAAAAATAAATAAATCAATTCATTTCTTTAAATGTTCATATAATATCCATTAAAATAGTCTTCATTTCAAAATTTAATTGCGTCGGCCTCGTCCGAATCCACCAATCGTCTGGGTCGGAGCTTAATTGAAAATCGATTTCATTCCTTCGAATAATAATACCTGCGGATGGCATTTGAACCTTTTCAGTGGCAACAATGGTCATTTTCTCCTTCTTTTTCTCTTCTTTTGTTTCCCCAATTTTGAGTGCATTTTCACTGGAATTGGCAGTCATCAGCGGATATTCATAATCATGAAGAGGCTGCAAATTTACTGTAAATTAATCCATGAATTATGCTTTATAAATTTTTCCCAAATTTGTTCTTCCCTTCCTATTTTGGCACTTACAAGGGCAATGACTTTCGGTTTGGTCGCGTAGAATGAGTCGCTTTCCTTGGCAGTGTTGAACGAAAGTTGATTGTTATCATCGTTGTCACTCCCACTTAAATCCTCCTCATCATCGGCCTTCTTCTTCCCATCATCAATTTCCTCTTCCAATGACCTTAAATTCAATTAAATTAGTTCAACAAAAATTAAGCATACTTGAAGGTGCAATTGGAAATGGCAGTTTTAGTGGTGGTGATCGCGATTGCCTCCTCCTCCTCCTCTTGCAGCACCATTTCGGTGAGCCTTTTGGCATTTTGCTTTTGGCCAATTCTCTTCTTCTTATTCTCATCAATGATTTCGCCCTCCTCCTCTTCCTCGTCACTGTATTCTTTGTCCGATGCTTTCTCCTCATCCGAATGAACATCACCGCATCTTGATGCTTGTTTTACCACTGATGAATAGCACGATTCACTGCCAGTGCGTGTCTTTGATTCATTCTCTTCATCAGAGTCTTCATCTTCACCGGAAGTGTAAACGCCTCCCAATTTGGTGGTCCAAGTCTCATTCTTAACAAGTACGAGGGATTTCATAATTAAAGAATGAATAATTTTATACCACAATTTGTGCCTTGCTACTGCCTGTTCCAACCATTTGCTTCGGACGTTGAGGCTGCTGTTGTTGTTTCCGATGGTGCTGTGATGCACTATTCTGCTGGAGATGTTGGAGATAATTTGGTAATGTTCATTTAAACCTACGCTTCCAATCATCCCATAACGTTTGGTCCTAGAAACTGGAGAAGTTATTCGGGGAATTTTTTTGTCGTCTTGACCATTTGTTAGATTGGTGGTGCGCGAATAGTATGAAGTTTGGCGATTGATATTTCCTGTTGGATATCGTTGACGAGTGCCACCACGGAAACGATGAAGGCTGTTTGGGCCAATTCCACCGTTAATGTTATTATTGTCACGGCTGAGCAAAGCTTCGAGCTTAATTTAAAAATTATATAAGCAATTTCTTCTAAAAACCTTTGCTTCAATGATGCCCAAACGTTTCTCGAACTGTTGGCCGAGTTTTTCTAATTTAGCAAGTTGAAGTGCACTATTCTGACGCATCTCATGTTTCATTTTCTAAAATTATACTAATTATGATTTTATTGTTTGCACTTACAAGTTCCATATCCAAAATTGCTCTTGCTAAAAGCTGATCATGAATGCAATCAGGTAACATTTTGCTTCTTCGAACAGAAAAAATTAATAAATTATTAATAATCAGTCTGGAAAATGAATTTTATCCAACTTTAATGTTTAAACTTTAAACTATCTCTCATCATCAATCATATTTCATATTTATACAATAAACCAACACAACCATGTCAATTGATTCTGTTTTAAGGTATGCGTATGCTAAGAAATTTAATTTAGCATTTTGCTGCTTTGAGTGAGGTGACAGTTTGACTCCTTGTCGAAAAGTTTAAATGTATGGAATGTGAGACTACAGGTTAACACTAACATTAACATACACTAACACTTAACAGCCAAAAGTATTTACAATTATCTTAATGCATATTGTTTTTCTTTTATTAATCAAAAAATTTTCATAAATAATCGAACATGAATTTTATAGAGTTTAAATGAAAAAAAGATAAGATCATGATTCCAGTTCCAGTGATGAATATGGTGAACAAAACATCCAAAAATAAAAATAACAAATTGGACAAGCCAATAAAAATAACAATATGGATGCGATTTATGTAAAAGCGAATATACTGATGATTTGGACAAAAATTTTGTGGTGTGGAAAAAGTAGAAAAAAAAACAATTTATCAAATCAAAAATTCAAATCTCCACACTTTATATGATTGTGATTTGTGATCGTGGTGTTGCCAATTCAAAAATTACGCCCAATATGTGTATGCATTAATTCCAATCGTTCTGCAATATTCCTCTGCATCGATGCTCCACTTCCAAAACCCACTCGTTTTTGCGCATCACCTTAAAATGAAACAATATGAATATATTCTTATGCAAATTATTTTTTTTTAATTTCTGTTGTTACCTGCCAATTCTGCATGGAATCCTAGGCAAGTTTCCCTCAACACTTTCCGTTCTGTGCTGTTCAAAGTGGCTGCCTCTTTTCCGCACCGCTCCATAATGCTTCCGGCCAACTCCAGCATAAAAAGATAAGCACGTTGGTTTTGCCTCCAAAATGGGTCATCAATTCTGTAGTAAATTTTTCAGTTTTTACCGTTAATCTAATAACCTGTATTGTTCGGAAGCAACCATCAAAAATTTCCTATAAGGGATTTCAGCTCCATGGCACACTTCAAGTAACCAATGGTTAGGTGCCGAATGTTTGAAGCAGAAAATAATCAACTCTCGGAGAATGTATTCTATAAAAATATGTGGATTTTTCTCCTCTAAAATTACTAAAACCGACCGATTGGAACAAATTTTGGCGATGAACTGTATCGTCTTTTGAGACGGAGCAAAATGGATGATAAATTCTTCTGAATTGATTCCAAAATTGTGCGATTTAGTTGAAAATTTTGTAATTCTAAATAAACAGGATAAAAAAAAATAATTAATTAATTGCTGACCTTTTTGCAGCAAATCCCTCCAAATACATTGCACAATTTCCTCCTCATATTTTCCTGCACAATGTAAAACTGCCAATTTCACTTCAAAAAGTCCAAAAATTTTGCTATAATCATAAAGTTGAGTCAAATTGCATAATCGATAATTGAGAATTTCCATTGCTTCACGGCCACGGGCGGCTGCTTCGGCACCAGTATCCGTTTCCAAAAGAACTCTAAAAACATAAATCTCATCAAATGGATAAATCAATTTTTTCTCACTTTGTTCTCTGCTGAATTTGGGCCACATCCAATTTGTCCTGAATGTTCTGCTTCATTTCGGTATTCCCTTTTGTCTCCGCCGCTGATTGTATGCACATCAATGCATGGGATAAATATTCAATCCGTTGGCCAATGTCCACACGACTATAAAATAACAATTAAATATAAATATAATTTAATTAACTGTGTTGTTTTAGAAGCCAATTCGGTCAACACTTTTGCTGCTTCCAAATAATTTTGATTCTTCTCATAATATTTCCACAACAATTCCATGAATAGATGGCCTTTTCCATCCTCAATTTCGTGGAAAAGGAAAGCCTCGAAATATTTAAAATTACTCTGAAAATAAAATTTATTAGAATTTTAATAAAAAATGACTTTCCAACCGAAATCAATTGATCACCCAAATTGTTGGCCAACATCCAACGGAACACATGGACGCAGGCGAGTTCATCATCAGATTCTAGCACTTTTTTAATCACTTTGTCCCTTTCCATTTGTGCCTGGGATGGCGACAATTGGCCTTTGATTGAATCGGCCGATGGGAAAATATTGCCCAAATTAAGTGTGTTCAATTGTGTTCCATGTGAGATGGCCAGTGTTTGGAGTAAACGAAGCAATTCAGTGATGCATGCGTAGGCGTCCAAACGTTTTTTGATTGCCTCATTGATTGCGATATCATTAGAGCAAATGTGCTTTTTGTAGGCAACCAATGCCAATTCACTGACATCATCACAGCGAGCACGGGTCAATGCCAATTCAACAATTCCTTCGAAATGGAGTACTTTAAAATAAATTTTTATTAAAATTATTTAATATTTATAATTCCACCTTGCAAGAGAAGATCACAAGTTTGCACCAAATTCACTTTTTGAATGGATTTTCGGAATTGAACGACCGCTTCTTGTAGCATTTCTGGCCTTGGTTGCATCGAAGCTTTCACTTTGTAAATATTCTCCGTGGCACGAACCACTGAAACATCGTCCATTGTGAAAAGTGTTGGACACAATTGCCGTAGTCGATTGCTAATTGCCGTTGTGGATGCATCATCGCCAATGTAGAAACGGATAAGTGCACCGATTAAATCAGCACAAACCTTAATAAATTATTCATTTTAAATTATTTATTTATTTTTATTTTACATCATTTCTGCTTCTGGTCAAATCGTTCAAATTCCACAACAGCAAACATTTTTGAACATCCGGCGATAACATCACAAAAATTGCATGCAGTTCATGTTCCAACAAAACGCCCCATAATGAAAGCACTTCACCGGTTTGGGCAATCAAGGTTCGCAATTTTTGTAATGTTTGTCGCTCTTGGTCGAGTACTAAAAAAATAAAAATTATTAATTCTTCTTCATTTGCCCATTCTATGATTTAGATTAAATTTTATACAAAATTCGTTTTATTAACCCCTAAATTCACATCCCATTTTTGTATTAAAATTCTTCTTACAGGAAGCCTCGCCTGCAGGACTGTGCCGTTGTTGTTGACTTTGTTGGTATTGAAATGAATGAGAATGATGGTGCAATGTTGGCGAGGTGATCAGCGAATGTTCATCGATGGCTCGGCGAAATGCATTCAAAAAATTGCCAATTTGTTCGACTTCTTGTTGCTTTAAAAGGCTGTAGACCTGTTAATAAACAAATATATTAATTTTTTTAATTTTTCAAAACAAACATTGTTTGATTGGCGTGTAGCACATAATTTTCTTTTCCAAATTTCACGGACAATCCGTGCAAAATAAGTGAAAAGTGCTTCGTGGCGAGGCGAATTTATCACTTTGGATCCGGCCAAAATTGACTGATCCACATCCAATCCACCGGGTGTAATCGGATGCTGTGGTGTGAAGCCATTTGTGTATGTTTGACCGCCATTTTGGGGTGTTGATGTGCGCAATGGAGCTTAAATTAAAAAAATATCAATGTAATATGGGTATAATTTTGATTTCTATTTCACTCATAAATATGATTATTCTTTGTTATTCCCCAATATGTTACTTTTTGGTGAGAAAATGCTACTATTGCTCATCAATGTGCCGTTCAAAATGCCTTCACTGGTCCTCGGTCTTGCCCCATATTCCATGAATTGTTCACCGCCACCATAAGCCAATTTTGGTTCGCCCCCATGAGCGAAGAATACCCGCAGTGCCATATCCCTGATTGTCACATCGCCGGATGTCTCGCTGCATAAAATGCACAGTGCCATTGTGCACAATTCTGTTGGATTGATGATTGAGGCGAGTGCTTGGAATTGTTTTGAATCATTGCCATATTGAGTCAAAATGTGCCGAAAGAGTTCCAATGGAGATAGATGATCGAACACGTAAATTCCCTGAATTTTTGATTTAGTGATATTAATAAAAAAGTTTACCTTTGAAGTAATAATGTAGAATTTTTCCAATGGACTCAAATGTTGTTCAATACAAAGAGGCAATTTGTCCGAGTCAAAAGCCATCGTTGTTCTGCTGACTCCTCCACATTTTTGCATTCTTGGTCTGATATGAACTATTTCCCAGACAATTCCGCGCAATCGATGATTTGTAATGTTCTCAAGGAATTGATTATCAAAAGAGAAACAGGCATTTGAATGGGTGAGGAGATTGCTAGTCTCTGGATCATTGCCGGGTGATGCCATCAACATGCAATCTAATATTAACATTTTAAATTTTTTAAATTATTTTAAATGAATTTAACTAATATTTGAATCAAAATAAAGTTATTCCGTAAATCTACCGTGAGTATGATGTGCGGAATAAATATTCACTGAATGTAATTGTAATGGATATGCTGTTTCGGGTGGATATCGAATATGCAAAACCCGGATTGCGCTTGGTCGTTGCATTTCCTGTGAAGTCTTAAAAACGAATGTTTTATGAAAGAATTTCATTGAAAATTAATACTTCGCTCTCACAAATTGGTGCAGTCAAACAGCTGATGTAAATACGAACACCTTTCGAGGTTGTAGCAATCTAAAAAAATTTTCAAGATTCAGAATAATTATCTTTTAATGTTTTCATACCAAATTGACATTCACAGATTGCCATATTGAGACTGGGTTAATATGTACAATTTCTGAAAAATATTCCGCATTGACATTGCATAATTCTCTAGCCAAATGCTCAATTTGTTCGCGATAAATTGCGCCAAATTTCTGTATTGAACGACCATCTTGACCCAAATCGAAGAGCTAATAAATTATTGATTTTATTTTAATTGATAAATTGAAAAATTCATTAACCTGAATGCATCCACTTTTCATCAATATCCAAAGCAAATGCCGGCTATCATCAATTGCTAGTTGGAAAATTGAATCTAAAATTGCAAATTTTTATTTAATTTTGATTTATTTTATTAAACCTTTTGCATAGAAAATTTGTAACACCGGCACCAAATAGTTGATGAGCCGCTTGGAATGATTTGTTCGTTTGCAAGTGCCACCCGTTCCGAACCATCCTTTTTCCTACAAACATTTTTTTTATCTTTAAAAATGAAATGCACCCTACAAAATATTCCAATTCAAAGAGAGAATCATCGGCAGAGAAGAAAATTCGACCATTTCCAGTTGGACATAAATCTGTTACAATGAGCCCATCCAATGGTAATCTATAGAGCGGCGATCCGCCGACCATCATAATTGTTGCATTTTTTAAATCAGTTGCACCGGGTGGCAAAATTTGACCAGAACTTTAAAGAAAAATTATTCCATTTTAGGATAAATTGTATGAAACTACCTGTCTTGGAAACTCAAAGCCAGCAAAAGTATGTCCACTGTTGTGGCAACAATCAAAATTGAATGGAGAGAAGGCTAAAATATTTTTTGAAGATTAATCAAAAATTAAAATTACATAAGAAAAGCCGGCTTTTGGTAGAACAATATCCACATGCAGAATAGTATTATTTATTGCATCATAGTAGGCAAGATCTCGACTAAAATGTTTTATTAAAAATATTAAATGATTAACAATATCTAACTTGTTCTCAAAATTCCACAAATACAAATCTGAATCAATAGACATCCAAGCGCGCATAATAGAAGGTAATAAGCCAGTTGAAAAATTACTTTGCATATCTTTATTTTGGAATTTAATCGTTAAAATTTGAAATATTTTTACGTTTGAATTGATCCATTAATTCTTGTGGGAAAGAATAGTGCCAGCTTTGATAAATGATTGGTACCCCCAATTGTTCATGGCGCGGATAATCTTGTTCTGCAAGCCCAGAAAAAGCAGATCTCCCTTAATTTATTTTTGATAAAGTTTAGCATAAACATAAATTAATTAACCTTTTGTCTTATATGGGTCTTCAGCTTTCAATTTGCGGTACAAATCAACTGTGAGTCTATCATTTTGTTGATATCGTTCAATCTGCTGCTGTATATCCATTGATTGATAAATTATAATTATTTAAATATTTGTTTTCACTATGAAGTCCAGTTTCAATCAATAAGTAATCTGAAATTAAAATTATTTCATTTTTTCACTATGATATGAATAAGATTATGTGAAATTGTAAATGTTGAAAATCTGTGCAAATAAATATATTTTATGCTTGATTGTTAGGTGTTACGTGTTATACATATAAATAATTTTGTATGACCCGTATCCCGCTAAATTTGCCGTTAATAATCAAAGCTACTTTAGAAATTTCCTTTTTTCTTGTGAGTTACATTGAGCTATGAGCTTGAAGAATGGAAGAAGTTAGCTTGATTTTTACTTAAATGAAAAAAGCCTAATTTTTGCTTAATACTTTTCGTATATAAGAAGATTAAAGGAAATAGAAGAGTTTAATTTGACGAATTTAGATTGCTTTTTGTTTTAACATTTAGAATCGATCGAGATGTTGTAGGAATAGTTGAAATTCAGGAAAACTTGAAATTTCCTAGGAAAAGTTGAAATTTCTCTAACTGTCTGCCACACTCTCTTCTTTTCTTTCTTTCTTTATGTTCCCTATGTCACACTCACTTTTTTCTGCTTCTCTAACCAAAGAAGTGAGAAATAGTGTATTAATTTTAACTTTTCCTAGGAAATTTCAAGTTTTCCTGACTTTCAACTTTTCCTACGACAGATATATTTCTCATCATCATAGTAGAAATCGATCGATATATTTATATTTCATAATCATAATCATCATCATTTTATCTGTTTTTATCCACTTCCGCTCTACTCTACGCTCTACCTCTACTCTCTACATCTATATTCAGCCGGTAAAATATACTGTAACCATAATTATCGATTAATGGCTTGTCTGCCTTCTGCCACGTGCCACCGAACGCTTCGCTTGTCTTGTTCATTCATACAATTCATAGTCATCACATCATATAGATCATACATACACTACACATAGCACACATCACATATATAATATGATTATTGATTGTGATTGATCTTAATTAATCATCATCATATCATCAATCATTCCTCCATTCATCATAAATCAATTTCAATTACATTTACAACATCATTTATTAATACATTACTTATAAATAAAATAATTATAAGTTCCAACAAAATTTGCAAAACTTTTTGTTTATTTCGTACATGAATAATCTAAGTAAAAATAAAAATAGCCTTATAAATAGAAAGAGGCTCAAAGCTCAATATAAGTTTAAATCAGTTTTAAGCAAATTTCCAATTGCTTTCATTACAGCTTAAATCAAATAAAATGCTTATTACTCGTATTGCAAGACGAACATTTTCAACATCAAAATATTTTCTTCAATCAACTGGTCGTTTAATGGCCGAACCATTCATGAATGGGACATCTGGGTATGGAAAAATAATTCGAAAATATAAAAATTCGTCACTTTTTAGGCAGTATATTGAGCAAATGTATGAAAGCTGGCTGCTTGACAAACAATCTGTGCATCGAAGTTGGGATGCTTTCTTCAGCAATGTACATGCGGGTGCTCTGCCGGGACAGGCATTTCAGGTTTTTGTTGATTAGTAAATCATCATAGTCAAAATTCAAAATGTTAAGCCTCCTCCTTCATTTTCTACTCAAACAACGCCACATGCAACAGTAATGCCAAGAGATATGCGCGAAGTCCAACCACAAACAGCGGCCCAAGTGATTCCGGCTGATGACATCACTCGAGCAATAAATGACCATCTCAAAATTCAATTGCTTATTCGCAGTTTTCAGGTCACTAAATTATTACAATTCCTAATCTAATAATCATGATTAAATTAGACTCGAGGCCATAATATTGCTGATTTGGACCCATTGGGAATTAATAGTGCTGATTTGGATGATACAATTCCCCGAGAGCTGGAACTCGAATTTTATGGCTTTAATGAACAAGATTTGGACCGGGAATTTCTTTTGCCGCCTACAACATTCATTGGCGGGGACCGAGCCACTTTGACACTTCGCGAGATCATTGACCGACTAAAAGTATCAAATAATATTAAACTTTTTTGATTTTTTTTAATTTAGAGAATTTATTGCAATAAAACTGGCGTTGAGTATATGCATTTGACCAATTATGAGCAACAGGATTGGGTTCGAAAACATTTTGAAGCACCGCGCGTCACTGAATTGACACCAGCCCAGAAGAAAGTCTTATTTAAACGGCTCATCCGCTCGACAAAATTTGAGGATTTTCTCGCCAAAAAATGGCCCAGTGAGAAGCGTTTCGGCCTTGAAGGTTGTGAAGTTTTGATTCCGGCCATAAAAGAAGTCATTGATCGATCCTCAGCATTAGGTGTTGATTCAATAGTGTAAGTTTAAAAATTGCAATATAATCTAAACAATAATTACTTATATTAAGGATTGGGATGCCGCATCGTGGTCGATTGAATGTCCTTTCAAATGTTTGCCGTCAACCATTGAGCACAATCCTTTCGCAATTCAGTACACTTGAGCCGAAAGATGAAGGTTCCGGTGATGTGAAGTATCATTTGGGAGTTTGCATCGAGCGATTAAATCGACAATCGCAAAGAATGGTCAAAATTGCTGTTGTGGCGAATCCATCACATTTAGAAGGTATTAATAATTCTTTTAAATAGTTTTCATTTTCATACAAATAATTTTAATTTTTTAGCGGTTGATCCAGTGGTTCAAGGGAAAGTTCAGGCCGAATCTTATTACAGCAATGACCCAAATTCTGATCGACATTTGGTATTTTTTTCACAAAATTAATGTATTTTTATTTATATATTTCAGGCTCTTTTACTACATGGTGATGCCTCATTCTCAGGACAAGGAGTTGTAATGGAAACATTGAATTTGAACGATTTGCCTTCATATTCAATCCATGGCGCCATACATCTTGTTGTGAATAATCAAATTGGTAAGCGGGATTGTTTTACATTGATGTTATTGTCTTTTAACGTATCTTACATTTCTAAAGGATTTACCACTGACCCTCGCTCGTCTCGTTCTTCACCATATTGCACAGATGTTGGCCGAGTAATGGGCGTTCCTATCTTCCATGTGAATTCAGATGATCCGGAAGCAGTGATGCATGTATGTGTTTTAAAAGTATTTAAAATAATATCTATATATTTCTAGGTATGCAATGTGGCCTCAGAATGGCGAAAGGAATTCAAGAAAGATGTAATAATCGATTTGGTTTGCTATCGACGCTATGGACATAATGAATTGGACGAGCCAATGTTCACCCAGCCGCTCATGTATCAACGAATCAAGCAAACAAAGCCAGTGCTCGAAGAATACCAAAAGAAAATTTTGGGTGAAGGCGTTGCGGACCAGGCATATGTGGACGAAGAATTGAGCAAATACGGCGCCATTTTGGAAGAAGCCTATGAAAGTGCCAAAAAGATAACCGCTGTCCGCAATCGTGATTGGCTTGATTCGCCTTGGGATGATTTTTTCCGTGACAAAAACCCATTTTTTATACCATCAACCGGCATTGATCGAGAAAATTTGGAGCATGTCGTGATGAAATTTTCACAAGTTCCCGAAGGATTCAATTTGCATAGGGGTTTGGAGCGAACATTAAAAGGTTAATTTTATTAAATAAATTAATATTAATGCCATATTCTTCCAGGACGACGCGATATGTATGCTGAGAATAGTCTGGATTGGTCCATTGGCGAAGCATTGGCATTTGGCACACTTTTAAAAGAAGGTTTTGATTATTGTTGAATTTTTGAAGTAAAAATTCGTTTAAGGCATTCATGTTCGGCTTTCAGGACAAGATGTCGAGCGGGGCACATTCTCACACCGTCACCATGTTCTTCATGATCAGAAGATTGATCAAAAAATTTATAATCCGTTAAATGATCTGAGCGAGGTTGGTTTGATAAATTAAAATCAAAAATGAAGAGTAAATTACAAAAATTAAGGCTCAAGCAGAATATATTGTTTGCAATTCATCACTGAGTGAATATGCAGTTCTTGGGTTTGAGCTCGGCTATTCACTCGTCAATCCTCATTCATTGGTCATTTGGGAGGCTCAATTCGGCGACTTTGCAAACACCGCTCAATGTATAATCGACCAATTCATATCATCGGGACAGTCAAAATGGATTCGCCAGACCGGCCTCACTTTATTTTTGCCTCATGGCTATGAAGGAATGGGACCAGAACACAGTAGTTGTAGACCAGGTTATTTAAAAATTTATTTAATTATAAGTCTAATTTCTTATAGAACGTTTCCTTCAAATGTGCAACGAAGATGACGGAATTAATTTGGATGAAATCAAAATTGATGACACATTTGTTGCTCGCCAGCTCAATGACACAAATTGGATTGTAGCAAATTGCACGACACCGGCAAATTTTTTCCATCTTCTCCGCCGACAAATTTATTTGCCATTCCGTAAACCGCTTATTGTTTTCACACCGAAGGTTTATTCTAATGAAATTTTAAATTGAATTAATTTTAAAGAATCTCCTGAGACATCCAATGGCTCGTTCGCCAATCGAAGATTTCCTTACAGACACATCGTTCCAAAGGGCAATTCCCGAGACCTCGAAGGCTGCACAGAGTCCATCGAGAGTTGAACGATTGTTGTTTTGCTCGGGAAAAGTCTACTATGACATTGTGGCAGAGCGCAAAAAACAAGGATTGGAGGAAAAGGTTTGTTATATCTCAGATTTTTTGCTATTAAATGTCGATGTTTAGGTTGCCATTGTTCGTTTGGAGCAGCTGAGCCCATTCCCATATGATACGCTCATAGAGGAATGTAACAAATACAAAAATGCCGATGTGATTTGGGCACAAGAAGAACACAAAAACATGGGCGCTTGGACATTCATTCAGCCTCGTTTCCTTTCATTTTTGAAATTCCAAAATCGTGGAATCAAATACGCTGGCAGGAAACCTAGTGCATCGCCGGCAACTGGCAACAAATTCATGCATAAAAAAGAACAGGTAAAACTTCAAATTAGATCAAAATGTATTTTATTTTTATAGGAAGAAATGCTGGAGGCAATCCTTACAAAACCGGTGAATTGAAGAGAAGAAAACTCGATTCTATAGGATGGAAGATGATTTGATTAGTCATAAATACACACAATCAGCTTTATTGTTCACAAATAGTAAATTGGATAATTTTTATCTTGATAAAATTTTTTCAAACATTTTGATATCATTTTTACCTACAAGTTATACAGACTATGAATTATTGATTGATTAATCAAAGAAAGCCAAAATTTGCTTATTTTTATTTCTTTTTTTCTGGAATTAGAATTTAATTTTTATTAATTTTTTATGAATTAAATATTAAATTAAAGCAAATGAGATTTTCAAAATTTTTTTAAAACAATTCTATATGATTCATTTTTTATAGAACAAACAAAACAACATAAGACATAACCAAACAAAATTATTACTATAAAATGACGGTATCAGCATCTATTAGAGCTATGACCGCAAAGGATGCAAGGAAGTTAATTCAAATCGAACGAAGCAGCGAACAACTAGAAGGACAAAAATGGTTTCATTATAATTATAGAGATTAAATAACATATCCTTAATTCAAGGTATATAATTGACAACCAATGGTGGGCTGACTTTGCACAACAAGCTGAATCCGCGAAAAATGAAAATGAATCCATCAAAATGCCACCAATCTCAAATGCTGA
Source organism: Pratylenchus scribneri (assembly GCA_030063045.1). Taxonomy (NCBI): domain Eukaryota; kingdom Metazoa; phylum Nematoda; class Chromadorea; order Rhabditida; family Pratylenchidae; genus Pratylenchus; species Pratylenchus scribneri. The sequence continues at coordinate 3,856,531 of JAQSEB010000010.1, forward strand.
TCACGTCGAAAAGAGTATAATTATTTTAATATTTTTAATGAAAAAAAAACAAACAGATGATGAAGGCTACACGCTCAAACCGGATCTTCAAATGCAAATCCACATCAATCTTGTCCCGGAAGAAGTTTTCTTCGAGTTGAAGAACACATATGGGATCATTGACGAAGAAAGGGATGTGGTCGCCAGAGAAGTGGTCAAGGGGACATTGTTGAGACAAGAACCATTCATTGAGATCTATCCACTGTTAATAAAGGTTTTTCATTGAAATTATTTAAAAAAAATATCTTCTAAAGGTCGCCAATTATCACAGCAAAGATGAAGTGCTGACAATCCCAATAAGCCAAGCTGATTCGATTGAAAAAATCCGGAAAGCAATCATGGACCGTCTGGAAATACAAGAAAAAGACCGAAGAAATGCCCAATTTTTCATTGAGGACAATGGCAACTATGAAGCCCTTCCCGAGACAATTTCTCATACCAAGCTGAGTGCACTTCTCAACTCCGGCTCGACCGTTTTTGTGGATAGTTTGGGAACGGCCGCTTCGGAAACACCATCTTCTACAAACAATGGATCGACAAGAGCTGGCACAAGATATTCCGCACAGTTATCTTTTTTTTTATTAATTTCTAATTCTTTTTTGCTTAAATTTAGTGGTCGCAGCAACAACACAAACTACCAAAGAGGAGTTTGTGGCCTCCAAAATCTTGGGAATACTTGCTTTATGAACAGGTTTTTAAATTGACTAATTTTGTTGAATAAAAATTTATTCCAGTGCGCTGCAATGTCTCAGCAATGTTCCTGAATTGACCGAATACTTCCTCTCTGAATCATATGCAACTGAGATCAACGAACAAAATCCTCTTGGAACACAAGGAAGACTCGTCAGTGCTTATGCGGAATTGTTGCAGGAAATGTGGTCAGGCAATTCCAGCTCTGTTAGACCTTGGAAACTCAAGGTTTTTAAATAAGTTTAAAAAGAAAATTAAAATATTTTTATCAAAAGTGTGTAATTGGTGAATTTGCACCTCGCTTCAATGGATATGCTCAGCAGGATTCTCAAGAATTGTAAATATTTTAGGGATTACTATTAAATAAGTAATTTTTATTTAGGACCGCCTTTTTGCTTGACGGATTGCATGAAGATTTGAATCGAATAAAGAAGAAGCCATATATTGAAGAGAAAGAAGTGGAGGGAAGAGATGAAGTGCAGGTTTAGAATTTATTTTCTGATTATAATAATAATTTATCAATTAAGGCAGCACAAGAAGCATGGAATGATTACAAAAAGCGCAATGATAGTCAAATTGTCGATTTGTTGCACGGTCAACTCAAGGTTTTTATTGATTTATTTATTAATATTGAACGTTGAACCATAAAATAGTCCACACTCACATGCAATGTTTGCCAAAAAGTCAGCATAAAGTTCGATCCATTCTGCTTCCTTTCCGTACAAATCCCAGCGAAAGAAAAGCAAATGAAATCTACAATCACTTTTGTCAGGAAGCAAAAATGGGCAAAGGTTAATTCAAATTTAATACATCAAATTAATTCATTCTTCATTATTAGTTCTCAATTACGCACACCAACAAAACGTTCGTCTGGCAAATTGCCGATAAACTCCGTGAACAATTAAAAATATCGAATGAAACACAGGTTAATTTATTTAAGTCAATATTAATAAAATAGACTATAATTTTATTATTTATTTCTTTTTTAGATAGTTCTGGTAACATATTTTGCTCCTGAAATCCTTGCTGATGACCAACAACTCTGTACACCATATAACTACTCGAAACGTCAATTCTATGCATATGCTGTGGAGGAGCAGGGCCCACTTATGCTTGTCGAAAATCGCACCCACACACAGTTGGGGTCTTTTGGCCAAACATTGGGGCTATCATTCCCTGTGGTGCGCCCTAAAAAAATCACACGACAATTTGTACTGGACCAAGTTTTGCCTCGCTGCCGTGAATATTTTTGGCAAGAACGCTGTGGAACCAGCACATCCGCCGAAGACAAATTAAATGCCAATGAAGGGGTCGGTGCAACCATTGATCAGTCCGAATTAGTGCCTGCTGAGATTATATTGCACAGTGTGAATGAGGCAAAAGATTATCCATTTCCGGAGGCGGCAAACAAAGTAAGCAAATAAATAATTAATTAATTAATTTAAATTAAAATTTAAGGAAGTGGTTTATACATCTGAAGCAGATGGTTCAGGTTTACCCTTGAAGCTGATTCTAAAATGGAAAGAAACGCAACAATTTCACACGGTCAATGTTGACGTAAGTGAAACTTCTCCGATTAAAAAATTCATTCATTTATTACAGAGTTTGGTGGATCGTGAAGTGAACATGAACAATACACTTAGGAAGGCATACACACTGAAAGAATGCATCGATTTGTATACAACAAGGGAACAGCTGAATGAAGAAGATTCATGGCAAGCATTTAAAAATTTACAAATAAAATTCCCATTTATTTTTAAGGTATTGTCCTCGCTGTAAACAACACCAACGGGCATTTAAGAAGTTGGATTTGTGGGCACTTCCTCAAATACTCATCATCCATTTGAAGCGTTTCATTTATTCTCGGTAAATTGTAAAAATGTATTTTTGGAATAATTTTCGAAAATATTTTCAGATACACCAGGGATAAAATTGAAACGGAAATTGAGGTAAAATTTAATAAAGAAATAATAGATTATTAGATATTATTCTCACAATTATTTCCAGATCCCTGTGCGCGGACTTGACCTTAGTGAAAAGGTTTTGGATCCAGCCCACAAACAAGAAAAGTATGATCTGATCGGCGTTGACAATCATTCAGGAGGTAAAAGCAAAACTAAGAATTTAAACATTAATATATTAATTTTAAGGACTTGGTTCCGGCCATTACACCGCCCGTGCTCTGAATGGCAATACTTGGTGTGAATTCAATGACTCATCGGCATATCCAGCTTCACCTTTTGGTGACACTTTCACCTCCAAGGAAGCCTATATGCTGTAAATCAATTAAATTTTGTTAAAATTAAACAATTCCATTATTTAGTGTTTATCGTCGACGGGACAATCCACAAGCGGCAATTCGGAAAAGTCCACGAATAGCGGCGGCGGCTGCGGCTCAAACTGACAATTCATCATCGTCAAACGCTTCATCATCTCTGTCCTCATCATCAAATGTCATCAGCGGCGGCAAAGGATCAAACACCAATGTAATTGAAGTGCGAAGTGAGAAGAGACGCGTCAGTGAAACCCGAATGGAGACTGATTGACTAAATAATATGACAATGATACGTTTGTGGATATGTTCATTTTCGATTAGATGCTCCCGTCAAATTTAAAAACTATGTTCCCCTTTCGCTAACATTGTTTTTTTCCACCAAATCTATTTCTAAATGAGTTTGAACTCTTTCTTCTACTATATATCCAATATATTATAAAAATGAATTTAAAACACTTCCTAATTAAACATCACAGTTTAAATTACATCCAAATCTCGAAAAAAATGTGTAATCAAATCAACCAATTAAAAATGGAAGATTGTTTCTGCTTCATTCTTCCTTTCTTTCTATCTTTTGCTCCTTTATTACATCTTTTTATGATCATACGGTTAATGGCAAGAAACTTCCACCAGAATTGTCCCGTCCTCCTATCCAATCCATTCTCACTCATTCACAAAATGATGATCATATATAAAAATTGACAAAATCCCCAATTTTAAAAGGACATTTTGATGGATGTTGTTGTTTTTAATAAAAAATTCAAATATAAATGTTGTTAACAAAATCATTATTGAAATGAAATGAATTACATTATTATGAATAGAATTCGTAACTAAGATTTAAGCTTTCAATAAATGCTTTGTGAATGGTTTTTAAAACAATTTTGGTATTTTATTGCAAAACAAGGCTTACTGGATGAACAGGATATTTTTATATTGGAAGAATCATTCACGGAAGTGACAAAATGTTCGAATTGGTTTGCATTTGAATTGACTACCCTCATTATTCCATCAACCTCATTCCTAGTTATCAAAGGTTTTTTTATTATATTAAAATATCTTCAAAAACACAATTTCAAGGTCTTTCATTGAATTCAATTTTGATTGCCTCTACATTTGTGCTATTCCCATTTCCAATTTTTTATGCATTCGCAAAAGTGATTTGCTGGTTTTGGGCGACCACTATGGACGAACGATTTCGGAATTTCCTTCAAGGACTTCGACAGAAAGAGCTTTGCTTGTTTAGGTTCAAATAATTTATTTAATTTAAAATTAATTAATTTTTAGTTTGCAACATTCTCCAAATAATATCTCAAATTCAATTGGATTTATGCTTCCTTTGCGAAAATCTCGACTCAACTGTTTTAAACAACTCCGAACATTTATTCAAAATTATAATTTGGCTTCCAAACAATTCACAATCACAAAGTAATTTTATAAATAAAATGAAATTAGCAATTTAAATTATTTTAAGTTCGGACAGAGAAAATTTATTATTCAATTTTATTGGCGATGAAATGCACAATTTGGTTTGCTCTGATGATCAAGAATGCACAGAAGAGGGAATAGAAGAAAAATTGGGAACGTCCGTATTGAAGGTAATTCTTTTTTAAATTAAATGAATTATTATTCCTACAATAGACTCTCTGGCAATTCATGTTCCTTGTCCGAAGTGAATTTCTGCGTCTTTCAATTTTAAAACTTCAAAATGACATTTGCCATTTTCATCCAATTGATTTTATCCAACATTTTTACATATTTTTGCGAACAATTTTGACCACTTCATCTCTGAATATCAACACAAATTGTTGGGAACAAAGAAAAACTAAATCATTGTTGGCCGGAGGGACACAAATTAAAATTACACAATTCAAATTTTGCCGAGCACAAATGGAATGGGCGTTGGAAAGGTTGGAATTTTCAGTGGAAATTATTGTAAAATATGTTTTCATTAGATTAGAATTGTTGGATGAGATATGTGCAAGTGGTGAAGAGGAGGAGGAATCATTCCTCATCAAAATGGGAATTATTGGATGTCTTGAACAAATCATTCAACGACTTAAAAATGATGAAAACGTTGGAAAGTCAAAAATTCAAACGATTAAAAATTGCCATGAACGATTGGAAAATTATGCAAAAAATAATGAGGGAATTGTGGGAATGGATTTATCGGAGAAAATGGAGCAGGAAAATTTGGATGATTTCAAGGTTTTTGATTTTTAACTTAATTCAAAATTACTAACTATTTTTGTTAGATTTATGAAGTTGATCTTGCCCAAAATGAGGCGGCCATGGAAAAAGAAGAGGAGAATGAAAAAATAGAAAAGGTATTGCATAATTTTGGGTATAGGGAAGAGCCAAAATTATTTTAGGAAAATGCCACTTCATCACTTTTCTTCCCATTTGGTGCACATAATGCAGTCCAAAATGAGCTGAGGCATGCATTATGCCAACGAAAAGATTATTGTTTACAACGTGAATTGACGGCATTGGCCCGTTTGCGGGGCATTTCGCCAAGTGAAATAGCCAAAGAGGAATTGGATCGGACACCCTTCTCCGCTTCAGGTTTTTCTTTTATACAAAGAAAATTGTATTGAACCTAATTTAATTATGAAAAGTAGAAAATATTCGTCTAATAAGCTATTACATTTAATCAAATTAAACCCATTAATATTGCTCAGTCATTTTTTAATTATTTTTCAGTGGTCTCCCACTCCAAAACAAATTCGGCACAGAATGAAAGGCATCCATCTCAAATCAATCATGGTGGCCCATTTGGCCGAGCTTCATTGAATTCTTCCGATCTCAATTTAATTTTATCACAACGGCTAGCAATGTTTGGCACTGATGATGAAAAGACCGCCGCACAGCCAAAAAATAGAGGCCATCATCATCGAATTATGTTAATGGAGGCATATGGGGAAAATGATAGTGAAGAAGAAAATGAAGAAGAGGATGAGAATAGATGAATTTATATTGCTTATTTTTTATACTCACTTCTATTTAATTTGCATAATTGTTGTATATTTTTAATATTTTATAAAATTTTATCGGTTTATTATTCTAAAAAATAACGTAAAAAAAGTAATTTCAATGGAAATTGTCCAAAATAACCTGTTAAATAGCCCACTCGCTACACTTTTAACCCTTAAATTGTTTATAATTTGGGTATAAAAATTTCACTCTACCTGCATGTAGCTCAACCCATTTATTAAGTAGCAACCAAAAGATCGATCAAAATACCCCATATTTAAGTAAATAAGCACACCCAAATTAAATATTTTACTCATAACCAACAAGAACAGCAAAATGTGGATTTCATTAATCAAATTTTGGTCTCAACAATTGAAAGAAATTAAATATTTTGTTTCCAACAGAATAATAAAGGGGATGTTTATGTGTTCATCCATCATTTCTTCTTTGCTGTTTTCTTCCTTCCATTCATTAGAGTTTATCATAGAAGTTATCGAGCGATGGGATTCCCTCCTTCAGTCCCTTGCGCTTTCGTGTTTCTGCAACCACTTGGGCCGGACGTGAGTTGGCCTCGAATGGATCGCCGGGCAAAATTTGCCAATGGTCGAACACGCATTGTGGGAATGCTTGACCGCCGGTGTTTGAGCGGAGATCGGCGGTGAAGCCTAAAAAAGATTGAATAATTTTTAATGTGTTTTATTGGCTAACCGAATGATTCATTGACGGGCAAATGTGCCTTGACGATAAACATTGGGGTGCCGGCAATTTGACTTTCCTCGAACACAACACCGCGACGACGATTCAGCACACCGTAAATGCCACCAACCGCTGCCTCCGGGCACTGAATCTCAACCAAATAGACGGGCTCTTGAATGCGAGGCTAAAATAATAAATTTGGTATTTAAATTTGATTTCAATTTCAAACCTTGGCTGTCAGAACGGAAGCGTAGAAGACACGACGAGCGGTCGGAATGATTTGGCCACCGCCACGATGGATTGCATCGGCATGGAGTGTCACATCATGAATATCGAAACGAATGCCACGCATATTCTCATCACACAAAACACCTTCCTTGGTGGCCCATTGAAAACCGGCGACCACCGAATCCTAAAATTGAATAAAAATAATTTTAAAAATTAAATATAAAAAATGACTGACTTTGATTTCATTCAAATATTGAACTCCTTTGGTGACATCCACAAGTAGGTTGGGACCAGTGCCTTCCGGGCCAAAACACCAAATTTTGCGAGCATCGGTTGCGTCGAATTCAAACTTTTCGGCAAGGATTTTTGCACGATTCTTCGGGTCATCTTGCGGTGTTACATCGCCCTTCTCAATTGATTCGGCCAACCCATCCGGAAGTGGTTTTGCCTTGCAGAATAGACGATTGTGTTTGTTGGGCGATTTGGAAAGGCACATCATGTCCGATTCCTCGGTCACGGTTTCGCGATAAGACACAACCGGATCTGACTTCTTGAGTGGAATGCAGGCATGGTCTTCTTCCAAATCCTTGAGACAAATTTCCAAATGAAGTTCACCGGCGCCAGCGATAATGTGTTCGCCGGATTCCTCGAAAATGCATTGCACCATTGGATCCGATTTGGCCAAACGTTTCAAACCTTCCACCTAAAAGTGGTTTTATTTCCAATCAAAAATGAATTAATTATACCAATTTTGGCAAATCTCCTGCGTTCTTTGGCTCGACAGCAACGCGCACAACCGGCGAGACGGAGAATTTCATGACACGCCTATTAATTAAATATTTTATTAAAATAAAAGAATAAATAAACAAACATGTTATGAGCATCTTTGTAGGTTGTGATTGTTCCACCTTTGACCAGGTATTGATCGACACCGACTAAGCCAGCAATATTTCCTGCAGGAATATCCTCAATCGGTTCAATGTAACGTCCCATCATCAGAATTGTACTAAAATTATTTATTTAACATTTATTCGATTACTATGTCACTAACCGTTGGATTGTCTTCTCATAAAGGTCTTCCTTTTTGCCGATTACATAATTTGGTCCTTGGATGCGAGCCTTCATTCCGGTTGCTACTTTTCCAGAGAAAACACGTCCTAAAAAAATTAAATAATTTTAAGAAATATAATTGTAAAAACCGAAAGCATAGAAGCGTCCTTTGTCCGAGGTGGGCACCATCTAGAATAAATTTGATTAATGCATTCACAAAAGAGATTAAATTTAAATGCCCGAGTGTGTTAAAAATTTTCTTAACTATTATGAATTTTGTGCTTACTTTTGAAATGTACATCATCAATGGGCCATTTGGATTGCAAGTTTTCATTGCAACGGCGGCTTCATCGTCCTGTGGTCCTTCATAGAGCATTTCGGTACGATATTTTTGGGCGGTCACGGGTGATGGCAAATGTATGCAAATCATCTAATAATTACCAAATTAGGTTAAATTTAAAATATTAAAAAAACCTGAAGCATAGTGTCACCAGCGGGAAGCCATTTTCTCATGATAGTCTTCAATAATGGTTTTCCTTCTTGTTCTTTCTCTTCATTTGTCAATTTGACGCCCAATTTCTCGACCAATTTTGTTGTCTCTTCCTTCTTGATGTTCATCACACAATCAAAAACCTTGAAAATCGGATCCAAAACGAATTGGCAAAAACCGCGTTTGGAGTCAGGCTCTTGGGTGCTGGTCCATTTTTTGGTTTTCATGTTGAAGAAACGATCGCCCCACAAATTTTTCATCAACTTGTCCACCTTAAACAATTTTTAGTAAAAGAATATTGCTGATTATATAAACCTGAACGCCGAATTTGTCGGCATACATTTCGGCGAATTGTTTCAGAGTGAATGCCCAACCATGAAGACCAGAACCGAAGCCAACATTGCCAATTGAAGGATCAACTTGAATTGGGCCCATTGGTCCATCATCATCTCCATATGTGGCAATAATGACGTTGATATTTTCCACAATGCGTTGGAATGTTTGGAATAACTCCTCTTGGCCAAGTTGCAATTCGAGTAGGGCACGGTCCATTTTGTTCATGAACAGCACTGGCTTGATGCGTTCAGCAATTGCTTGTCGCAATACAGTCTCTGTTTGCACACAAACACCTTAAATATTATGTTTAAAAACCAAATATATTTGGTATCAATTTAACCAGAAACGCAGTCCACAACAACCAAAGCACCATCAGTGACACGTAATGCGGCAGTAACTTCGCTTGAGAAGTCAACATGGCCGGGTGAGTCAATCAAATTGATCAAGAAACCGTTGTATTTCTTCTTTTGTCCATCAACTTCTTGCATTTCACATTGGTTGTCGCCCTTCACGAAGTCCAAATCTTTTGGGTCGAGTTCAAAGAACATTGAAATGGCACTGCAATTCTTCGATTTTAAAATAGAAAAATAATAAAAACAAACGTTGATTTTATTGTAATGCAGCGTTCTTGTTCATCTTTTCGAGTATCCGTAAACCGAGTTTCGCCAGCCTTTGCACCAGCGATGATGCCTGCCTTGGAAACAAGCGAATCCGTCAATGTTGATTTCCCATGGTCGACGTGCGCAATGACGGACATATTCCGGATATTCTTCTTCTTGTCCATAAGACCTCGGATCTCGTCAACGGTGAAGTTAACCATTTTTGAGGTTTATTAACAAATGCAATGAATATTCAATAAATAATTCTAGTCAACTTCTAAAAATTAATTTATTTAATAATTAATAATTAAATGTGCTTGTTGTAATTAATTTGGTAATGGAATTGTACTGGGAGCTGGGAGGTATAGTGAATAAATGCATATTAGTTGGAAAAATAGTAGCCCATTTTCTTCATATCATATCATATAGCTCATTCTCATATCAATCCTTCAATCAAGGTCTATCATTTCTATTCTATTATTATTTCGCTATTTTTTATTACATAATACAACAGACCCGCTTCCCCTCTGCTTGTGCTTGCTACGTGTTGCTGCTATACGTGAGCTCTAATAAGGAGCGGAGCGAGCTAGGCTAGGCTAGGCTATCGCGGTCGCGCGTCGCGGCGCTTTTCCCAAAATTCAGTTGTCATTCTGCCCATTTTTAAGATTAACCTTTTTCGATAGCTTCCCGCCGCCGCCTTTCGTCCTATCCTAATCCTACTAAAATCACTGGGTAATTTTATTTCAAAATTTTTCGGCAGTATTTTTATTTCATTTGGGTTGGGTTTTGGGTTTTGGCCTATGTTTAATATTAGAGCAGAGCGCCATAAATATTTAATCGATAATCGATTTTTGCTCGATTTTCCAGGAATCACAAATTCTGAAAACAGGGAAAAAGGAAACAAAATTGAACTGATTGAAATTTTTAATTAATTATCTATCTATTTTGGTTTTTTTTAGAAAAATATGATGGTTGAATTAGCCCAAGTTTTGGAAAAAACTTTCTCACAAGGTAAATAATCGCTTAACGCTTATCAAAGTTTGAAATTCAAAATAATTTAGATATCAAAGATCAACAATATGCTCTCAATCTACTCCAACAAGCGGCAGAGGGCAATTTTGTAAATTTAATCAACTTATTTAAATATCTAGATTTATATTTTAAGGCGGAATATGTCAAACAACTTTCCGCTGTCCTTTCCAATAAAGCGCATTCAACATTCATTCGAAAGGCAGCCGGTATCCAACTCAAGAACACATTGACTGGACGGGAGCAATCATCAATTGATAAAAATAAAGAAAGGTTTTGATTGAATTTTAGAACATTTTATTGAAATTCATATCGATAGATGGCTAAATTTGCCCATAGAGGTTCGGGATTACGTCAAGAAATGCATTCTTCAAACACTCGGGACTGAGACGCGACCATCAACTGCAGCGCAATGTGTGGCTGCAATTGCATGCATTGAATCTCCAGCCAAGGTTATTGTTATTTAAAAGAAACAAATACTTAATTTATCAAATTTAGTTATGGCCTGAACTCGTTGACCGTCTCAGTACTAATGTTGTGAACGATGCGAGTGATGCAATGCTGAAGGAGTCATCGCTGGAAGCACTCGGCTATATTTGCCAGGATGTTCGTGATTTGCCAAACACAGCACCAATACTCACTGCAATTGTGCATGGAATGCGCGAGGAGGAAACGTCCAACTATATTCGGCTGGCTGCAACAACAGCTCTTCTAAATTCGCTGGACTTTGCCAAACAAAATTTCGAGAACGAGAATGAAAGAAATATGCTCATGCAAGTCATTTGCAATGCAACGCAATCGACTGAAACCGGCATCAAAGTGGCAGCATTGCAATGTTTGGTCAAAATCATGTCACTCTATTATCGATGCATGGAACCGTACATGGGCCGAGCACTTTTTCAAATCACATTGCAAGCAATGAAGGATCCAGGTTAGTCATAGGGCAAAACATCAGCCAATCACCACTAATATAAATTCAATTTCAGTTGATGAAGTTGCGTTACAAGGCATTGAATTTTGGTCGAATGTTTGCGATGAAGAATTGACTTTGGCCGCTGAAGCGGAAGAAGTAAATTAAAATAATACAAATTCATTCAAGAAAATATATTTAGGCTGTTGAAAATGGAACTACTCCGGAACATGTGTCTCGACACTATGCACTCGGCGCCCTTCCACACATTTTGCCAACTTTGACCGAAAAATTGGCCAAACAAGAAGCAGACTCGGAGGATGATTGGAATCCAGCAAAGGCCTCCGGTGTGTGTATTATGCTGATGGCACAATGTTGCGGCGATGCAATCATCGATCTGATTTTGCCATTCATTACTCAACATTTCACCAATCCCGATTGGCACTACAGGGAGGCAGCGATCATGGCATTTGGCTCAATTTTGGAGGGACCAACCAAACAGAAATTGCTCGTTCTCGTTGAACAGGCCATTCAACCATTAATTGTTACACTTTCGGACAGTCATGTAAGAATAATTCGATGAATAAATTAAATAAAATAAATGCAATGATGTAAGAAGAAAATTATCTGTCAATCCTCTGAAAAAATATTGATTGATAACATTTTATTTATCTGAGCATTTTTTCAACAAAAATAATATCATTAAATTGAAATTTTAATTACAATTTTTTAATAAAATTTTGTTTATAGCCCGCTGTAAAAGATACCGCTGCCTGGGCTATTGGCCGAGTTTGTGATACCTGCGAAGCGATTGTCACACGGGAACATACATTGGCCAGCCTTTTGCCGGCATTGTCCACCGCATTGAATGATCAGCCCAGGGTGGCCAACAATGTTTGCTGGGTGCGTTTTTATTTTCATTCCAAATCGAATTAATTGTTTTTCATAATTTTAGGCCATTTCCAGTTTGGTCAAGGCTGCCTACCAAGTTGCTGTTGACCAAGGTGGTGCTGTGGATGACAAAGGAACACCACAAACATTCATTTTGAGCAGTGTCTACCAGAATATGGTCTCGGAATTGATTAAAACATCTGACAGGCAAGCATACCAATTTCTAGATCAATTTATTAATTAAGAGAATTTCAGAATGGACTCAAATGTAAACAATTTGCGAATATCGGCCTATGAGGCATTGATGGAATTGATCAAGAATAGTCCGGCCGATTGCTATCCAGTGGTCCAGCAAACTACCATCGTCATTCTGACCAAACTTGAATCCCTGTTGAGCATTGAGGATGCACTGATTTCATCAAATGAACGTTCCCAATTGCGTGATCTTCAATCCCAACTTTGTGCCACCCTTCAAAGTGTTTTGCACAAAATTCGCGTTGAGGATGCTCCACTCATCTCTGATGCCATTATGACTGGTCTTTTGCGAATTATGACTCGATGCGGGGGCAAAGAATGTGGAGCGGTCATTGAGGAAGCATTGATGGCACTCACAGCATTAATTGAAGGTAAATTAAACACCATTCACATAATATATCCCTCCTATATTTTCAGTGTTAAAATCCGGCTTCCAAAAATACATGGGCGACTTCAAACCTTATTTGTTGGCCGCTTTGGATAATCACGAAGATCCCCAAGTTGGAATTGCCGCTGTTGGTGTGGTCTCCGATTTATGCCGTTCATTGGAAACGAATATCCTTGCCTACATGGACGAAATCATGGAAAAATTGCTGGCCATTCTCCAGGATCCAAATGTAAAAAAATCAGTCAAAACTCAAGTGTTGAATGCATTTGGGGACATCGCTTTGGCATTGAATGGTCAATATTCACGCTATTTGGAGTTGAACATGAAATGGTTAGCCGAGGCCATTGCCGCTGCACAAGTCACAAATTCTGTACATTTCTTATAGATTATAAACATCAATTTAATTTTATCATTTTTAGGATGATTATGATCAAGTGGAATATGTGGAGAATTTGCGTGAAAGCTGTTGCTATGCATTTTCGGGCATTGTTCAAGCAATGAGCTCATCACCCGATGGACTGGTGCTCATTCAACGGAATATTCAACCAATGCTTCAATTAATTGTCCAAATTGCCAATTCCCAGCCACAAGCGCCCGACAATCTTTATTCAAGTGCATGTGCGTTGGCTGGCGATTTACTCCACTCATTCGGCGTCGAATTCCTTCCTGTCGTGGATACAGCCGAATTTGGAATTGGCACTTTGGTGAACAAATGCAGACGATCAAGAACCAACAAGGCAAAGTCCATTGCGACATGGGTCAGTTTCAGGAATAATTTATTTAGATTTATACAAATAAAAAAAAAACCAATGTTCCAATGGTCAGCGCCTTGTGGTTGGGATTATTCTCCAAAGCCCATTTAGGTGGTTAAACTAACTCTTATCACCTCTCTCCAATTTAACTAATTCTACTTTCTCGGTCTCCCTGCTGAGCTTAGTGAGAATTCAACCTTTTTGGGACTCTAAAGACAGAGAAATAACCATTTTACGAGTGTAATCTTTAACCTCAGGGCCGGGGTACCAGTGCTGATCACTTCCCTCAGGGCTAGAACTTAACTCCTTTCACCGTTCACTGATGATGGTCTTTTCCCCCAGGACCAGGAATTAACTCCTTTCACCGTTCACTGATGATGGTCTCTTTTCCCTCAGGGCTAGGAGTTAACTCCTTTCACCGCTCACCGATGATGGTCTCTTTTCCCTCAGGGCTAGGAGTTAACTTCTTTCACGCTTTCACCGCTCACCGATGATGGTCTTTTCCCCCAGGACCAGGAATTAACTCCTTTCACCGTTCACTGATGATGGTCTCTTTTCCCTCAAGGTCAAAGTGAGGGGAATCTCACTTTACGCTTACGTTTGCCGGTCTCTTCCTTCTTTGGAAAAGATTGTGCGCCACTGGGAATCGAACTTTTGTCCTTATTTTCATTTCCCATAAACCAATGCGAGCAACATACCAATGCGCCAATCGGGCCATGTTGGTTGTTTCTCCTCGAATAATCCTATAGTCATAGGCGAGGCTCAAGGGAGTTTCAGAAACATAAAAATCGCGCATTTAGGAATTTAATTTTAAAAAATTCCACCCTTCCGAAATTTTTTCAAAATCGATTCAATACAAAAAGGGTATCAAACGGAGTTACACTCTATTTTTATTAATAAAAATAATAAAATAATATTACTGAACAAAGCATCTTTCATTGTTTAAACTATTTTTTTGCAGATTACCAGAGAAATTGCACGGGTCAAAAGGGCAGCGGGCCAGGCAACAGCAGTCGGTCAATAATCCAACTTTTGTTGATTAATGAATGAATGATGAATGTCGAATGAAAATGCCTTTTTTCTGTTTATTTTATGAATTTAAAATTTTGACAAATTTTTTTCGATCTCTTATTATAAATTTTGCACTGAAATTTGTACAAATTTTGTTGTTTATGACAAATTATATATTTTAATTATTTTGAAATGTTCAATTCATTTTATTTATATTTGAATAAATTTGCCCAAAATGGACCAGCCGGGTTCATCGAAGAACATGAAATGGATGTATGAAGGCACAAAATCATTGGTCAATCGAGAGGATTATTTACTTGGCAAAAAGGTTTGATAAATTATTTAATTGATATGATGGAAAAACCTTTATTTAGATTGACAAGAATTTTGAATTATATTCGGACGTGGTTGTGAAGGACAAAGAAGAGGAAAATAAGCAGGAATTTTTCAAACGAAGTCTGATAGAATCGGACCATGGCAACACAAATCACAAAATTTCGGCACTGGACACTCGAATTGTCCGAAATGAAGATCCACTCGTCGCACTCAAGGTTTTTAAAAATATATTTAATTGATTCAACGCAAATTACTTATTAGTTCCAAGAAGCCCAACGACGACGAAAAATGCTGGACAATCCACTGCTGAAGCTGAAAGCACAACGTGTATTGAAGAAAGCATTCGAGAAAGAATTGAAGAAGGAAACGGTCAAAAAGCACAAACGAAAAAGTCATTCTTCATCATCTTCAGAAGAAGAATATGAAGAAAAGAAAGGAAGAGGAAGTGGTCATCGGAGGGAAAGGCGGAGGAGCGATGAAAACCGAAGGTCGGCGGAAATTGTGAAAAGAGAGAGGAAACGGCGAAAATCTTCAACAAGATCCAGGTTATATCGGCCAGGGATTAAAATTATTAATTAAATTAAATGCATAGATTATTAGAGGGTAGAAACAATTTATCTTCTTTACAATTAAATTTAAAGGTCGAGGAGTCGAGATCGCCGGAGGCGTGATAAGGATGAGCAGTGGAGCGAGCGACGAGGAAATGGAGGACAAAATCGAGAGAAGAGAAGAACAAATGAACGGGAAGAATCAAAACAGAGGGTTAGTTGATTTTTATAGATTTTATTATAAAATTAATTTGCAGGATGAAAGAAAACCACAACAACCATCATCATCTTCAATTAGACGTCCAAAATTGACAGCAGAAGAAATGGAGGAACGGCGAAAAGCGATGATGACCAATGCGAATTGGAGGTAAACAAAAAATTGAAAAAATATTAATTAGAAATAAAATGGTGACTCCTTCAAAAAATATTATTTTTTTTTCATTCACAATTAATTTTCCATTATTTAAGAGATGAACAACGCGAACAGAATATGGCAATGGCTGCCGAAAAATTGCGCAAGGAGGAGGCCGATGCCCGACGGATTATGGGGCCCAGTTTCATAAAGTTTGATTAATCTTTTTTGGTTGCAAAATTTGAATTATTTTGAAGGCCTTTGCTCGATTCCACATCCGCAAATTCCAGTTTGGAAAAGCGACTTCAATCCAATCGAATGAATATTCAACGGACGCACGATCATATGGACAAATCATTCGCAAGGAAATAATTTATTGAAAGGAAGAATTATTGATGAAATTTTGGGGCATTTATTATTATGTTTTCATTTTATTTTCTTATTATTTGAATAAAATTGTAAATGATTAATCATCAAATAAAACAATGAAATTGATTTGTTAAAAATCATCTAAATATTTTATTAAATACTAAATTTTTTATTTATTTTAATTTAAAGGGGCCGACTATGGACGAGGAAACCGTGAGTCATTTTTGCATTTTAGTATTGATATATAAGTTAAAAATCAAGGAAAAAGTCCCATCATCCTCAATGGCAGTTGCTGGGGAAGCCGCCGCTAGCTGTGAAATGTGCGCAAATTATGAGGTAAGGAGAAATGGAAATTAAATTTGAACGAATAAACATTTTAGATTCAATTGCAAACAATTCAAGCCGAACAGGATTCACAAAGAGTTTATTTATAAATATAAAACAATCAACCAAATATTAAAATATTTAGGAACATTTGGCCGCAGCAAAAGAATTATGCGAGAAATATGGCAAAGAATTGTCGGAAGAGAGACATTATCGAAAGGATTTGGAAGGCAAATTGGCAATTCTCAATGAGGAAACAGAGCGTAAAATTCAGGTACGCCAATGAAAATGAATCTTTCATTTGACATCAAAATTTAATTTTAAAGCATTGCCTTGGCAATTTGGACAATTCTGAGGAACGTCTAATTTTGTTGGGCAAAAAACAGGAAACGGATTTGACAATTTGTTTTGAGGACCTTGAATTGGCAAAAAATCGACAAAAAGAATTGCAAAATCAATTGATTGGATTGAATGAAAGTTTTGTTTGGGGAATTCTTTTGGGAATATATTAAATCCAAATTCCTTTTTAGATATCAAAAATTGTTGCGAGCAAATTCTCAATGCGCTGAGGAAATGAGGGATCAGCAGATTGAATTGCCCCAAACTGTGGAGGAATTACAATTTTTGGCACTTCAATTGAGGGAGGATTTGGTTAGTTTTATAAATTAGAATAAATTTAACAAATATTTTAATAGATAACTGAACGAGCTGCACGCGAACACGAAACCCGCGAATTAAGAGATGAATTGACGGTTGCGCGTGAACAATTGTTGGAAATGGAAATAAGGGATCGAGAAAATGAGGAATTGCTCAGCCAAGTTCAACAAAAACAACAGCAAAGAAGGGCAGCAGCGGCGGCAACGGCCGGAAATGGTCGAAGGGAACGTTCGTCCGCTTCTACCTCCAATTATGAATGCTCCTCTTCATCGGATAAGGCAGCTGGAAATGTCGAATTGGCTGGCGATTGTTGCCCAAATCATCGGAGACTGTGCACGGATTTAGAGTCACGATTGACATTTGCAGTGAACAAATCTGCTCGACTGGAACAAATGTTGACCGAAAGCAAACAACGCTGCAAACAAATGCAAAATGAGCTGGACACATCTGAGGCAGTACAAAAAGGTAGGCACAATATTATTTCGGTATTTGATTTTTTACAATTGACTTTAGATTTTGTCCGACTAAGCCAACAGCTTCAAATTGAATTGGAAAAAATTAGGCAATCGGAAGTTGAGGTTATTTTAGTGTTTTCAGTATTATATTTTATATTTTTTCAATTCAGATTCGATGGCAAGAAGCTGAGGATGTCGGCCAATGCAATGGATGTAATAAAAAATTCACTGACAAAGATAAAATATCATCGAAAAATGGAATCTTCGAGAATCGCTCAAATTGCAAACATTGTGGAAAGGTTATCCCTTACAAAATTTTAATTTAATATAATTTCACAAAATTAATAGATTTTTTGTAATAGCTGTTTGGCTCATAAATTGCCTAGTGGACAATCCAAGTGAGCGAATTTTCCATTACAAATAAATTTTATTTGATTTTCAGACGGCTCGTCCCCGTATGTGCCCATTGTTATGGCCTTTTATCCAAGGAACATTCCCTCGTCGGTGAACTCAAAACAGATGATGTGTAGAGGAAAAAACAAGATTCCCGGCAATTGTAAATAAATTCTTTTGCTTTTTTTTTGTTCATTTTCTTCATCATATTGCATTCACTTTTTTATATTTTATTTTATATGCAACAATGCTTTGTTTAGAAGATTTATTTACCGAATAAATTTTAAAAATTTACATGTACCATAGAATTTTGTATTTTAAATAATTGTCGATTCGACTAATTTGCTGGAAAAAAATTTCTTCGACTGGGGATCGAACCTCTGACGAAAAAAATGAAATAGCAACATTAACCGACTGAGCCAAATACTACTTGTTTGTTTTATTGCCACTATTCAATAATTGGATATAACTTTAACACTCTATCTCGTTATTTCTTGCTATCTTTACCCTCCAAATTTAACATTCTCTCGTTTGACATTTTATCTAATTTTTTAAACAGAATGCCAAAAATAAAAAATTTTTCTCTCAATCACTTCATCCCAGCAATATTGAGTAATTTTACCAAGAGTTAATTGATTAGGCCACATCATTATAATTATATTCACATCATTTATTTTACAGTTTAATAGTGAACTCATTTCTCGTATATTGAGTAATCAAATTAAAAAATAAAACATTTATTCAAAAAGGGAGAATGCTGAATGCATAAATTTATGGGTATCATTCTTCTTCATAAAATGCATGAGTTTTTGATAGATTTTGAATGATTTGTTAATAAGGCATTGTTACTTTTTGCGTTTTTAATGAGCATTTGGGAATAAGGGGAAAGGAGAGGAGATGGGATAAAAAAAATATGTGTAATTAAGATAGTTGTTTTAGACTAGTATATAATAGAGCACACGATTTATATGGTGGAGGATGAACCTAGTTGGGACTTAAAATTGTTGGCATCATTTGAGGAAATTTGCCGTGATTAATATAATATTTTTGGAGCATTGAAAAGCGGATAATTAGAGGGCATCGATGTTTGACGGGTTGGGGGATCATTGCAAATATAGGATTTTTCAGTTGTTTGTTGAATCGAATACATAACATTTTTGGTTTTTCTTCATTTCCATTAATTTGTGTTCATTCCTTCACTTCAGAAATTGGACCACATTGGTTTCCTGATCCAGCGAAGTCGAAGTCCAGCTAGTATATTGGAAGGGGGAATTATTTAAAAATTGATATGGATGCCCTACTATTTGTGCGAATTTTAATGGATGCTGCCTCGGCGGCTCTCACTGTATCCTTTACTGATTGCATTAAATTTTGTGCGTTCAAAACCAATTGCTCCATTGCTTCCTCATCTTCTTCCGTACCTTAGAAAATAATTCATTAAAACAATTATGAAAATTTTTTGGTTAGTATATTTTCTAAAAAAAAAGTATTTCTTTTTCTATTAATTTCACAGCAAAATTTTGTTATTTTTTCACACTGATTTTACCGTCAATTGGCTCTCCATACGGGCCAATGGTTACTAAAATATTTGTTTTCCCATCACCAAATTTTGCCCATAATTCCTTTACAAACCTTGTGAGCCGAGCATTGTGGCTTTGACGGTGGCCAACTGGAAATTCAAAAATGATAATAAATTTATATGAATTAATTTCGTACAATTTTAAGTTGAGTGGCAATTGTTGGGATTCGTTCGGCGATTTGAAGCAAAGTCTATAAATTATTATATTAACATTAATTTATATTATTTAAAAAGGAACTTGCCATTCGCATTTTGATGTCCGTACATTGTCTGGCCAATTGTACGGCCAATCGTGTTACTTCCTCACTGCTATCCGCAATTGCCTTTGCACAATCAATCAAATCCTTTTTGTTTCCACCTTCGCCTCGGACCAGCTGGGAAAGGCGGGCCATCAAAATGGCCATTCTTTTAGCCGCCGTCACAATGTCATTCTCATGTGAGGACCATTGGCGCAATTCTTGATGTAAATTGTGGGCCGCACTCAAAATCGGTTGATATTGGGCATTCGGCAATTGATATCGTTCCCAGAATGCTCGGGTCTCCTCCTCCTCGTCCAATTCGGGTGGCGGTGGTGGCCTTGGCGCCGGACTAATCTCCACCGGAGGCGGCGGTCGCGGAGGAGCGGGCACCTCTTCCCGGACGATCAGCCGATTGTGGACTATCGGCTCACCGGGGGCACGCATTTGACTTTCATAGACCTTAAAAAATGAGAATAATTGTTGAATAATTGTAAATTTTAAAGTTTTTATTCTGCTGAATTATTTACTTATTCGAAATAATGATTAACTGCCTATTTTGACTAAAATTAGTGATCCAATATAAAATTGATAAAATGCAATAAACAAACAAACATTTGTGCCACTTGGCCATTGTGGTGCGGGTGTGTGGCGTTGTTGCTGTTGTTGATAGTGAGAATTGATTGTTTGCGGCGGCGGTTGGGCGTGAACATTGTTCATTTGATGGTCATTATAGCGCTGAGGTTGTGTTTGTTGTTGTGGGGTGAATGGCCGTTGCTGTTGTTGTTGGGGTGTTGGACGCCGGGATGGGAGGCCGGTGATTGCATCGCCAACACCGCGAACCGAATCCAACAATCGATCGTTGGCATCGCGCCAACGGGAGGCACTGGCCTGGTCCCGGGGATTGATCGCAACTTGTTTGGCCTGATTCACCATTGGAGGGATGGCTGAAAATTAAGAATATTTTCCTTTATTATTTAAATATATTCCCTCCAATTCCTCCAATTTTTTACATTGTTCATAAAATGGTAAAGTCGAAGGGTACGGTGATATTTGAATGTGAATTGGCCTTTCATAATGGGACGAAATCATTGTACTCATTTTTTAGGCAAATTTATTGAGTTAATTGGAGGAAAAAAATTGAAGAAATTTTAAATGAGTTTTTTTAGTTGCCGGAAGAAGAAAATATTTGAGGAATGGAACTTTGTTGCCCCAGGGTATATTTTTTATAGTCCAATTCTCTTTTTGAATCGCCTCCTCCTCTCCCAATGACGCAATTCCCAAATTTCATTCATTTCAATCACAATCAATCCTTCACCTTCCCTTCACCATTCCATTTCATTCCAGGGAAAGGGAGAGGGATAATAAATACCGACAAAATGGACACATGTCTCCCCCGGGGGGAATAATTCCATTCAAAGGGCAAATGGGAAAAGTTGGAATGATTGTTTGATGGGATTGGGTCGTTTGAAACTTAATCTATTGCCTCTGATGGAAGAACCAATTCTCTATTTTATCAAATAAAAATGGCCTCGATTTTCTCAGAATAAATTTTTGATAAATGAAATCGACTAACCGGAATGTAAATTCGATGCCGAATCATTGACGCGACGCACAAATGAAGGATCCTCGGAATTGTCGGCCTCATTCTTTGCGGCCATCAGCACCCGGTTACCAAGGCGGGCAATTTGGCCTAAAATACATGGATATTTATTTAGGAAACAAAGAAGATTTAATTCATTATTTGAATTAATTCATTATTTATTTTTGATTAAATGGAAATAAAACCAACTTGTATTGTCGACCATTTTTTGTGGGAAATTCTCCACAATTGCATCCTCGCATTTGTTCGTGTACCGGCGCATTGCACCCTCGCTGGCCCGCACAAATTCGCCCGTGTCAATGGCATCATCCACATATGCCCGGAGGCGATTGAGGGCGTCGGCGTATTCTTTGCGCAAATTCTCAAAATGTGAAGTGGCATTGTCCGTGCTATTGTGCAGCCGAATTTTGCCGGCACTAATCACTTGAGGGGTCATTTGGTTCACCTGAAAATATAATGGAGTTAAATTGTTTTCAAATTTGAATTATATTTTCATGTAAATTTATGATCCAAATGAAGTTTTCCCCGGGAATTTTCCCCTTTTTGCCATTCATAATTTTACCTTATTTGCTGCATCAATCAATCCTTCAACTGTTTTTTTATTCTTGCATGGTCCACATTTTGCCACCAATAATCCGGTATTCGCCATTCGTCCACTGCAATCTCGCAAATTGGCCGCCTTACTTTCAAAGTTTTCTTCTCGATGCGGCATTTCCGGCCTAAATTAATTGAATAATTAATTTAATTTCAAATAAATTACGGTGCATAAACGGCTTCGACGAATGCTTTGAGTGGTGTTGTAATGTCGGCAAAATCTTCGACCACTTTGTCGGTCAGCACTCTTTTCATCATTTCACCCAATTCTCTCAATTTATCCCTCAATTGTTGCCGAATTGACTGCGCCTCGGGCGTATTGCCAAGGCCACGGCGTTCCAAATCTTCAAAATATTCATGATAATAATTATTTTTGACCCAAATCCAAAACTGACCAGCCAAATTATTTGCCATTTGGTCAATATTTGAGCATAAATTGAGAAGGCGATCGCGTTCCTGGGGCGGCAATTGATTTGCCAGTCTTCGGGCCTCGTCCAACAATGAACGCAATGCATTCAATCCAACACCGCCATCGTCCATTCCTGGGTTGTCCAGCCATCGCATCGCTTGTTCCATTTTTCCTCCACTTGTGTGCGCCGGATGTTGGCCACCGCCCGCCCGTTGCGCATTCAAAAGGGCAAATGGAAGTTGGCCTTGGCTCTCTTTTGTGCCGACCAAATCTCGCAATTTTTGGGCACAATTCTGGGCTAATTGCTGAACAAAATTAGTTTTATTAAATTTTGTGATTTTAATTTAACTTGATTGTCACGTCCTTGATAGCGAAGTTCACAAATGGAATCGGTCAATGAGGTTATTTCGGAGACAGCCCGCCGTATTGTATATTGGTCCTCCGGCAATGAACGAGCGGCTATTTTCTCTATAAAATTAATAATTTGTATATTTTTATATCATAAAATGCCCAAAAACAAACAAACCGGAATATTCACAAATTCGTCGAATTGCTTTCTCGCCAATTGCCCCAGGCCGGCCCCTCGGATCGGCCAACCAATCGCATGCGGCGGCCAACAATGATTGCGCCGCACTCAATGCCTTCCGCATTACGGTCACATTGTCCTGGTCCCATTCATCCTCATCATAACTGGTCAATTGCAAAACTCTGATGATTTCATTCACTTCATCCGTCATTCTCTGCGCCAAATAGTTCCGATTTTCGGCGGCTTCCCCCAATCCTTTCTGGCTCTCTTCTTGGATTTGGATGTAAATCTGTACAGGAGAATATATTTAATTTTATATTTGGGATTATAATTAATAAAAAATAAAAGTGTTCTCTGGCCTTAGTTGGGTCTCGTATGCTCAATTACGAAAGATAAATTGTTAGGCGATTTCAATACTAATTCTAGCTACCTAATAAGTAATGTAGATTAAGCGTGTGCCGTATTATTCTTTCAGAGGGCGAAATGGCGTGGGATTAACTCATTTTAAGGAATGTCGTTTTTACCTCAGGGCTCAAAAGGCATGCCTCGGGGGCTAAAATCCGGGGATTAATTGTTTTATAAAGGTGCGGCCTTCGACTTGAGGGCTCGAATGTATTGGGATTAAGTCATACTCTGCCCTCGGGAAGAGGGGAGGGGGGGGGGGGTTGGGGGTTTGAAAATATTTTACTCCAATGGGAATCGAACTTTCGCCCTAATTTCTCATTTTCCCATAAACCAATGCGAATGACATACTAATACATCAATGGGCTATGTGGCTCCCCTACTCCCTCTTCCAACAATCCTCTTATCTTATGGGGACACAAAAATTGGCATAAAAGGTAAACTTTCGCGTATTTTGAGTCTTAAACCATATATTTTTTAAATTAATATACTAGAATATAGTATCAAAATATTTACCTTCATTGCGCAAATGAGAATTGGTGAGAGTATTTTGACGGAGTCCATGCATCGAATGAGTATTTCCCGATGGACTTGATGTGTTAATTCCTGCTGGCGACCATCAACATCCTTTGCCATTCTGGTCAACCACGGAGTGATGTCCTTGACGAATTGGCTCAAATCATCCATTGATTCGATAACTTCGGCAACCGCCAAATAATCGAGCACTTTTCGGCAGATTCGAACAATTTTGCGCACCTCTGATTCGTCGAAGCAAAGCAATAATTGGGAAGTGCCTTTTTAAATTGTATTTTTGAATGGTTTTTGGATAATAAAAATACCTTGAAGAATGCCACGTGCACCATCGATCAACTTTTTGCGTGCCACACTCGAAAATGGATCGGCCTTGAAATGGTCAATTTTTATTTTATTTCTTTACGAATTATTACTTTGAGCAAATGGCAGGCTTCTTCCAATAATCTGGAGCTGACTTCGACACCTTAAAAGTACATTTTGAATTTTAAAATAATTATTTCCTAACGTTGCAAAGCGGGTGGCATATCTTGCTGTAGAATTTTGTCATCCGATGAATTGCACGTTTCATAGCCAACCTAAATAAATACAATTAAAAAAATGAATATTTCCATATTTCATAATTAATTTACCTTTATCAAATTGTCAACTGCGCGTGACACTGCCCCAACTGGTTTTGTCAAATCCGGCATTGCATTCCCATCTTCGGCCTCTTCGTGCAAAATCACAAGCCGGGAGACCTTAGAAATGGATTATTTTAAAGATTTTAATAATGAGAAGTTGGTTAATTTGGGGGCTATTTAATTAATCAGTTATTTTATTAACTATTTTCATTTGGGTAATGTGAATTAATTTGGCTTACATGTTAAATTGCATTGAACTGGATAGGTTTTGGTTATTTTGTGAGGGATAAAATGAATGGAAAAGCAATGCACGAAGCAAAAAAGTTGGAATTAATTCTTTTGGATTTGTCCAATTCACAGCATTTTTTGGCATACTGGGCCTCCTGCGGGCAATAACATTTGGCAAACTGGACAATCTTCGGTGGTCAAAATTGACATTGGAGTTTGTTGTTGAAGTCGTTGTTGAGAGAGCATTGGTGGGGGCATTGGAGGCCAATCGCCACCGGGCATCGAATAGCGTGATGAACTGCGAGACAATGGGGCCGATCGACTGGCATCACCATTTGTTGCCCCATTCCTTTCCTCCCAATTAGTGCGACGTGAACCATGGCCATTGAAGAGTTTTGCACCGGATGAGGTGGAAGCGGCATCATCCACCGTTGTTGCCCAAATAGAATGGCCGTTGAGATGTTGATGGTCGGCAAAGTTTTTGAATGGTAAATGATGCTGGTGAGCAACGGCAAGTGCTAGATGAAGCTGAAAAAGCAGCAAACAACAAATATTATTGGACAATTGAGAGATTTTAAATTATTTTAAATTCAGCATTTTTTGTACCCATTTTGTAAAGAAAAGTTTGGAATTATATTTTACATATATTGCTAAAATGATTTGAGAGGAAGGGGATTTGACGAAAAACTAATTAAAAGGGATTGATTTTGCAGCAAAAAGCGAGTGGTTGAAAATTTTTTGGCGACTCAGACATTCAGAAAAACGAGAGAATACGAAAAAAGCGAGAAATAGCAAAAATCAACAAATATTAGTTTAAAAAACTTATCAAAAAGCAGCGAAATAAAGTTAATAAATAAATTGCATTCCATTTTTTCACTAACCTGTTGGGCCACTGGCTCCAAAATCGATTCGATCACTCTTGTGTGAAAAACAGGCATTTTGCTATTTGCTTATTGTTTTGTTGACAATTTATGGAGCAATGTGAGGGCAGTGATTGATTAAAATTATTTTTATGAAGTACAATTCCAGTGTTTCTTTGGAATTGATAAATTAAAATAATAGTACACAGAATGGAAGGGTTGTGTGGAAGTGCTGCTCCTGCTTACCCAGTTTGGCTGAAATTAAAAAAAAAATAATAATAAAATGATGCAAAATCATTAAAAAAAAAAGAAACAAAGCCGGAATAATGCGAAGAAAATAAATGTGGAGGTTGAATTTAACCTATCAAAATTGAGGTGAAAGGTGAAAAAAGTGTGGAATGATCAAATTCGGTTGATCTTGGAGGGTTGGTTGGCTTGCACGGCCTTTCTTTTCTTGGTTTAGTCGGTGCGGGATTCAGCTTAGGCCACAGGAGGATGAAAAATAGAAAGGCTAAAAGTGGAAAAAGCTGGCCAACATTTGAAACTGGAGCAACTCTCATCATCGGCCAAGGGCTTACCATTTAGCTTTTTCTTTGCTATCCTATCCTATTTTCTTCATCCTACATTGATTTTGCGGGGGCGGTGACGGTGATTGGGGGAGATAGGCAAGAAAGAAATGGGCAAAATAGCAGCGCTAGAGGGGAAATGGGCGGTTTCTGCTCGCCACAGCTGTGCACAATTCAGGGCGAGCATAGAGAATTGGAGAAATGAAGGTGGTGGAAGATTGAGAATGGATGGATGATGAATGTTGGGGGTTAATGGAGGAGCATTGTCGGTGCAGTTGGTCGATGGGATTCAGGGGCGAAGAAAGACGGGAATGGCTGCCGCTGGCTGGCTTTAGTTCCCGTTTCCATCTTTTGCTTCAGTTGCCGCCGCAATTATTTGCCAGAGCCGTCCTAACTAATGAGCGGGAAGTAGTGGTAAAAAAGCGGGGATGACAGTTGCTAGGATAAGATAAAACGAGGATAAATGGGATATGGATGGAGAGGTTGGATTTTAACGGGGTAGAATGGATCAATTAATACCAATGGATAGAATGAGAATTGAAAAAGATTGTTTGAATGTTATATTAAGAATAAAGTGGTGATTCTTTTTTGGAAGCCGAAATTTCCGAAAAATTTAAGCTATTTTTATCCAGACCCTATAATCCGTACCGTAATAATACTGCATCGATCGAATGTATGATGATTGATCAATGATCATGAAAAAATTGTTTGATTTTATTGTTTGTACTTTATAGAAAAAGAAAATTGTAACTTGGGAATTTTTTTAAGTTGAGTCTTGAGTGTGCATTATGCATATGCATAACAAGAATTCCATAAAATAAGTGACAAAAACTTCATACTCATCGCAATCGCATCGCATATACGTATCACTCTTATAATCACAATCTGAGTACTCTTCCGGTTCAAATAAATTTCTTAAACTTAAAATCCAAGAAAATAATCGAGAGAAATGATTTGCAAATTTATTCACATACAAAAAAATACAAATACAAAAGAAAAATGCACAATAATTAGGCGAGTTTGAATCGGGGAAATACAACAAATGCGAAGGAAACAATAATTGGATATGAGTA
Source organism: Pratylenchus scribneri (assembly GCA_030063045.1). NCBI lineage: Eukaryota > Metazoa > Nematoda > Chromadorea > Rhabditida > Pratylenchidae > Pratylenchus > Pratylenchus scribneri. The sequence goes on from JAQSEB010000010.1 coordinate 3,883,807, forward strand.
TGGATGGGGAAAATGTGAGGAACAACACAAAACAATATTTGGGGGTGAGACTTTGTTATCTTCCATCTTCTTGTCATTGTCACTTGTTTGATTTGCTGCTCCGGTCCTTGCTGCTCCTGTCGCCATACCGCGCCTGCATCCATTCGAGAACTAAAAAAGGGAATTGAAATTATTAAATGAATGTAAAAATTTTAAAACCACTTACTTGATTGTGTGCTGGGACGTTTATCGGGATTTGCACTCCACACATCTTTGGTCACGTAGTCGGCAAATTCCTTGGGCACCTCACTGTTGAACTTGAGCCGCTCGCCTTTCATCACCTAAATTATGGAAATTAAAAAGAAATAAAAAGATAAATTATTCACATACCTTTATGGCCACCTCGTTGTTGTTCGGAATGTGCGCGTAAGGTGCCTTCGCATTTTCGAATATTTCCCAGCTGAGGATGCCAAAGGCCCAGACGTCCGTCTTTTTGGTGCAGATTCGCTCCTTCATCGTCTCTGGTGCCAACCATTTGATCGGTAGCCGCTGGTTCGTGTCCAATTTGATGCTTCGCTTCTCCCTTGTCAGCTCCCGGGCCAGTCCAAAGTCTGCGATCTTCACCTTAAAAAATTCAAATTTTAATGCTACCACTACCATCCCCGTTCCCAGCAATTAAACCGACCTTATTTTCGCTGAACAGGCAATTCCGAGCGGCAATATCGCAATGTATGACGTTCTTCTCGTGCAGATGGGCCAATCCCGCCGCGGCTCCCATGCACATGAAGATTTTTGCATTGACGTGCCTTGTGTGTTGCTGAAGATAGTCCTTGAGCGCTCCGTTGGTGGCCAATTCCATGACGATCATCAGGGGTTCCTCTCCGACAGCAACACCTGAAAAATATTTATTAGAAACAAATTTCCAATCATCCAAAAATCACTTACCGTGGAATTGGATGACGTTCGGGTGGCTGAATTTGCGCATTATCCGGGCCTCGTTCATGAATTCCTTGATCTGCTCTTTTGTGCATTTGTCCAGCGTGGCTTCCTTGATTGCGACATTGACTTTTTCTCCACTCTGCCTCGTATGGACTCCTTTGCGAACAATGCCGAACGCGCCACTGCCCAGTTTGCTCCCAGTTTCGATTGACTAAAAAATAAAAATTATGAAAATGAGCCTTGGATTATCAGCAATTGAACTTACAGAATGCGCTAGCTCCCATGGTTTCCTGCCAATTCCTGTTACGAGCACGACGTTTGATCCCTGAAAAATAAAAATAGTAAATCTTCTATCAATAAAACATTAAAAAAGCCCACCTTGCAAACCGTATCCTTCCTCCGCTGATGAACTTCAATGAATTCCCTGATTGTTTTGAAGCCGTTCTCCAGTTTTGGGTCCACAGTAAGTAGTCCTGCTTTTGCTTCTCTGAAGATGTAATGTTTCGGTTGTCCTTTGTAGATGACGGAGAGCACAAATGATCGCTTATCACCAGCATTCTCTTCGGATTTGCGCACGAGGAAGTCTCCATTTTGTTTGAGCATTGTGACAGCGTCTTCTCTGGGTAGCTGAAATTGAAAGGGAATTTGGCGTAGAATTATTAAGAAAATCTGACTCACCAAACCATGATAAAATTTGAGTTGCCACAGCTCCTTGTCGGTTTCTGGCATTGTCGTCGATTGGCGGCTTGATGGTGCAGACGGGAATAGTTTCTGTGTTGTGTTGCGGCGAGTCCTTGGTTGAGTTGTTGTGTATTTGAAGCCAAATTAGTGTCCTTCTTTTATACTCAAATTTTACCACTTGTTCCTTGGTCTGATTACTGGTACGGTTATTATTACCGTTTAGACCACTGTACATAATCAATTGGTTACTGTTTTTTAAACAGTATCTAGTGCTTTTGATTCGGCTATAAAAATGTGCTGTTTCCACTACCAATTCCATCATTCATCACACAATAACAAACGACAAAACACAAAACCACGGCCACGGCAACTCAATCAACAACCGATTCCAGCTTCATCACCTCAACGCGGACAACTACACGTACTTCTTCAAATTGCAGCTTGGGCACAACACAAGGAATGATGGAAACGTCGGCACCAACAAAACAAGCAAAGGTAAATTAGTTTTAACTGTTTATTATCTGCTCTACTTCCCTTCCATTTTCAGAAAGATGAACCGTTGCCGCAACCGACACAAGAACGTCCGCCGGAAGCAGTGAGGGAAGTGCGCGTTGGATATAAATTCGAATCGACTGCTTTCAAGTACAAGCTGGAGGAAATTATCGGCGATGGAGGATACGGGCGAGTGTTCGAAGCAACAGCAACCAGCAAAGCAGACGCCAAGGATGTGAAGAAGACAGCAGTCAAAATCGAGCCGAGAACAACAACAACTGGAGTGGAATCAAGTGTGCTGCAGGCCGCGCTCAATGGACAATGTCGACGAATCCCTGCGATTTTTGATCATGTAAGTCAATGGGTACCATCTTTGGGGTTACAATCTGACAAACTTTTATTTTGCAGGGCACTATTGGCAAAGACTCTTTCATCTCCATGGAATTCAAGGGCCGCGATCTCTACCAGCTGAGGAAGGAACGGCGCGATGGGAAATTCACGCTTGGCACAGCAGTCCGGACGGCAATCATGGCACTCGAAGTAAGTTTAATTGATGTTTTATTTGAAAATCATTAACAATCCCAAACTATTTTCAGGCGCTCAAGGAACTGCACGAAACCTGCGGCTACATTTCGCGTGACGTCAAACCGGGCAACTTTGTCACTGGCCGATCCAATGCTGATGATGTGCGAAGTGTCTACATGATCGATTTTGGGCTATGCAGGCGCTACAAGGATGTGGTAAGTTGGGAGAATCCGGGAATTTGCTTAATTTTGATATAAAATCCCTTTCAAATTTTAGCACAACAAGGTGATCCCGTCTCGTGGCGAAGTTGGATGGCGCGGCACAAATCGCTATGGATCAATGCAGGCACACCGACGACAGGACCTCTCAAGGAAGGATGACATGGAAAGCTGGTTTTACATGTGAGTTTCCCTTAAACAATTTATTTCAAATCAATTTTGGCTTTTTTCAGGCTTATCGAAATGACCAAAGGTGCACTTCCATGGGCCACACTACGTGGTGAGTTTCATATTTTGGATTTTTTTTTTTTGATTAACTTCATTCCAAATTTTAGATCGGGACGAGATATACCAGCGGAAGCAGGCGGCCCGAAATGATGTGCAGAACTTCTTGACTGGATGCCCGAACGAATACGCGGATTTGCTGCAATTAATTGATGGCCTCCAATTTGCCGACGAACCCAATTATGCGGAAATGACCAAAATATTAGAAAAGGTGGTTGGTTTTTTTTTTTGGGGGGGGGGGGAACAGGGCCAATATTCATTTCTTTTCTATTTCAGATCTTGGATGAGCGTCAAATCGAACGTAATGGCCAAATGGACTGGGAAAACGATGAAGAGAAGAACTCGGGACAAAACGATGGCTTCACGAACTCAATTCAAACGCCGACGACTCAGCAGAATAAATGGGTTTGAACGAACAATGCAGCAATTAATGTGATTTTCTTCTCTCCCACTTCCTATTTCCCCATTGCATATTGTATTATTTGTATTTTCCCATTGTACTATTATATTTTTCCCTTCACAACTATTGTTATTTTTTGCTTTGTTTTTTTTTAGTTTGAATAAAATGTTTTTTGATGAATTGGTCCATTTTTATTTTCACAAATTTGATAATTTCAATTGAATATATTGAACGGATCTAAAAATTTAAAAGCTCAAAATTTTGCTTTTTGCAATTTTCACCCACTATTTCTTTCCTTCACCTAACCCAACTATTTCTTATTTTCATTCATCTTCCATAGCGACCTAAAGAATAGCAAGTCAGCAACCAACTCTCCAGTCTCCACCAATCCTTCATAAAATTGCTACCAGCAACCAGAGAAATGGACAAGGGTAATGGAGGTTGCTTGCTTCCCTTCAGGGGCATTCCTCGTCCATACAAATACAACCATTCCCCCCATCTTTTCCTTTACTTATTCCCAACAAATACGCTAATCTTTTTGCTTGCCCTTTCCTCCAGCCAACCAAATTCACCCTCCTTTGCTTTTTAGCCAACCTTCAGGGGCAGAGCATACTGCTTCCTTTGGCTGGCTTCCTTTCCCCCTTCTACTCACCCACCCCCATTATTATTCCATTCACCCGTAATCGAATCGCTCAATAATATCTATCGCATCAAGCAAAACACACGCACATTCTCCAGCAGAGAGCCCAATCAACTCTTCCAGAAGAATTGTGACGATGATGGCTGATGATGATGAGATGAGATTTTTGGTGGGATTAAGCGGGTGGCAAGAATATTTCCCTCTCAAATATTTCCCATTTTATCTCTTCGATTCCATTTCCACCAAATAGATGTGCCACATCAATAATAGTAGGTCATTCTTTATTCAATTCAACAAAACCATCCAATTGTTTGTTAAACCGCGTTATTTTTTATGCCGTTTATTTTCACATTTTCTTTTTATTTAGAGAAGCTAACCATCAGCAAAAAAAATAAAGGTGTTTGCTTACATTCGTGAATTCTCATTATTATTATTTCCTTCATCATTCATCAGGGCAACAACAAAACAGCATCAAAAATGGATGTGCCTTTGCCACCACTTCTTCCAGGCCTATTTCCAACTTCAAACAACATGATTCGGTGAGAATATTTCAATCAAATCTTAAAATAAATTTGTATTCTTTTTAGTGGTTCCGGGATTCTCTCTTGGCTCTCACCTAAAGCGGGTCTCATCAATTGCTCAAAACCAATGTGTGCAACTGTTTCGTTCCAAATCAAGGTTTACAAAAATCAATAATTTATATATCAAACCAAATTATTTAAAGGATTTCTGTGATTCGGGTGTAACCGATTTGACTCAATATTTGCGAGTGGGCTTTCGACTCGCTTTCCATGCCATTCCAAATAACACAAATGAATGGATTGCCAACTATGTGAGCCCAATCAATGAACAGGACTTGGCCAATGGTGTTGTGAATGATGGCCAAGAATTGAATTTGGAATCAATCGAGCAGAACAATATGCCGCCGGGCAAAGCAGGCAAAGACACATATTCGCTGGAAAAAGAGATGCGTGCATTGGCATTTTTGCTTTCAATCTTCCAGAAGAACAGTGTCCACTACATTCCACTTTCAAAGTAATTTATTAAATGGGAATGAAAATTTAGAATAAAAATTCATTTATTTAAAATATAATATTCTCATTCAGTTTGCACAGTCGCATTAGCAATTCTGGCGACCAAGAATTGTCGCGCTACATTGGCTCTAGCTCATTGAAACGTCGCCAATTCATCGAGGATCGCTCCTACATTTTTCAATTGGCCGACAATGATGTCGTCTATTTGCAAAGTAATTTTCATTCAAATATTTAATAATAACCTTCATCTATTTCATTTTAGTGCCCGAAGTTTATCATACTGTTATGCAACTTGCCGGTTTTCTGCTCACCCACGGTGGAGTCACCAGGTTTCATTTTGATTCATTAATTCAATACAAAATCAATTAATTTCCAGTTCGGATCTTCTCTTCACATTTTTCAACAAATCTTCGGCCATTCCATCACAAATCAAGGAGAACATTCAAAATCGTAAGTTCATTTTCAACATCACAATAACTACATATTTTTTTTTTATTTAAAAATAGCACTAAAGGCCGGTCGTCAACAATTTATGCAATTTTTGTCTCGCCATCCATTCGCCTTTGCTCCATTCCCTTCACAATATTATGTGGGCGTTCGCCGCAATTTGGTTAATTAAAATGAATTTGATTCAATAATTTTAATTTTCAGCCATTCTTCGACTATGCAACTTTTTTTCGTCGTGTTCGCGAAAGCCATGAGAAGAAAATGCCATCGAATGGGCTTTTCCCGCATCCGCAATCTTTTCCAAATTTCCATTCTTCACGTCCGGTTTCGCGTCCATTACTCCAATCGAATGCGGAAAGCTTTGAAAGCCAACTCAGTCCGGTGGATGTGCCGGTTGGAGGAGGAGGCGGATTGGCGGCAGCATTGAGCGGTGGAGGTGGATTGGCACCCGGACATGGACTGGGAGGATTGGTCAATGGATTTGGGGGCACTGGTGGTGGAACATTGCTGAATGGACATGGCCATCATGGGGGCATTGGGAATGGCGTCGGCGGCCTCAATGGAAGCAGCACCAGCAATTCATTGGCTCAACAATTCATTCAAATGCGTGCTTCTGGTGGTGGTGCTGCCGATACAACATCACAACAGAAACCACTCTTCTCATTATTCGGTTAATTCTTTTATATTAAAATATTCATTTATTATTGAATCCATTTTTAGATGATCCAATTTTGCCCAGCCCTGGAGGGCCAGCATCCGCCCAAACATCGTCAATTCAAAATGGTGTTCGCTCAATTGTTGGCGGTGGTGGTGGCGCATCTGGCCCTGGGTCATTGACCAACGGAAGCGGCGGAATTGATGGAATTGGCCAATCATCGACTGGGACGAACAATATTTGGAAATATGGTAAATGAATGGAATTGGCTCAATTTAAAGTAATTCATCCTAGATATGGACTTCTTTGATGGCTCAAAAATCACGGACGTCTTTTCGGCCAATTTCCAAAGCATGTTATCCTTGGGCGATCCGCGTGCTTCTCCGCCTCGCAAACAATTCGTGGAACGCGAAGTGCAAACCGATGAAAGTTATTTTGGGACAAATGCGACAGGAGAGAGGTTAAAAATTGCTTAAAATGCAAAAATCGCAGAATAATTAATGTAAAAATTATTTTTTTACTCTCTAACTTAAGGGAAATTCCATTATATAATTGCCTTTAAAAAAGCCAAATTATCAAATTAAATCCTTCTTTATTTGCAGTGTTTGCACCAAATGTGCTATGAAAATGTGCGACAATAACAAATGAAGAGGAAGAAGATGAAAAGAATTGTTCGCAGAAGAATGATGTTGTAATGGATATACTGCCTCATCATCACAATCACAACACAAAATCCATCATCCCAGTCTCAAAAACAAATCCTCACTCAAAAATAACCTCCTCCCAAAATCATATCGGCAATTTTTGCTTTTCAATTTGTCCATTTATTTGCCAACCAAGCCTCTCTTCTTTCCAATTCCCCATTCAAAAATGTTCCTTAAATTCCTTGAAATTTATAATTCTTGTCCGATATTTCAATCCAAATCCTCATCCTGCCCAATTTTCCCATCTAATCAATCAAAAATAATTTAAAAATCATCTCAAATTCCCTCCATTCCTCCAAACTTCGCACAAATAAGTTTGTTTTGTTTATTTATTCTTCATTCAGCCATATCTCAGCGCCAATAAGCCATCGCAACACAATATTTGTTCATTTTTTTAAAAATTTGTTCATCTCGGATCCTCTTCCCCCAATTTGTTTTAATTTCCCTAATTCTTCGCCCAGTCAAGCAATTTTAGTGTTCTTAAAAATCTTATCTTATTTTGTGGCCTTTTGTTGAAATTCCCAAATCCACTTCCTCCCTTCCCATTTTGTGTCCATCCCCAAAAACCATGTCATTTATTTTATTTCTTTCATTCCCCAAATTCAAATCAGACATTCCCACAATCCATGTTTTATGTCCAAAATTTATTCATGTTTGTTTAAATTTCCAACAAGATTCTGATAAAAATAAATAAAATCATCCAAATTCTACCTAAAATCGATTCCACAAAAGCATTCAGGCACTCCTCCCCCCCCCCCCCCCCCACAACATCCAATTTTATACATTCATTTGTTACATTGTTGTGGCCGATCTATTTTAATTCCAATATTAAATTTTTGTGAAATTTATCCCATCAATCGGATTTGAGCCTTCGAAATTTTTCGATCACCAATAATAGCAGCAAACAATTTATGAAATCTTTCAAAGCTCTCATCTCCCTTCCCTTCCATTCCCTCCTCCAAAATTAACAATAAATCCCATTCATCGAAAATAAAAAAATATACATTTAAGTCCGTGCCATATACGGGTATAATTCACCCAACCCAATTCACAAAATCCCTATCCACGTAACAACGAATTTACACTTGGTTTTGAGGGAGAGAAGAAGGAAATCCGTCGCGGCTGTGATCATCAGGTTTTCTACTCGGATTTTCTCCTTAATTATTGTTAAACATTCATTTCTTTACTATTTAAAATTGGATTATTTTATGATTTATAAAAAATTTAGTAGAGAATTGAATTTCTCTGTTTCCCATATTCGATCTTCTCAATCCCCATTCCCCACTTATTCCATCCAAACAGCAAGCATTACATTGTTATCAAACAAAAAGCATCATCAAAAATTTAAATTCCTTTTTATGACATGGAAAAACCCAACCTAAACTAAATATCCTAATCATCATTCAACCTGTGTTCTCCATTTTTAAATGATTTCTCAAAATTAAATGGGAAAAATATTTCCCTTCTATCCATATCCATCATTCGCCGCCATTTAATCCCTAATTCCCATTCAAATTTATAATTGAAAAAAATTAGAACAAAAAGTTGACAAAAAAAAACAAATTAGTATTTTTCCAATTCTCAAAAAATTCACTCAACCACCGACCCAAGATTTCAATTTCAGTCCCTTCTTCATTTCATTTATTCCATTTTTCTCATTAGTTTAGTATCTCCTCCTCATAACCTAAAAAGGATGCTTCACATTCTCCTAAACAAACTAATCAAATCACTTTTTTCCCATCGACATATTCAATCAATCAATACTAATGTGTTTTAGCCCCAGCCATGTTTTGGATGGACTCACGTGTATCCTCCACACATCCGTTGCTTTTATTTAATGTAATAATTACCATATGAAATTCATAAAATGCTCCTATAAGTATTTATTAATTAAGGCGGGGCAACAAATTTTCCATCCATAATTTTTGTAAATTTTTTTACGTTTAGTATATTCCGCCTCTTTTTCCTGCTTTATAAATTTCTTCCTCCAGTCTATCTTCTTCCTCCACTCTTCCAATTCCAATCATTTAATGTAAAAATAAAACCACAAACAACCTATGAAACCCTCGTGAACAATTTTTGTCCTTTTTTAACAATTAACGATGTCCAATAAATTTTTGGAGTAAATTTTAAAACAAATTTATTTTCAGCCATATTTGAAAGGCAGAAAAGTATATTAAAATTACAACCAAATCAAAAATTTAATTTGCGAATAAACAGCTGAAATGGCCGATCGGCTCACTCAAATCCAAGACCTGATTAATGATTTAGCCAACCACATGTGCAATTCGATTGGTGTCCTTCAAGCCGACCCAAAGCTGATATCCGATTTTGGCACAATTTCAAAGGTTTAACAATAAATAATCAATTTTAAATTGCCAAAATTAATATAGGAAATTGAGGAGGAAAAGAATTGCCAATTGTTCGCCCAACATATTGCTCACACCGCCAAGGACATTGAAATTTTGGTTGAATCATTGCCGCCAGAAGAGCATTCCATAGAGCAACATGAAAAGGAATTACTGGAATTGGACGATCAACGGGCACGGAGCCAAGGAATTGGAATTGGCCGTAGAAAAGGCCGAAAAATTAACCGAACAATTGAGGGAATTGCTCTCACGGATATCAGGAGTACAAATGGATTCAAGGCCCGGTGCTTGAATAGATGAGGATCGATCGGAATATTTATTTTGTAATTCATATTTATTCTTCTTCGACCGGAATAAAATTATTTTTCCATTTAATTTATAGTTTAAGGGGAACACATGGATATGATTTGATCAAATTTAAAAATATAAGGACCTAAAAAAAGCCTCCAATTCCACAATATTAAATCTAAGTTTTTGTTTTACCTTATTATTATTATTATTATTATTGCCCTACTAATTCATTCCCCTTCAAATTTTGAAATAATCCAGTTTAAAAACCCCAAATGTCGCCACCCAATTCTTTTTCCAATCAAACTATCATGGATGAGCGATCATTTTTATGCAAAATAAATTCATCAATTAATACTTTGTCAAAAAGAAGGTTTATTTCAATGGCAAACTTTTTTTCGGGTCGTTTGCTTTATTGTACAATATAAATTGTTGTGATAATTAAATTCTCTTCAATTTATAATCTGGTGTCGAGAAAAAAGCTAATTATTTTGGTTCTTCAAATTCAAAGTCAAAACGAATAGATAAAATATAATAAATGAATGAAAGGGAAGGATGGATTGGGGGAGGAAAGAAACAAATCGAAAATAAGCTTTTTTATCCAATTTATAATATAGAATATTGTTTTTGTGTGCGTTGTTAAATTGAGGCAATTGGTCTGTCCACAGTGGCCAAATCTTCCAGTGTTCTGCAATTTAATTGATCAAAATTATTTTAATAAAATTTTATTTTTCCTTACTTGTCCAAATCCTCCCAATCGCTGCTGCGAACATTGTACAAACTTTCGTGAACATCAAAAAGATATAGACCGCCAGACTCGTCGCCCACCACCAATTGTTGACCTTTAAAAATGAAATAATGTGGATTAATGGAAAATGGATTATTCCCTCACCATTTCTTGCCCATCGCAATTTTGTTGCCGTTTCGCCGACCACAATCGAAGTGACCGGATTTTCGGTGTTCGCATTCAGATTCCAAAGGTTCAGCTGCAAAATCAAGAATAAGATGATTACTTTGGGTATTATATCTAAGAGTTCGGTAAATTTCCAAAAAAATCATCAATGGTTTTTAGAAAAATGCTCTTAATCTTAAATATCCCCAATTTATACCATTCCATCGGAGGAAACAGAGACGAACACGGCTGGATGTACCGGCGACCATTGGATGTCGGTTATGTAGAATTTGTGTTTTCGTTCCAAATTCAGCAATGGCTCCGCCTTTTCCGACTTTTTAAGTTCCTATTTTTTGATGATAATTTCATTTAATTTCTTCTTCTATTAAAAAAAACCTTAAGATTCCATAATTTGATAGAGAAATCGATGGAGCTGGTCAAACAAAGATTGCAATAATCTGGCGGCCCTCCGGTCGCTTTTAATGTGTCCACATTGGTTATTGGCATCAAATGGGCCCCTTTAAAAAATTATTTATATTTGAAAATAATTTTAAATTTAACCTTGAATATTTTTCGTGACCTCTTGGCCTTTGCTCGCATGCCGATCACAAATGTACAATTCATTCTCCTCACTGCCCACCACAAAATCGTTGATGCTATTCCCGATGAAGGACATACATAGAGCGGATATCTGAACAATAAATTAATTGAATTAATTTTAATATTAATTTGGTTGAGTGGTTTAGAACTTGATGAATTATTTCATTTTTACAATTAATTTTGGGTATGATAACCTGTTTTGTTTTTGCGAATTGCAATGTGCTCGTATCGATTGGCTGCTGCAAATTATCCACTGACCAGGAACAAAGCCGTCCATCCGTCGAGATGGTCACCAAATCGTGAGCATTCATTGAGCCGACCATTTTCATGCAAAGCACCGGTTGGGTATGAGCATTTGAGGATAGGGAAGTCTTAAAAAAAAACAATGATGTTTGCCTTTTTGAATACCCCTCCTCCCCCTTTTTTACCTTGCAAATTGGCATTTTTTTATGCATTCGAGTGTCCCAAACGCAAATTTGGCCAGAATAACAGCCACCAATGATGACATTCGATTGGAATGGATCAAGTACCATACTCATCACACGGGATGAACTGTAGAAGGTCATTCTGCAAAATTCATAAATAATTATTCCAATTTTTCATAAATTGATGTTTTTGGCCTTACTCTGGAGATTCCGTTTTGAATCGAGTATTCCACACAACAATGATGCTGTCCGGTGCCATTGGAGCTTCTTTATTTAAATCATAGGAGACGGCCACCAATTCTGGATGGAATGCTGAAAAATCGATGGCTCGAACGCCTCGATTTGCCGTCAGATTTTCGTCAAAAATTCTGCGATTTAATGTCAGCAATTTGCTTTTGTCGAACATTTCCTCGGCACCATTTCCCGATCCATTGATATAATCGATGAATATGTCCGCCTAAATTCAAAATCATTAAATGTTCCCACCAAAATATTCCCTATTATTACCTCTTCGGCCAATGCCCTTTCAATGACCCGGGATGCTTGTGTGAAATACCGGGAGAATTCTGAACTGGTCAGAATTTTTCTCTTCTCCTCATCACTTAGGGCTGGAATTTTTATTGAAGTTTGAGTGTGATCTTCGGGCAATTGTGACTATAAAATTACATTTAAAATTATTAAAAAAAAATATTTTTAAAAAAAACCTGATGACCAAAATTGTGAAAATCCAAATTTTTTAAGTGTTTCCGGATTTCCCTTGTCGGCGATTCGTCAAAACTGCCCAATTGGACGCCATCATCCATTGACATTTCATCGTCAAAAACCAATTCTTGGGAGCCGGTGCTGAATTCCCCAATCGATTTTCGCTCATCGTCGGTTTGGGTGGTTTTGCAATATTGGACCTTTAAAAATATTTTTATTTATTTAAAATTAAAAATATTTATTTACATTTTCATTTTTTGGCTGTATGGAAATGCTTTGTGCCGGAATCAATTCCAAATGTTGTGGCCGTTTTCCAAAGGTTCCTCCTCTGTTCGCATAATCATTCCCAACATGATTATTATTCTAAAATTTTTGCACATTTTGTATTTATCAATAATATTAAATTAACCAGTCCATCCCCATTGAATTCTCTGTACAAGGAATTTGTGCTTCTTGGATCGCTTGGTGCCTCTTCTCTTCCTGTTTGAGAATTGATGCCAAGTTCGCCCATTAAAGCTTTGATTTCCTCCGTTGTCATTGTTACTCTGCTGTTTGGAACTAAAAATATTTAAGTTTATTTCAAATTATTCGATTAAAAATACGCACAGTTTCCGGACATAATTGACAACCGTCCATCCTCTTTTTGCCGAGCCATTTTCCGTGCCCTCAATTCTGCCAATCGTTTCTTCTTCTCCTCCAATTCCTTTAGTCTTTCACGGTGCTCATTGTTGTCAGCCATTTTATTATAATTAAGCTAAAATAATTTAGAAATTAATTGTGAATTTTTTACATGAAAAAATCAAAATCCCATTCCCCCAACTTGAATTGACATTATTCAAAATCTAATTAGTTCAGCCACAATGGGCAATGTTCCCCGGGAAAAGGAAATGGCATATTGAAATGTAAAAAACGCCGACTCCAAACCCAGCGTTCAAAGTACAACGGCGTACGCTGAATGGTTCTGAAAGCTTATATAAGGAAAGGACGCCAGGGACATTGAAAAGGAAATAAACCCAATATAAAACTTGTATGAAAATGCCGGGATCCTGGCTCAAAATACCAAACCAGTTAATCTCATTGGTTCAAAAAACGGTAGATATATTTTAAATTAAATCAATTAAAAATTCGCATTACTAATTAAAAGGTATTTGTGAATATAGTGAAAAAAAAACTAATTCAATGAATAAAGAATAATTTTAAACAATTTTATTCCATTTAAACTATTTATGAGAGTGTAAATAATAAAATTATCCGATCAACTCTTCCATCCTTTCTGTTTCTTCCTCCCAAATTGATCATCACCATAGGACATATGCGGCAATCGTCTATGAGGATTGTAGGGCGGCATACCGAGATCAGGCTGTGAAATAGAAACAAAATTAAAACAAAAATATTTTATACATTCCTCTTATTATAAGTCTTCATTAATTTCAGCAGTTTCATTTCTTTTTCTTAGATTCCCTATATAAATTGAACGATTATAAATAATAAACCTGTGGAAATTTCTTGAACAATTGATTCGTCTCAGAAACGGTCAATCGTCGAGGTATTTTGTGATCTTGAGTGGCCACATATTGTAAATTGTCACTGCCCGCCTTTCTAATTCGTTCTTGTTGCTCATTCATATATTCAATATTTTCTTGGTTGCATCGTTCCAATGCCAATACTATGTCCTTGCAATGAGTGTTGTCATATTCCCATTTCTTCAAACATGCAAACAATTGTTGCATTTCATCATTGCATTTGCGAAGGGGTCGAATTCGATCCTTGGCACTTTCGATTCGGTTTTTGCCACAAAATGGCTAAATATAAAATCCATCAATTCATTTATTTGTGTATTAACTATTTAATCTATTCTATAAATATTTTGAATTGATTTTACGAACCGCGAGTTCTCTGAATTGATAATATTGAGTTTGGAGTGGATGTTTATTCCGTTGCAAATGTGCGGTCCAATGCATCTAATATAAAATATAATATAATGTTAATCTGATGGTAAATATTGAATCCAAAATTAATGGATAATATTTGAATGAGCTAATTTCATTTAATCTTTATGCGGATATAATTTTAAAAAATTGCATCATCTTAATTAATAACAAATCATATTAATCGACAATAAAAAGAAAGAAATCCTTTATAAAAATTATGGACTTGAATGAAAGAAAAATTTAGTGATTTTACAATATTAAAATGAAATTTAAAAAAACAATAGGGCTAGATATTAAAAAAAGTGAGTAGATAAAATATTAAATATAAGTTTGTTTTATTACGAACTAGATGATGGGGGGGGGGGGGGGCATAAAAACAAATTAAATAAAGCTTTGCTCATCTATGAAGAATTAACATATTATTATAAGAAAGGAGAATAGAAAGAAGAAGAGGATAATAGGAATTATGTCTCAAAATTATTGGTCATGTGCGGCTGCCCGGCTGCAGATGAGCATTTGTAGCAGCAATAGGAGGAGATGAGCTGGGCACCACGCACCGAAATTCCAACACAACAAAAATGGTACCATCGTTCACATCCGGCCTCACATTGGATCCATCGAGTGAATTCACCTAAAATGATTAAATATATTTCCATAAAATTAACAAACAAACTATATGGTTTGAGACAAAAATCGGCTGCACATTTTTCGAGATCGCCATTTTCTTGCTTTTTCCTTGCATTGCTTTTCTCTTCCCTTCCCATAACTTCATCGATTTCCATCAATGAATCATCATTGCCTTCACCCATTTGGCCCATTTCATCTTCGGTTTTTCTCAATTTTTCTTTGCTTTTTCGTTTGTTTTTTGTTGTTGAATGCCGTTTTATGCCCGAAATGCGCCGATTGGAAGATTGGCTGTGGATTGCGATGCCGCCGCCAACCGGAAATAGTATTGGCAATGGTTCGGCATTGACCGTTTTTTTCTTTAAAATATTATCGATTATTTCTTCCAAAACAAAAAAATTTACCTGAATTTTTTGCCATAAATTTTTTTGTAATTCCGGTATTGGAAAAAGGTCAAAATATGCGGATGTGATGAGCATTTTATACACTTCCGCATCAAACACCTCCAATGACAGTGCCATTGTAAGCCATTCACTCAAACTGAATATAAAATTAATTAATTAATTTTTCCATTGATTTACTTACGCTAATTTTGTCGCTTCGCTGATTGTGCTCAATTCAATGCCTTTTGGTATTGCATGGAGAAGGCGTTGAAGTTGAGTGAAGGTATTCGTACTTCGGTGAACCAAATTTTGGACGAGCACTTTTTCCATACAATTTTCGGGCAATTCAGAACTGGAACATGCCGATTCCACATCTTCAATGCAGGGACGACGGCTGCGGATACATCGCGGGCAGAGGTAGAGACCAACAGGAAGACGGGATAGGAATGGATCCCAAAGGGCACAATTTTCTTAAAAATTAAATAATCTTATTTGACCAAATCAAATGGAAATACCATGGAATTTTGCATTGCAAATAAAACAATTTATTGTTGTCGTCGTCTCATCCATTTCATTACTGGTAGATGCATTTGAACATGAAGCCCTTTTTGCTGCATCGTGGTGATGCCTTCCAATTGGCATTGAAATTGGATGTTCATCATTTGAGCAAATGCAAGTCTCCTTCAGTGGTCTTTCCTCATTGGCAAGGCGAAGGGCATGCAAAAGGGTGGATTGTTGTTCGGTGATTGCATTCAAATGGGCCAAAAGTTGAGTATTGGTGTCGAAAATGCGCAATTGCTGCCAACTAATAAGAAATTGAATATTTCTTCGAAAAATTGAAAAAAAAAATATTAACTTGTCCGAATATTTCGAAGAAACAAAATGGGACAATGGAAGAGGGTCACCTTCGACCAAAGCAGGCAAATCACTAAAAAATATTGTTTTGTTCAGCAAAAAAATACTTTTACCTTCGACCGGCAATAACTTCGAATAAATTATAATAGCTGACAGCCTTTTGGAAAATTGTCCGTATTCTCTCAACAAATGCATTCACTGAAGCCAACAATTCCTTCACCCTTTTATGCCTTTGGCCACTCCTTTCAAACAATGAATTTGAACATTGCTAAATCAAATTGAAAATAATAAATTATATTATCCTGTTTTGACTAACTTGATTTAATTGTTCCAATATCCGGAGAGTGAATGCCTCCTCTTTAAGTGATGAATAATTCTTTTGGATTTGACGACCAATTTCAAGTTCAGTTTGGAATTTGTCCATTGCCTCAGATTTAATCCAACAAACGGCATTCAATTTTGTTTGCCAACATTCTTCTGCCTTTTCGGTGCCTTCACTTTCAGATTTAGACAGAAATTGGGTGGCCAAATCATCGGCGATTTTTCCTTCGGCGAATAATTCCTCCAATTTTTTGTTGGTAGAATGAACCAATTGGCATGATTTTGACCATTTTGATGAATTGTCAATAAGTTCCTAAAATATATTGAAATAATTGCTTTTTGAAATTTTATTTTTTACCCGAATTTTTTGTAAATTCATTTTTGTTTGTTCCCCTTCTTCGATGGCCAATTTTTCATTTTTCTGCCATTCTTTCGACTTTATTTCGGATGAATCTATGGAACGATTAATTAATTCTAATGCATTTTGTGCTTTTAGAAGCCATTGCTGACGACCAAGTTCCTAAAATATATTTTTTATTTAAAATATTCACATTTAAAATTGACTATTTTTAAATTGTCCAATTCTTCCGCCTCCATCCGAATATTGAATTCTTCTTCAGCTTGATAAATTAATTGATTGATTATGTCAATTGATTTTGTTCCATCGAATCCATCGGATAATGTCTTTTGAACCTGCTTTTTCCATTCTTCTCTTTTATTCAAAATTTCCTTTAATAATTAAATTTCAGCTTTGAATTATTTCATTTTTGACTCACCTCGAGACCAATTTCAAGTTCTCTGTCCTCAAAAATGGATTGCTTGAATTGTTGATATAAAGCCAAAAATTCGGAATGTTCCCAACGAGTGTCGGCCTTTTGGCATCTGGTCTGATCCCTAAAATATATTTTTTATAATAATCAGCCAAATAAATATTTTTTGTACCTTAGTCGAATTTTTCGATTCAATATTTTTTTGATGTTGAAAGAAAGATGGTCAAATTCGGCCAAAATTCGATTCATTTGATGAATTTCTTCGCAGTGAGGAAATCGTGAATTTTTCCATTGGTCGGCCAAAATTCTGATTTTATGAACATCTTTAAAAATTTAAATAATTTATTTTTGCACTTTTTACCTACCAATTTTCTCTTTTTGTTGCCCATCCTTTTGTTGGCCTATTTTTTGTTCATTTTCAACTTCTTTTACAAATTTTGTTAATTCGATTGCATTTTTCTTCCATTCAAAAAAGGCATTTGTCCGTTCCGAAAGGCGTTTTATCATTGGGACCAAATCTTCCAATGTATAGCGAAATCTAAATTATTTATTTTTGTTTAAATTTAATTCACAAAAAGTACTTTAGGCAACAATTATTGACTTTGCATTTTTCGCAAATTTGGTTGAAGTGATTGATGCAAACAATTCGCCCTTCGTGTTGGCAAACAAGGCCGGAAGAAAATAATGTCGTCCGACAAACGGCGCAAGCACTGAATTTTTGTTAAAATTAATTATTGGAATATTTATTTAAACAAACCGATCATCGTCTGCCAATTCTTCAAATTTGCAAAATTGACTCTCCCGTAATCCTTCTGCTGTCAATTTTTTCCGGAATTCTGTTTCTTTGGCCACAATCCAGCTCAATTCCTCCAAAGTGCTTGTGCACATTCCAATGCTCATTTTGTGGGAGGCAGAGACCATTTTCATTACCAATTCCTCATGAGAGAAGACACAATTGCGTCGAACATTGGCATAATTTTCCAGGCATTGTCGGCCCATTCGCAGCCAATCGGGCGGTGCAAAATTCACTGCCTCTGCAAAATTCAGTCCCTCATTGTAGCCAGAATGATAGGCCCTTGGAAAAGTAATGACGAATTCTCCGGCATTCTGATGTACGGTGTAGACGGAAACGCCACGGTCAATTAGGTAGCGAGGATTTAGTGCGGTGGTCATATGATGAAGTAGGTCTTTTTGTTCTTTGAATAATTCGGGCGCCGATTCTGATTTTAATTTAAAGAATTATTTATATTTTACTTTAATATATTTTCACCTTTCATGACATTGTCAAATTTTTCTGCCTCATCGCCCGGAATGCCGTACCAAATTTTGCGTTCGCCAACGTGATTGTAATTGATTGAATATGTCCAATGGTCTTCGACATGCCAACAAAATGTGGAGAATAACATTCCAACATAAACCCATGGGACCATCATGCCTTAATTTATTTAATTAATTATTACAAAAATATAAATTAAATTTACCAGAAATGTCCATATTCATATGACTAAGGACCGATTCCCGCAGTTTTGGCAAATTATTGAGATCTAAAACAAATATGATAATAATTTATTCCTTAAATGAGGGAACTCACTCCATGGATGATTGGCGTAAAATTGTTTCTCTTTTGCATCAATGCCCCGGAATGTGTCCTCTCGACGAGGAAAACCACTCCCAACCTTGCTTGAAATTCTAAAAAGGAAAAATAGTTCTGGCTGATTTAAAATGAGAATATTACAAATCGGCGCCATATTTTACTTGGACTGCTTTGTCAATATCAATTACATTGCGCCAAAATTCCAACTCGACTTTTTCGCTGGGCACCATCTAAAAAACACGTGTAAATTTGATGCTCATTTCTATTATTACCGATGGCTCTTGATTGAAATATTGTTGTTTGTATGTATTTGCCCATCTCCCAAATGTTTCCAAATTGAAATGTTGATTGGAATCGGCAAAACCAAAATCAGTCGAAACACTCTTCAGGGCATTTGCAACACATTTTTGGCAACGCCATTCGCCTTTTGGCACTGTTGACATCGGCGGATTGGTGCAGTATGTGTGGAGCGATGAATCGCATGTTTCACAAAGCAATAAGCGGGCCTCGTCATCGCCACTGCCGCATTTGGCACAAACAACCGATTCAATCGGTGTTCGGTGGCCTGAAAATAATTTTGTCAATTGAAATAATTTTTAACATTTCTACCTTTTATCGAACTTTGATCCAAAGATGGGATTGGCTTTGCCTTCTTCCCTGCCCCAGCCATCATTCGACTCTGGCTTCTGGTTTTCGGTGAATTTTTTTCTTCGATTTGGTTCTTCTCCTCAACTTTTGCGTTTATAATTGTCGATGTACTTGGTTGCTCATCTAATGCCGCATTTTCATTTGCTGTGTTCATGTCAAATGCATAAATCCATTTGTTGTAGTGATATTTCATCGATGGGCCAGCATTTGGTTTGAAGCCCAGTGTTTTGGCAATTTGCGACCATTTTCTTTCTTGGTTCACTTTTTTATGGCCTCCATTTTCTTCAACCAACTAAAATATTTTTAAAATAAAAAAATGGCTGGCTAATATTGGTAAACCTCTCGCAATCTGTAGAGATCAATGTATTTATTGTCAGTATAAGGAATTCGAAATTGTTGGCCCTGAATTTGCCAAAATTTAACGAGTTTATTAATAAAAATTATGCGAAGACGAAAGAGTGCATCAATCTCATTAAGCCGTTGGACTCTTGGAGTGAATTCAAATTTTGTGGAATCAATGCAGAAAGGAGGACGAAAGCTCTAAAAATATTTAACGATTAACAAATAATTAACATGGTAAACCTTGGGAGGAACAATTTTGATGAGACCAAATTTCTCAGCTTCTGGTTTGATTTTTGCCACATAAGAAATTGGGTCTGAGAATTCTGAAATTTAATGTATAAATTAAAATTTGTAATATTATAATTTGTTTAAACCTTCTTCCGTTGGAGTGAAAGTCGGTGCGAATGGTGGCCGCTTAAACTCGGTGTAGTATTGCTCCAAATTTTTCTCCATTGAAGTTGAAGCTGATTTTAATAGGGCAATAAGAATATATGTACAAAAAATTAATAAGAAATTGTTGGCTTTTTTGATAGAAAATAGTTCGATTTCGGCTTATTTTTCATACCTAAAAATATGGAAAAATTGACTGTTAATTGATGAGTAATTTGTAATTCGGACATTTTGCTATTTGCTTTGCTATGGCAACCATATTAATTGACTTAATAAATAAAAGAGACGTAATGAATAAGTCTAATTTTATGATTTAAAATAACTCAATAAATTTTATCATCTAATATTTGAGATATTTGGAAGGAAAAGAGGAAGGGTGACATTTTTTCTATTGAATTTTTATTTTATCCAAATTTATCCACTCATTTTATAATAAAGTTAATTTTTTGACAATGATTGATTGATATTGAGTTGCTTGATGAATAAACAGAACGCAAACTTAACAGAAAATATGATTGAAAATGCGTGAAATTGAATGCAAATTGATGTACATTGAAGATTGAACATTCCCTCGAGTTATCCCTACTATAATCACTTCTTAATTCCTGACATAAAAAAGTCTTGTCTCAACTCAACATGGGATTTTATAATTAGTAAGATTATGATTGATGATGCCAATCTCTTACCATCGATAATTGATGTAATTTAAAAGAGAATGTATTTCTAAATATACAAAAAAAGAACCTCAAATTTTGGAATCAAATCACACCAATAAAATAGGACCAAATCCTACAACAAAAGTATATAAAAGTAAAATTATTTATATGAAATTTTAATAGAGGTATAAAATGTTTATCAATTGGTCGTAACGCCGAAGAAAAAATTGTAAATAATATTTAACAAATGTACATATTTATTTATATTGTACACTCAATATTTCAAAATATTGTGAAGAATAGATTGATTAGGGGAATATACATAAAACATAATGAATTGATGGAATAGGAATAGAACTACTAGATGGGAGGATATAGAAAATAAGCTGTTGGCTTTCTGCTCATCTTCGGCGGATAATTAAAGCATTTTTCAGGCCATATATTGAAAGGGAAAAACTGATTTGGAGGAATAGGTTTTTTGATGATTAAAAGACAAGAATGGAACGAGTGAATAAATGAAGGAATATGGGGGAGGATCGTTTGTGCTGACTCAGACAAGGAAAGTGACCAAATTATTGTATTTGTTTTTAAATGAATGATCAAATATATGTATATGATTTATGTTACATAATAAGAGACTCAATGGGTAATTAAAGAGCTCCTGACGATTTGGTTTGATTTTCGATGGCATGATGATTAAACTTCTCTCATTCTTTTTGTACATGTTCCTCTCTTCTTTCAATTATGTTCTTTCGTTAATCAACCAAATGCTGGCTGACTGGCATAGACGATATAGAGGAAACCATCCTCATCCTTCTCGTAATCATACAAATGCCCGATTGTCTGTGTCATTGAGGTCATGGATTTCTCATTGACTAAGCTGAAAATGAATTTATTTTCAATCAAATTATTTATAAAAAAAATACAGATAAAATGCTTGATCAGGATGCAGTTGCAAACGACGACGAATGATCTGCATGACCTCCGCGATGGTGATATGACTTGGTACCAGATATTTGCAATGGTCCAACAGCGGAAGAAAACCTTTAATTGCAAAATTTTCAATAAATGCCAATTTAATTTTGGTAATTAGTTTTAAAAATTTGGTGTTCTCGTTCATTCAGATTATTAGATTGAATTTGCTTATTAGTTTAATAAAGGAAGAAAACTTATGACTTAAATATTATAATAAAATTTAGCGGTTTCTTAATCCTTACGTTCTTTATCATAGCGCTCGACGATCAATGGAACCTTGAAATATTATTTTGTTTTACAAAATAAATAAAGGAAATAAACTTTGTCCGGCTGTTGGCGCAATATATCTTGAACCATCCGTTGTCTCTCGCCTAAAAAAATAAAAATTATTAATTCAATTCTTCTCCTCATTCTCACCAATATTTTTGCGGTCTTTAAAGCTTATAATTGGAGCCCCATTTCGTGAAGAAATCATTTTTTTGATTGATTGTTTTATGTTTTATGATGTTGGGCCGGTCCGTGAATAAAAAGCAATAAAAAATAACTTTGAGGTGTTCGTATACAATCTATAAGATAAACAAATAAATTAAATTTTGATAAACAAAATATTAAAAATAAGCAATTGATCGATGAAAATAATAATATTTTTATTATGGATACTGGAATTTACTAGTTGGAATTTATGTTCAAATCAAAACACTATCCGGAATAAATAACAATCGACGGAACAATTTATAATTATAATTCGGTATTTTATCCTTTTTAAACCGTCTCATGTACAAATTATAAAAGAGGAAGGTTTTATTATAAAAATAAAAAAGTAAGAGTGAATAGATTGATGAAGGAAAGGAATAGTATAATTTTGGGTGGGCAATGCTAGCATAATGCATAGCAGCTGATGTGGTGCCGGTTGCACCAGCCAGCCAACCTACCAGTCGGCTGCTGGCCGTGTCTTTTATGTTGTTTTATCTAGCCCGTTTAAGTCTGTCTATAAGTAAGTCTGGGACTTTGCTCTTTGTCATCTATTCTACTACTTTCGGAGTAGAGGCCGAAAGATGCGATTTTCCTGGCTACATTTTTGGAAAAAGTCATTCTTTTTGATTGAATTTGGAAGTAGAAAATAATTGAAACATGTGATAAACACCTGATAATCATGTAGGTTGCAGTTTAGGTGTATATTTTTTAATACTGAAAATTGAATGGATTAATTAAAATGATTTGAATGAGGATTATGATTAAGATGATGCAGCATTGCATATTATAATTGATCAGATGATTAGTAACGATGATTTGATTATGATGATTGATGAATAACAAATTTTGCATGCACTGATTTCTGATTGAATTGATTTTTGTGATAAAAAATAGGTAGTAAACCACACCACGAATAGAAGGAAAAATTTCGATTTAAAAAATTGTTTTTTTTTTTATTAATTACATTTGTCAATTGCCAGAGAAATTCCTTTTTTTTTAAAAAAACTGCTAAAGCCTCATAAAGTGGAATCTTTTAAGAAAAATAAAAATACAAATAAAAAATTGTAATTAAAATTCGATTTTCATATTTCAAGAGTGAGCACATTTTCGACACGTCACCACTTTAGGAATCGAAATTACCCACTCACGGCGGCCCGGCTCCCTTAGGCCCTGTACAGACTTGGTGACAGGTATCACCTCACCACGCTATTTTCTTTCTCTATTTCTTGCCTCACAAGTGGTGAGTGGTTGGTGTACATACTTTTTCCCGCCCTCTTGTGAGTTGTGAGGCTCACATAGTGAGTCGTTGCGAATGCCTTCACCAATTTTTTTAAACCGGTTTTTCTCATCAATTTCGTGGCCTAATCTCGTTCAAATTAATTCCATATAAAGTAAATCGACTATGGAGAATCCAAAAATGAAATCAATTTTGAAATTTGAAAACATGGATATATGATAAGCGGATTTGGATATAAAATGAGCTATAAAAATGGAAAAGATGAACATAGGAAATTGCTTTTCACATATTTTGTAGTCCTTTTTCTCCTCTTTCCAACAAGCTATGCAACATCGAATTTGGTCAACTACATGGCGAGTTAGCGGCTCTGGAAATTTGCATATTCCTGACATTCTGGAGGCCATAACTTTTTTATTTGACGACCGATTTACAAAATTTTTTTATATTCTTATTCTACTCGACGAGCCCTATCCAATGATGTATAGAACATGGCGTTTGACGTTCACAGGAAACCGGTTTAAATTTTGGTTCAAAACCTTGGCAGGGACAAGAAGCAGTTTGACGAAAATTTCTCCTTTTATTTTTAAAATATTCCCCATTTTTTTCTGATCATTTTTCACTATCACATCATTGGGATTGGCCGGTGTTTTCCATCAAAACATGGGTGGTGAGGCGTTCATTTTAATTATTTTCAATTGCATTTTTCTCGAAAGTGGATGGATGAAAAATTCTGAAAAAAATTTCTAAAAATATTTAAAAATATGCTTAACAATATTGGAATAACAATGGGGCTATTTGGTACCATGGTTGTATTGATACACAAGTGGTGACAAGTGCAGAAAGGCTCACACATTTTTTCTTCCCTTCACCAAAAAAGTATGTACGCATTTTTTGGTGACAGAGTCACAATTTTGACTCGCTCACACTCTGCCGGAAAGGGGTGTGGCCTCACCAAGTATATACGCGAACGCCTCACCAAAGTGTGATTGGGCCACCACTCACTTTGTGAGGCTCACATGTGACTCTGTCACAAAAAGTATGTACATGGCCTTACGCACGCGTGCAAATTAAGCTAGCTCTTTTCCTTCACATTATATTTTCTCTTTTTCTTTTTTTCTCTCGTATGCACTACTCAAAAACAATTATATTTTCATCCCAAAATTACGCATTAGCGAGTAGGTTTGCAAACGAAACCATAACTCTGTTCCATTCTATAGGTTTCAAAAGCTATCTTACAGTTTAGTGCAGAATTTAATGGGCTACAAAATAGGCTAGAAATTGAAATTTTTCCAACTTATACAAAAATTTGCCAACTTAATGAAAATTTTTATAATTTTTTGGACAACTTTCAGATTAAAAATGGCTAAAACTCCAAAAAAACGAATAAATAAATATTCAGAATGGTGTAAAAAAGGAAAAGAAAATAAAGAAGAACGGAAAGAACAACAAAAACAAAAATTGGAATGGGCTCGCGAAGCCAAAAAAGGTAATTTTTATGTTCCATTATTTTTTATATGATTTTTCCAGCAAAACTGGCCGACCCAATTGAAATTCCGCCACAATCGACACCAAAACAATTCAATTTGAGAGGCAAAAAAGAAAGCAATTCAATGTGAAATGTCGGTCGACAAAAACAATGCAACAACACTAACAAAATGGACGAAAAATAGGGAAATTGGCACTCAAATGGATCAGCAACAATTTTTGGCCGCCAAAGCATTGCCGACCGCTCAATTAAATAAAGAATTGGCTGAGAATCATCGACTGCGAATTGAAAATGCCAAATTAACAATTGAAAATCAACGGCTGAGGCAGGGAACTTCGCTGAATCTTGACCAAGGTTTATAAAAATTTAATTCAATTTTCAATCGAAAATTTTTAGTTTATGAAAAAGAAAAGAATTTGGAGAAAGCCGAATCCGAAAGACAACGTCGAAAATCGGCGCCTGCAAAAATCGCAATAAAAGGAGGAATCTGCGATTCAACAATTCGAAGGCGCTCCAATGAATTGGCTGAAATTTTACAACAAAATTTGCAATGTTTGTATTGTTTTGAATAATAGAAAGTTTAGGCACAAAATTCTGCACAAATTGGCCGAATTCCAATCAATGCTGAACGGACTACACGATTTTGACCTCGACGAAACAACAGGAATTGGAGATCAATGGGTCGATTGCCTTGAAATTAGCCAGCAAAGAATTGAAAAAGACGAAGAAATTGAAATTAATCAAGATGAAAATGAAGAAAATGTGTTAATTGATGAATTTTAATATTTATTCAAAATTTTCATTTATTTCCATATCATTTTTCATTATTTTTATGAACTAATTTTTTGTTATTATTTTTGTTAATAAAATAAACTTTTTTTTATGCCATTCAATACATAAATTTATTATTATTTCCAACAAATTCCATTTATAATTTTAGAAGAACAATTCATTTATTTTTAAATTTCCGCCTTTTGGCTAAATTTATTATAAATTTGGCATTCCGTGCTTGCACGCGTGCGTAAGGGAGCCGGGCCGCCGTGCCCACTTTATTGTATCTATTTCTATTAGTCTCAAATTTACCACTTATTAGCAATTGGGCATCGCTGTCATTCCATTGGTTCAGCAGATTATTGTACATAATCAATCAATAAAATCATTCATATAAAATAAAACGAGATCATATCATAAGAAGATGCTCATTTAAATCGAACCAAATTGCTTTAATAATGTTTCAATATCAAACTATTTTTAATGAAATTATTTATAAGTAATATTTCATTTTCAGAAGGCATGAACACGTGCATAAAATTATTTCCTGTAAATTATAATAACTATTTTATTCAGCCTTCATGCTCCTACTTCATTTCGCGTAATTTTCATCAACCCAATTTGTGTAAAAATTCATCTTCAAATGCGTCACTTGATTCATCAACGAATTTGCAGAGGATAAAAGTGCTTTATGCAGAAAAAATTAATAAACTGGATGAAAAACTCATTGCATTGAATTCTGAGAGAATTGAAAAAAATAATCAGGTTTATTAAATTTAATTGAACTTAAAATTGTAATTGTAACCAATAATCAGATTCTACAAATGCGGCTTCCATTAATCAAAAAACTGAATCGAGCAATTTGGTCAAATTCGCCCAATTATTCTCTGATTTTGGTTGGATCCTTGGCTTCTGGACTTGCAATTGACGACAACTCTGATTTGGATCTCGCTTTAATTCCATTAAAAACAAACAGGATTAATGATTTTTGGCAAATGCATGGAAGTAGATTAAGGTCTTATATCTAATTAAATACCTATATTAAAACAAATTTAGGCACGAAATTATGAGAAGGATTATTGACACTTTAATTCATCTAAACAAAACTGATCCAGAATTAAAATTGGCAAATAAACCTTTGTACATCTCTAATGCATAGTTTGTTTCAATATATCTTTTTTATAATAATAAAATTTTAGCGTTCCAATAATTATTTGCAAATTTGAAAATGGCATTTCAATGGATATTCAACTTCCACGGATTAGCTACCAATCTTTGCGAAACACACTTATGGTCAAAGAATTTTTAAAGGTTTGAAAAAAATATAATCTATTAACTATTATTATTTTATTTAATTTTTAGATGGATCCTCGTTTTTCTCAAATTTTTTATTGGCTCAACCGGATATTCACCCAACTTGGTTTTTTATTTTAATTTCAAAATATATATAATTTGAATTATTAAGGCATTAAAAACAACAACAAAAGGAAATCACTGTTTTCTTCATATCAAACGTTGTTGCTCGTTTTACATTTTCTCAATCACAAAGATGTTGAAGAAAATGTTTTTACACCAAAATTAAAAATAATAGAACGGCTGAAATCCGATCCTCTCCCAAATTTGATTAAACAACTCAAAGAGCCAATACAAAAGAATTGTCAAAATGAATATCAAAAAAGTGCGGGGGAATTGGCCATTGAACTCATTGATTATTGGCATAAATTCAATCCATATGAAACAAAAGTGCACATCGAAACCGGGAAAACAACCAAAATTATTGGGTTGGTTTTGGTTGAATTATTTACAATAAAAATATTTGTATACACAAAACATCAATTTAATTTTTTAACAAATTTTCAGGCAGAGGAATTGGCTATTAATATTTGATCCATTCGAACGTACCACAGTAAGTATATTTTAAATAAAACAAATTAATTTGCAAAATTTTGAAGGTTTGCCGATCCCAAAATCATGCAAAAATACTCAAAATTGCCTTCAAATTCCTTAGGGATCGATTTCTTTCAAAGGGATTATATATCGATGATTTTCCTGAGCATGTTGGACTTACTGAGGATTTTTTGGCCTACGCAAATTCAAATAATTTTCCACTTCGTAAATTGAATATGAAGAGGACACAAGAATGTGAAAAAGGAAATAATGTTGAAAAGTGATGATGATGATTGACAAACATAATTATTATCCAAATTAAATCATTTTTGTTTTATTTTTTTTTTTTTTGATTAAATTTCGAAAAACACATTTTGTATATTCATATATTTATATCAATCATTATATTTTGAATATCTCGCATATTTGCTTACATTAATTTAATTTAAATTTTATATTCAGGCATTTGTAAAGCAACCAAAACAAAATAAACCAACAACGAACGAAATGTCCTGGATTTTCGATTGGTTTTCTGGAATTTTGAATTATTTGGGATTGACAAAGAAAAGCGGCAAATTGGTTAGTTAACAATACAAAATTAGTAAATTTTTTAATCTATTCTCTAAATATTAGGTCTTCCTTGGATTGGACAATGCGGGTAAAACCACTCTGTTGCATATGCTGAAGGATGATCGAATCGCCCAACACGTGCCCACCCTCCATCCAACTTCCGAAGAACTCTCACTTGGCGGAATTCGATTCACTACATTCGATTTGGGCGGTCACGTCCAGGCTCGACGCGTCTGGAAAAGTTATTTTCCAGCACTGGATGCCATCGTCTTTCTGGTGGATGTGGCCGATTTGGAACGCATTCAAGAGGCCAGAGAAGAACTGTGGAGTTTGATGCAGGATGAACAGGTGTCGGCCGCCCCAATCCTCATTTTGGGCAACAAAATTGACAAACCGAATGCACTCAGCGAGGATCAGCTTAAATATTATTTGAGCATTCAGCAACATTGTACAGGTTTGTGATTTGTTTTATGCTTAAATGATTACTTATTAATGGATTAGAGTGAAAAAACAAATTTAAAAGGGTTTATTTTAAAAAATTGACGATTAAAATTGACCATTAATTGATTGTCATTTTTAAGGCAAAGGCAATGTGTCTCGAGCCGATTTGGCCACTCGCCCATTGGAAGTGTTCATGTGCTCTGTTCTACGTCGACAAGGCTATGGCGAAGGATTTCGTTGGCTTTCCCAATATTTGGACTAACAAAAATGGACAATGAAAAGAAGAAAGAGGAGGGAATAATGGATTACTGCAAATCATAAAATATTATTTTATTATTCTATTTTCGCCTGTGAGTGAATGAAGGTTCTTCAAAAATTGACCTTTTCCCCTTTTCAATATATGAACCTCCCATTTTACCACCCATTAAAATGATTCTTGGACAAGCATCAAACAAATCAAATATTCTTTTTTCCTTCTTTGATGCAACCAAATTTCATGTTTTTCCCACAAAATTATTTTAATGTGCTCATTTGTTAAAAAGGTGGACAAATTTTTTCGATAAAATTATTGTTTTCTTTAGGCCATTGAAATTCTATCTCGATGGTCATCAAAAATGGCCAGAATAAATTTAATAAAATTAAATAAGCAAGAAATCCCTTCGTCAATATCCAAAAATAGAATAAAACGGATTCATTCCATTCTAATGCCCTTCAATTTAAAAAAGTCCGCCAAAACCCCTTCCTCTTCCCTCCTATTCTTTGGACCCAAAAATTGTATTTCAATTCATCTTTCCTGCAATGTTGATGGGATGAATGGAATATCGCAGAGGTTGGCCAAACCTATAAGCCCTTTTTTGTGCCATCCATTCCCATATTTATACACAATTTATGCCCTCTCGCCTTTCACATTTTTTCGAGGCAGTTGCTACGGCTACCACCGTTCCCGTCCAAACAAAAATGGAAAAGAGTCCGAACACTTTATTGTTCGAAGAGAACACATATCGGCAATAAAGCAGGAAAATGTCGCTGTCCCACCGCCAATGGCCATTGAGCCTTGCCCTGTGTAGTTTTTGCCCAAAACCAAAGGCCATTCCGCCATTATTTCCTTTCATTTCCCAATTTTCTTCATCAATCATTTCTTTTTGTTGATGATTTGTTTAATAAATCAACAAAATTTTGTAAATTTTTCCAATAAATGTGCCAAAAAATGTGAAGATGAAGATATTTTTCCTCATAAAATAAATAAATATTTTTTTCGACTGTTTTTTTTTTTTTTGATGAAATGAATGCACCGAAGACAGAGGAGGAAAGCAAATCTGCTAAAATCAACGCATTTCCATTATTCCTATATAAAATCCACCTTCCTTCTTCATCCTCTTCGGCTGCTGCCGCTGATATTTGTTTTTCTGCCGTCTCATTCCAATTTCCCCTCACTTCCGCTGATCCCATTTTATCTTCTTTTCCCATCCGAAACCAGTCAGTCCGCTAGAATGTCGGCCTTCCCCCATTATATGATTGTTGTCCTCAAATCCTCATCTTCCCTCCCAAAGTTGGCTAATATAGGATTGAAGGCTTATATCCCATTCAATCAACTTTCTGCAAAATTTTTCCTCCATTTCCATCCAATTAACCAATAATAATAAGTAAGTCAAAGTGAGAAAAGGGCAGCACAACACAGAACACAGATTAACTAAATAAAATTATATTTTGTGTCCGTCCGTAGCCTCAGGGAGAAAAAAAGTAGCGAATTTTTGTTCAATCCCACAATCCCACGACCTTAACACTGCCAAAAGGCATTATTTAAGCCAATTCATTCGCATTCATCATTTATTTCATTTTTCATACCAACAAACAAAGCTTACTTATCTCCATCCCATCACCCTAATTTTGAAAGCGATTATTTGGGAAAAACCTCTAAATTTTGCGATCATTGCCCTTTCTTTTGCTTGCGAAATTTCCTTCCTCTACTCCTTTGGTATCCATCGTCCCAACGTCCCAAAAATGACCTTCATTCCTTCCTCCCCTTAATTCATTCATCCTATTCTTTGGAATTCAGCTTTTTAATCATCTAAAAAATTGGGCAATAGCCAATTAAAATATTTAACAAGCTTCACATATTCACACATAATTAACATTTCCATGTTTAGTAAACATTTTATTGTTTTAATAAACAATTCGATGAATCAACAAATATCCGTGGAATTATTTATTTACTAATTCCGTTTCCAATTCTTCATTCTCATCATTTCATTCATTCTTATCAACAAAACTTTTTCTTTTCAAGTAAATTTGAACTGAATACAAACAATAACCTTTTTTAGGTTTATTCCCGTAAATACCACCGAGGTCAATCGACCTCCAAATCACAACATTCAATTTCCAATTTTTTATGCTCTTCTTCGTCTCTATCAAAGGTCCCAAAACGATCAAATCAAATTGATGAGCGCAAATTGGATTGATAATTCATCGGCAGACGGAAAGGCATCATTCATCGCCATTTTCCATTGTTTTTGTTGTTGTTAAAAACTTCGAAGGATTAAACTCCGTGGATTTTAAGGTTGGCTAATCAGAATTTATTATAGAACCTTAAGTTTAAAAATCATCTAAAAATGTCATTTTCAGTCCGAATCAAAATGCATATTCATTACCCATCGATCGATCTTTGTTCATTGTGCCAAATCATTGGTCAGGATGAAGCGAGTAATTTACTGACAAAGTGTGTGGATGATGCCATTGCAAATGAAGTATTTGAGAAGGAAGAATTGCCGCCGGACACAATCCAACTGGACAAAGATACAATTATTATTGGTTAGCGGGGATTGGGTCCGAAAAATTGGTTCTAATTAATTCATTTTTTGCAGGAAATGGTCCCGCTGGCATTTCATTGTCCACAATTCTCAGTGGTTGGCATCCATTTTACGATCTGGACAATCCACATCCGAACCCACAAATCCATCAAATGCTCAGCCAATTCCACAATGAATCGCTCCTTTTTCAGGTAAATATTTATTTCGATATAACAAATCAAATAACAATTATCAAATTGAGGCAATTATTATAACAATTTCCATTTTTCTTTTCAAGGATTTATCGCCCATTTCGGATCTCCTCCAAACTGAATTCAACCAAAATTTGAATCCATTTGCCGCCCTTTACGATGCATTGGCCCGTCCAATTCCCAACGACGCCAATTATCATTCTTGCCTAAAATGGCGCCAAATTCCAACGCAAAGAGTCGATCACATTGTTCTCGGCGATTCCCCGGTTGGCGGTTCCTGGACTGGATATGAGGATGAGGTAAATGCTGGGAAAATACGAAAATTGATTGAATTTGCCAATTTAAAATTATTAAAAATCAATAATAGATGAGGACAGTGAGCATCAGCAATTGGATGGATTTGCCCGGTTATTCATTGGCACATGACTTCCTTGCCGATCCGGAATTTGCCACAATGCGACCAAATGCCCGACAATTCAAAAATTATTTGATTGCTTATTCAATGGCAATGGGCATTGAATCCAATTTTAGGCCATTCACTCAAATTACACAAATTCAGGTAAAATCCAAATTATCCAACAAAAATATCATTTTCTAATTCATTTGATGAAATTAATTGATTTTTAATTCTTTGGCCCAATTTATTACCTACTAAACTCCAGATTCATTTGAGTTTGAGTAATTCGTCGAGGGTCTTTTCCTGTCCCCATAAAAAAATAATTAATCATTCCCTCCAATTCCCATCCATAATTGGAATTGGAATTTGTAGTCAATTTTGTGAGGGAATACTCTGTTTTGTATTTTATCCCATTTTTGGGTGCTCTTCCATTTTCTGCCCAATAAAATTCATTAAAATTCACATGAAAAACTTTAATCCATTTGAATTTGCAGAAATTGTGCGACCCTCAAAATGGACAAGAATTTTGGGAATTGAAAGGAATTCAAAAAATCAATGGCGAACAATTCACATTTCGGTGCCGGAATGTGGTGATGGCTTGCGGCCAAAGTCATCCTCGCCAACTTGGGGTAAATTATTATTTCAGTGTTTTTGGACATTTAATTCATTTTCAGGTACCCGGAGAGAATGATTCGCCCCAATCTTCCCATCTTGTTTACAATTTGAGTGCCCTAAAACGTTGCCTTTTGACTGATGAGGAAAATGATGAATGGCAACAAAATGAATCCAATGAATTTTGTCCAGTTTTGGTCATCGGCGATGGAATATCGGCGGCGGATGCAGTCCTCTCCGCACTGGCAAAAGGGTGCCCGGTGCTTCATGTAATCCGGCGAAATGAACGACAATTGAGAAGTAAGCCAAACAATGTTCGATTTTTGGAGGTTTTTAAAACATTCAAAAAATTCTAACCCACTAAATATTTTCATTTTTATCCAAACAATATTAAAAACCCTTTAAACTCATCAATTTCCCATTTATTCATAGATGTGATGCTTTCCCGCCTTTCCTCCAGTGTCTATCCGGAATATACGGCCATTTTCCAATTAATGATTGGCCAAAGGGTCGATTCAAATTACACTCGAATGACCGAAACAAATGTGCTCGCCGTAAATGGGAATGAAGTGAGCCTGGAAACGGCGAATGGCCTCATCATTCAGGTATTTCATTCATTATTTATTATTCAATAGAAAATGTTAAATCGATTTTTATATTTCAGCAAAAATTCCGCTGTTTGGCAATTTGCATTGGCCGTAAATCGGAATTATCACTCTTGTCAGGGACCACCAAATTTGAATTCTCCAACGATTACCAATCCACAATGGACCCAACACTTTTTGCAGTGGGTGCCATGGCCGGGG
The DNA here is from genome assembly GCA_030063045.1 of Pratylenchus scribneri. NCBI lineage: Eukaryota > Metazoa > Nematoda > Chromadorea > Rhabditida > Pratylenchidae > Pratylenchus > Pratylenchus scribneri. The sequence goes on from JAQSEB010000010.1 coordinate 3,917,250, forward strand.
TAAATCAGCAAAAAATGCACAGAATTCTTCATTTATATATTTTTTTAGGATCATTTTGTGCGTTATTTGGTCGGCGGTGCACTCCGCGTTGGCCAAATATTGGTGAATGCCCAACGAGAGAGGCGATGGGAATGGGAATCGAGGATGGAATGCAAACGGTTCAAATGCACGGCCGCATCATTCGACATCGCACAGAGTGGACAATTCGGAGAGAAAATGGCCCAAAATCAAGGAATGGCAATGGCAAATGATTCATCAAGAAATGGCACAATTCCACGCACAAATTCCGCAACCCCTTTGGTCCAAAAGAAGGAATCCATGATCAGTAGGGCCAAATCAACAATGCAATTGGGCGTGGGCAGCACAGTGACCACCAGTTGAAAAAGTAGAAGAAATACAGCGAAGATCTTATTTTAATAATTTATTTATTAGACATTCCTCAAATTTCTATAATTTCTGCATACTGATCGAATATTGAGGCCCATTTGCTCTCAATTTTTTTTTGTTAAATTTTGACTGAATCGCTTTTTTTTGTTAAATAAATGAGAAATTGACAAAATTAGACTATTCATTTAAGAAGAATATTTTTATGGAAGAAGTTCGAATAATGAGAATAAAAATTTGAATATTAAAAATTTTAGCAATTAATGAATAAAAAATTCCCACAAAATAAGTGGTAAGCCGGACGCTTGATTCTATTCAATTTATTGTCGCGATCGCGAGGATCATTCATAAGAATTCAAATTTTCGCAAAAATTCATTAATGATTTTGTCTCGATAATATTTTTATGCGGAAATTTGAATTTCAAGCTAATTGCCCTTTTGCGTTCTGAAAGAATTTTTGAAATTACGCCAAAAAATTTTTTCGTATCGATAAATATTTTTAACTTTTTTGCCTTTTGTATCCAAAATTAATAAGAATCAAAATCGTCAGCGCCCCTCCGCTCTTTAGCTTACTGGTTAAGCATCCCGCTTTGATCAGAAATGGCGCAGGTTCAATTACCTAGCGCTCCAAAGAAAATTTTTAATGATCCTCGTTGTTAATAATGATGTATTTGACCCTCGTTTTTCCATTTATAAAATATATTTATTCAACAAAAATGGCTTTAAAATAACAACAATTAATTTGTTGGGTAATAAAATTTCATATCAATGCACTTTTTGTGAATTCTATCAAATGTAATGTCCGATCAAAAAGTGTTTGCATTTCTTCTGTACTCCTCTTTTGCATTGCCAATATCCTCTCCAGATTCTGAAAATAAATATTTGTTAAAAAAAATATGAAATCAAATAAATTTTTACTTCAGTTAATGCTTTCTGTCCTTCCTCCATTTGTTCTTGTCCTCCATTGTTTGTTCCCTCTTCCTCAATTGTCCAAAGTTGTTCATGATGAATGTTGAGAAATGTGGCCAAATAACTCTGAACCAAATCGAATTCTCTTCTCGTCTCAGAAATGGTGATCAAAAGTTTCAAAAATTTGGCCAATTCCATTGGGCCATTTAGCAATCGGATTTGGAAATCCAATGCCGAAAGGGACATTTCTTTTAATTGGGAGAACAGTTCGCAATGCTCTGTTTTTGATTTTGCTCTAAAAATGAAAAGAGAAATAATATTTTTAATTATTAATTTATTTGCCAACCTCATCAATGAATTGTGCCATTTTTCTTGAATTGTTTCGCCCGGCCCAAGTCGTCTAATGCCAATTGCAATTGTTCTTCCCCCACTGCTGCCCTCTTGTTGCTCCTCCCGCAATTTTTCCAAAGTGCCCTTGTCAAATTGGAATCCCTCCGGTGTGTCCATTGTGGGCAAAAAGAATGGTGCAGATTTCTCCTTTTTCGGTGCCTCTTTCGGTCTATTCCTCTGACGAATTTGTTCCAAAATAGGGAGGCCAGCCCATCGGCTAGGTGCCAATCCGGACAATGTGAACATTGATGAATGCAATTGTTCCTTTTCATTGGCAAATTGTTGGGACGAAGAAAATGAATTGGCCGCCGAGGATGGGCCAACACCTGCTGCACTTTCACATTCCGTGTCCATTGCCATTTCCTCATCATCTTCTTCTTCATCATCAATTCGCACAATTCGTTCATGCGAAGATGGAATGGATTCTTCATGTTCTTCGCTTGCCTCGCCAATTTGGCCATCTTCTTCCTCTTCTTCATTGTTTTCGTCCATTTTTTTGTTGATTTGTTGAACAAAATTTGGCAATGGAATTGGATTGGTTGCATTTTGATGCATCTAAACAAAAAATGAATTAATTATTTAAATATTTTAAAATTACTTCATCCATCGTTCTGGACACAATTGGCGAATCGGCCATGAATAGCCGTTTATTGGCCCATAAATAAATGCCCAAATGTCCATCGTGCAATGTGGCCAGCAAATCGCCTCTTTCATTGAATTCCATTCCAATGCATGGCCGCATAAAATGCATCACATCAATCAACATTCCGGATGATAAATTCCAAACCTAAATTGCATTCTAATAAATGAATGAAACATTCCAAATTAACCTTAATAAATCCTTGATTGTCCGCAGATAATAACCATTTTCCATCACTTGAGAATTCCAATGCGGTCAAATGCGCTTTTGGGCTCCAATCAATGTAATTTTGATGGTCCAATTGACGGGCCAACCTCCTTTTTAGGATTTAAAAATTAATTCTAAATATTATTTTTACCTGCATAAAATGTCCACCACCCCAATTTCGCCATTTTTCAGTCCAACTGCCAGCAAAGAATTGAATAAATCCAATTTGAATATTTCAATTCCAGCTTTGACTCGCATTTTTGCCTTCAATTTTGGCGATTGGCTAAATTCCCAAAAATGTATTGTTCCATCCATGGCACCGGTCACTGCATTTCGATTCAAAATGTCCAGCCCAATTCCGGACACCAGCGTTTTGTGCGCTCGATCATCCAATTTTTTCTAGAAAATTTTTTAAGTTTATTGGTTTATTTTGTCATTTAATTGTCTATTAATTATATTAAATTGAACCAAATATAATATAAAATAACCTTTTTCCTTTGTTGTTTTGCCTCTTCATCCGCCGCCGTCCATCGATTTTCCAACGAAAATTTATATTTTCCGCTTTGCATATTGAAAACATCCACGTGGCCAGAAGAATAACCAATTAATGCAAAATTGCCACAATTACTGACAAAAAATGAGGAAACATAGGCGGTCAACAATTCTGGTCGATTGGCAAATCGATCATGGTAAAGCTAAAAATAAATAAATTTAATTATTTTTTTAAAAATTAATTTTTACCAAATGATTGCCTCTTCTCATGTATCGACTATTCCATGTGGAAACCAACGGTGATTCTTCATGACTTAAATTAAATTGGGAAATGGATATGGATTAAATATGAATAAATTCAATTCAATTTAAATTTATTTTCCACCTGCAAATTAAATTGTCCCAAATTGATTCTCTGCCTCGGCTCATTCCCATTTTTACAATTGGACCCAGGGACACATCAATGAATCGATCCTTGCTTAGATTTCCTCTTAAAAAATTAATTAATTTTTAAATTTAATGCAAACAAAAACCTTCTCACTTCCCTGGCCAAACCAAAATCCTTAACTCCATGAGTTCGTTTTGTCAAAAAATGGCGGACATGGCCATCCCGGCTGGTCGAAATGATTAAATCGTCGCAAAATTTTAAAGAAGTTGCCTAAAAATGTTGAATGGATTATTGAAAATTATTTTAAATTTAAAAAAAAAATGATTACCGGCTCTGAATGTCCCTGCAAAATGCCATTCATTTCGGGTGTGGAATTTTCATTTCGGCAAAACCATTTGATAATTTTATTATCGCCGCCGGCACTCAACATCAATGGTTGGCCAATGAGGAAATGAAGGAAATTAATGGATGATGAATTGTGCACATTTGGCAGTTGGCAAATCAATTGCCGACCATTCAAATCCCAAATGGCAATTGTGCCCTCGGAATTGGCACTGGCCAATGTGTCAACGCCATCCGTCCTGCACGAAATATGATTATTAAATAAAAATTAATAGGAATTTACCGAAATGTTAAAGCAGTAATTTGTCCAATTTGCCGAAATGTGCAAATTATTTTGTCGATTTTAATATTCCTCAAATGAATTTGTCCATCCTCCATTCCCATTCCAATAACATCGATGGCCGTTGATTGTTCCAGAACGCGAATTGGGCAACAAAAATTGTCATCAGCCTGGAATTCATGAACTAATTTGCCACTTCGTAAATTCCATAGGCGCATTCGACCATCAGCGGCACCGACCAAAATCTAAAAACATTGATAAATTATTTGGATCAGATAATTATTAATATTTAATATGTAAATAAATCAAAAATAATTAACCTTATTCAAATATGTGACCGGATGGACGATTGCAGTGATTTGGAATGATGCTGGATTGTCCAATTGAACAATTGACTGACCATTGCCAACATTGAACACATTTATTGCATTTCCTTTGTCCACAACCACAAGAAATTCAGTCAATGATAATAATAATTTGGCGCCATCATTTGGAATTGTCAATCGATATTCCAACTGAAAAGAATGCATTTTTAATATTTACAATTTTATGTTTAGTTTATTTTTTATAAATAATTTTGTGTTTAATTTAAATTAAAATTATTTAATTATAAAAAAGAAATGAACCTTGTAATTTCGTATTACGGCAACAAAATTGTTGAATGCCGCATAAATCCGATTCGAATCGGCAGTAATTAATGTGATTTTCGACTCCAACGGATTTGTGCCAAAAGCCAATCGCAATGGGCTAACCGTAAATCCATGGATTTGGTTGTCAATTGCACAACAAATGAACCCATTTTTGTTTGAATTAGCATTCGATGGCATAAATGTTGGTGGAACTTAAATGCAAAAATTATTTTTTAACTAATTACTCGAAAAACCTGAAGAGCAAATTAGTCCCAAAGCTTTGTATGGAGCAAAAAGATTTGTCTCCATTTGGCCAAAATTGTCATTTTCGGCATTAATATTGTTGTTTTCCATCTTCATTATTATAATTCAATCAAATTATTTAACATAAAAATAAAAATTGTTTAAAAAACAATGAAAAATAAAAAAAATGATCTTTCTTTTAAAAAATTTATACATAAAATAAAATGTATCAAAATGTAAAAATGGATTTGGTCTTGTTGACAAAATAATAAAAATGTGGAAAATGAGCAGCGAACAATCAAATTCAATCATCATCCAAAATAATATTTATTAGGGCAAAGCCTTTGAATATGATGTGAATATTGGTGATGGAAGTGTGGCGGCGGAAATTGATGGTGGCACATTCCCGCGTCGTTGTGGGCCGCCCAACATTGGTGAGGAACAGCTCGCCGGCAGTCCAATTGTTGCTTCACTGCTGGCTCCATCCTCCGCTTCATCCTCATCCATTCCGCCAATTCCACTGGTGTTCGGATCGAGTTTGTCCAGTCCTCGGCTGGCCGGTGTTCTTCGGCTTCTCCTTTGTTGCTGTTGTTGATGATATTTGGTGCCTCCTTTTTGTTTGTAGCGTTCAATTACTGCGTCCAAATTTTCATCCGGTTTTGAGGGCGCCAATTCCAGTGGAAAACGTTTTTGTAAATTTCGATTTGAAGAAAATTGCATCACTTTTTCCAGCGATGTTTTCACATGTTCATCGCCCATTCCAGGTTTCAGTGCCAATGATTTGTTCAGTGCGTCGACGGAAGCATCGATGTATGTGGAAATAATGTTCTTTGTGCCGGCATTCTCATCAGCCCCATCAAATCCCGTAGTACCGCATTCCCCGATTAAATGGGCATAGCAAATGCCGATGCAAGCCCAGGCCTCGGCTTTGGCACTTCCAAGCAATAGTGATTTTCTGAAAATTATTTCGAATTCATTTATTCAATAAAAACAAATCAAACCTATGCACCAAAATGGCTTGTTCAAATTTGCCTCGTTTTCGGAGTGTGTGGCCAAGGTTGTTGAAAAGTGGCTCCCAAAAATCACTTATTTCCATCGAAAGAATATAATTCAATGTGTCGGTTGAATTCCGTCGAGTAATCAATCGAATTGCCTCCATAAAAATTTGTTCGGCTTCTTTAAATAAGCCAATTAATTTAGTTTCAATTCAACATTACTCTTGAATTCATGTTCCATATAGGCCACAGTGCCCTGCTCATGCAAAACAATTGCATTGGCGCCGGCCACAATTTCGGCATCATGCATAAAATCAGTGGCCAATTTGTAATTATTTGCAAAACAATATTCCACGGCAATGTAAAGTAAAGGTTCAAAATGGCCTTCCAATATTCGGGATGCCTTAAAAAATAAATTAATTTGTGCGATTTTAATTGAAAATAAAAAAAATTATTCACTCGTAAATAGCAATTCATTGCTTGTTCATGTTCTTCAACGTAAAATAATGTATGCCCATAGGCCAACCAGCCTTCACCAAAACCCGAATTCATTAGGGTGCATTTATCTGAAATAGATTTTAAAAATTCGTTTATCTTTTTATTGATGTATCTAGTATGTTAACTTTTATTTTAGTTTAGTGATGCGGTCTTTACCCTTTTACCCTCATCAGCAGCAGGGCTGGGTTCCCTGAGGCTTGAAAATTAACTCCTTTTACCGCAGCTGGTTCTTTGCCCTCCTTATACCGGTGGTCCTGCTCGTGCTTTTACCCTCAGGGTAAATTGAGGGATAAACTCTCCCTTCACCGCTCACCGTTAAGTGCTGGTCTCTTTTCCCTGGGCTAGAAGTTAACTCCTTTCAACGCTCACCGTTGCCTGATCTTTTACCTCAGGGCTGGGAATTAAGTCCTTTTACCGCTCACCGATGATGGTCTCTTTCCCTCAGGGCTAGGAATTAACTCCTTTCACCGCTCACCGTTGCCTGATCTTTAACCTCAGGGCCAGGGATTAACTCCTTTATCGGTGCTGCTCTCTTCCTTCGGAGGTCAAGTAGGGTTAGAAAATACTCTACGCGACTGGGAATCGAACCTTCGCCCTAATGTCCCATTTTCCTAAAACTAAAGCGAGCGACATACCAATGCGCCAATGGGTAACATGGTTCCTTTCCTTACAGCTGCCTTTAAATCAGTAGTATAAATAAAAGAAAACCCAAAATTTGGTAAGTTTCATACATTTAAATTCTAACCTTCCAAATAATTCGACTGTAATTTTTCTATCATCAAAATTGGTTCAGGTCACCAATCATAGTTATACCCGATACCCCATATATTTTTTATTATATTGAAATAATAAAACCTACTCAAGAATTTTTTGGCGGTTGTATATTGTCCAGTTGCGTAATAATAGCATCCAACCGTGTACCAGGTAATTTCCCTTTCTGGTTGCAATTTCACCATGGAATGGCCAAGTTGGTAGAGTTCACTGATTTTGTTCAAATGGACAAGGCAACCAATATGGACAAGAAAACATTTCTGAAAAATTATTCAAATTAATTTAATAATATTGTATTAATAAGCCCCAAATCATACACTATAGTAGCCAAATTCATGCATAATTGTTGAAGTGATTTTGCATGCTTCTTGAATGCATCCTCGACTGTAGAGACGAAAGGCGTAAGCCGATTGGAATGATAAATCATTTGAGTGGATTTGGCCAAGTTGTGTTGTTTTCAATGTTTTGGGCGGTTCGCGCTGACAAATTAAAATTTAAAATTAATTAAAAAAAAAACATTGAGATCATAGATTTCCAATAAATTTGCGATTATTTTGTTGCCCGATTGATTTGTGGCCGCCGATGAAGAACTAATAATGTCCTGAATTTCATTGGCCTTCAACAATCGGGAATCTATGGCCAAATGCATTGCCTCACTGCAATATGGATTTGAGTTGAGACAATGTCTGAAAAATTAAAATATATTATAAAAAATGTTTATTAAATGTATGAATTAATTAATATAAAAATTGCTTTGCTTTTGACCTAAACCTAATAATTTGTTAAATATATCCAACCTTAAACATCCAGCAGCTGCCGGTCGGTTTTGAACCATCAAATAAGTTTTTGATAGCAAATGAAGCAATGAAGCTTCGAATTTGCACTTCGTCATTAATTCATCGAGTTTTTCTTTGATGGCCGGGTCTCGGATTGCATCATTTTGGGCACAAATGTAGGCGGAATTTTCAGAGCCAATGAAAGGGACATCATCCCATTTGCAGAATTGGCCAATTGGAAGGGCAATTATTCCCGAAAACATTTCCCGATTGAATAGAGCATTCACGTGGAAGAAGGCGAATACAATGTGCTTCAAAAAAAGATCGTGCCTTTCGATCAGTGTTATTATTGTTTGCCAGGAACGAGCTGCGGTCAAAACCTGAAAAATTCAATAAAATTATGAAAAATAAATTAAATGCTTTTTAAAAGAGGAACGAGAGGTAATTTAACATTTTTATTATTTTGATAATTCTAATTAATCTCGGCTTTTTAAATCATATAAAAATAACAAACCGAAAGATAATGTGCAATTTGAGGGAGTCGTTGATTTAAAGAATCGCCTGGATCAATTGCCAACAATTTTTCGGCCCAAAATGCGGCTGTTTGTGTGTCCCCACTTTGTAAATGTTCATCCACTAATTTCTTTAATTCTTCACTTTGTATTTGCATCACATCCTCATTTTCATCGAACATTTCTTCTTCTTCATAATCTAATAAATGAGATGAATTCTTCATAATTATCTGTTCAAAATATTAAATAAAATTTGTGAAAATAAAAAGAAATAAAATTCAATTTTAAAAAATTGATTGACAATAATTGATACAAATAATTTCATTTTTTAACAAATAAATAAATAATTCATTTTAATTAAACAATATTATTTTTATGAGCCAATAATTCCTTCTCCAATGATCGCTGAGAATCTTTGCCAAAATCGGTGCGCATCAATTCCCTATGAAAAAAAGAATAAAAATATTTAAATGTTTAAAATGCATACCGTAACGCTATTGTGGCATAAGTACCCGAATCAAGATCAAATTTGATTTTTATGGCCATTGATGGTTGTTGATTGACAATTGCATTTTTGCCACTTTCCTTCTCTTCATTGGATTTACAATTTTGTTGTTTTGGCACAAATTCACAATGTTGAAGAATTTGGTTGCGGTCAAAATATTCCAGCATTTCCCATGCAATATTTTTCGGCTTCACAATGAATGGACGATAAATTGATCCAATTGCAAATTGTCTAAAAAGTGTGCATTAATTTTAATAATTATTTATGATGAAGAAAACCTTTCGAGTTTCTGGAATGAATTTCCATTGATTTGGTCCATTTTTGCAATTTCTTCATACCATTTTCCAACTGAAAATTGATGATTTTCTTATTAAATTTATTTTGAACCTTCATTTTGAGGAAAATTAGGCTCGGTGGATGGAAGCGGCAAATAAATTTGTTCAATTTTCATCTTTTCCACATCGGTTATTTTGTTCCCTTCCTTATCCAAATCACCTTCCAAAACTTTCAGTCCAAATATTTTTTTACGCCTTAAAATATGAATTAGGAAGCAAATTTTAATTAATATTTACTTTGTAATAATTCGATTGAAAACATCACTTTGATATGCGTGGATATACCTATAAATAATTCAATTCGATTATATTTCAAAATATATTTACATTGTCCTAACATCGCGTGGTAATGACAATATTGCGGCCTTAAATGCATTTGGGCTTTTTACCAGTGTAGAGAGGAGATTTCGTTCAATATGTGTTGAATAATCGCCAAAAGGAAGCAATTTAAGTGCTTCGTTCGCATTGCCCGTTTCAGTGTAGCATTTTAAGGATTTTCGCATTAATTCTTAAAAAAATTTAAATAATTATTGAATTGAAATTCGAACCATTTGCCTCATTCCTCGGGGATAATAATGTGCGGATAGCGTCCTCCCATTTTTCAGCCAAAATTAATTTTCCAATTTCGGCCGTATTTACACCACAAGTGCCAAATCGTTGTGAGCCAAAATAGTTGAGAAATCCATACTGTTCCCAGGCATTGACCCGTTTATTGAATTCATTTTGGTCAAAAGGCGGTTGAATATCTCTAAATCACAAACAAAATATATATTTAATTAATTTAGAATAACCTTAAAATTATAAAAAATCGATTGCCTTTTGCATCACCAAGTTGTAATTTTGCGTTGGAATAATTAAAATCCGATAGCCAAATTCGGGAAAAATGCAAATTCTCTAGCCTGGACTGCTCCATTCGATAAATGGCCATCCTTTGAACAGTTATAGCTCTACGATCTTTGGTGCCTGATATGGAAAATGACGAAGGTTTCAGCCTTAATTTACATAAAATTTATAAAAATTTAATATTAAAGTAAAACCCCAATTTCCTTGAAATAGTGCAAAGTGCGGAATGTGTGTCCATGTTCTCTTTTGTCATCGTAAAATGAAGAAAATCACCGCGTTCTTCTGGCCAATGTCTTCTTTTTCGATTATCAATTTCTTTCCTTAATAAAAAAGATAACAAATTATTTAAATGTAATTCAAAATAACCCATTTGATTTTTTGACTTGTAATTGTCCATTCTCGCATTTAGTAAACAATGATTCGCCATAACAGTCCGCAATGAACTTATGCAGTTTTTTGCGCACATCTTTTGTGAAATCCTTAATATATTAATTAAAATAAATGTAAAATGTTTTAGAATAAACCTTTAAATTAATTTTGCATTCTTCGATCAATCCATCCGAGACTTCTTTGAATTTCTGAATTTCACTGGCTATATTTGCGAATTCATTTGGGATCATAATTTCCTCTTTGTTTAATTCCTCCTTTTCGCTGCATTTTTCCATGTTGTATGTTGATTTTTTAATTTGATTGGGTTGTAATACTTGACCATCAATGGGTATTTCGATAACAATAAAATCACTATAAAGTCCTTAAAATTTATTTTGAAAATGAGTGTTTAATTTTTTGGGTCTTACTTTTTATAACGCATTTTATTTCTGTCCAATCATTTGGAAATAAATATTCTTCCTCCTTAATATCATTTAAAGAAAGCATTTTCTTTTCTACTTAAAAATGAAAAAAGAGTAAAATCGGAATATTTTTTCGGAAAAGCTTAATTGCCTGTCTAAAGGGGCTGAATTTTGAGTCTAATTTTTCTCCTGTCTAAAGGGGCTGAATTTTGAGTCTAATTTTTCTCCTGTCTAAAGGGGCTGAATTTTGAGTCTAATTTGGCGGGAATTTGAATTTTTCCAATTAATTCCTCTTCTCACTTCTCTCTTTTCAAAGCAAATATGTATTAACGACTTTTATCTAATAAATTCGAATAATTCATATTATTTAGCCCAAATGATTAAATAAAATTTATTAAAATAAAATAATTGGCAAAAATCAATGAAAAAATGAAGAAAAAATAACAAAATAATTGGCAAATATGAATGTAAAATTTAAACAAAAAAAATAATTTCATCTATCATTTGATTTTAATTTCCTCGTTGCTTTGGTGCCTTTGGTGGACATCTTCTCTCGGTCTTTCCCTCTTTTGCACCCCTTAAACCTCAGTCGATTCTTTAACTCCCGGAGGAAATTGAAGAATTCCTTCATTGATCATGGCCATAACTGCTTTTTCAACGATTCCAGCCTAGTTAGTTCAGCCAGCGATGCAGATCAATTCCCTTGGATCGGACCAAGCAAAAACTTGTTCCTTCGGAACAAACCTCCAATGATATCGACATTCTGTTGCGGCGTTTGACTGCCAGTTGCCAGTCTAATCGATGTTGAATTTGGTGAAAACATCAGTGGAGGTGGGGAGGTGATATGTGTGCTGAAAACTGTCTCGTTGTTGGTGGTTGTTGTAGAATCACGAGAATGTAAGTCTGCCGGCATTGTTGCCATCACCAAATTCCCATTAGAGGACCTTCCGCTATTAAATGCATCCCCACTTGAGCGTTTCAGTGATGAGCCACCGCGAGTCATCCTATTGCTTTGAACAGCGGCACCGACCGCACTCATTGGTTGGATAATGCCAATTATTGGTTGATTTGGTGGTGTACCATCGACAGCAGTGGATGTTGCTTGTTGCCGAAGTTGTTCCGCATGTTGTTGATAGGCCGTGGAATTGGATAACTTGAAAATTGCAAAAATTATTAGTCAAATTCTCAAGGTTTTGTGGTAGAATTTCTTAGTAAAATTAAGTAATTTTTAGCACCGAAGGATATAATAAGTTTAATTCAAATTAATTTTAGGTTGTATGTGTATTTTTGGTATCATCACAATATAATAAAAATTTATACCAATAGTTGAGCCTGTCTTTGCTGGATCAACATTTCATCAATGAATGTATTATTGTTATTGTTGTTTGTATCATTCATACGCAATCGTTGTCTGGCAGCATTTGACAATCCAGCATTGTTGTTTGAGTCGATCGGTGGTGTATGATGATATGGACATGTTGTGGCCGCTTCCATTGGACTGGCAGTCGTAACTGGCATAGCGATTGAAGGCAATAAAACAGCAGCGGTTCCAGGTGTATTATTGTTGTTAGTTGCTGCCAAATTGGCCATATGTTGAGCCTGCTGTTGTTGCTGAAGTAAATGGATTTGGGTGGCAGCCGAAGAAAGGAAAGTAGAGGCCGCCATTGACTGCAATTGAGAATGGTGTTGTTGGTAGGCAGCATTGGCGGATTGTTGCTGATGGGCGGTCAAATAAGCAGCCAATCCTTGAATTTATTTTAAAATATTTTAATACTTTCCTTATTTAATTTTATTTATTATTATCACTATTCTCAAATTTAAAATATGATTTCTGGAGCTTTTAGCAGTTTAAGTCCGCAATTTGCAAAAATAAAATGGAGACATTTATTATTAGTCTTTTAAATCTTATACGCTATACCCTATAGCCCCAATCTAAGCCTTAAATTTAATACAGTAAAATTTAAGATCCCATCTTCACTTTGCAAAATTGGGATTTAAACTCTATATAAATTTTGAAAAATTGCAAAACCTTGAGGAATTTGCCCTTGATAATGTTCAAAAGCACCATGTTCTGCAATTTGTCGAGCACCCTCCTTTTGATCACTTTTACTTTTTGACCTTGCCATCGTTAACTCTTACTCTTCTGCCGTATTGCTTTATTTTCTTAATTTTAATTATATTTTAATTAATTTAATTCAATTCAAACCTCGAATAAAACAGCGTTGTTTAGCTCGTCGAAAATTGTCTCATCTAGTCGCGGTTCTTCAAAACTAGATGAATTATTTTGTGTTGAATTATTTGGTAAATAATCATGCTCATTAAATGAACTCATCTATAATTTATATTTAAATTAATTATAGATATTATTATAGATAAAATATTTATTAGAAATATCTAGATGGATCAAAGACGATCATGGATATTTGCTTTGAAAAGAGAGAAGTGAGAAGAGGAATTAATTGGAAAAATTCAAATTCCCGCCAAATTAGACTCAAAATTCAGCCCCTTTAGACAGGAGAAAAATTAGACTCAAAATTCAGCCCCTTTAGACAGGAGAAAAATTAGACTCAAAATTCAGCCCCTTTAGACAGGCAATTAAGCCCCACGTATATTTTTTTAGTGAATATAGGATTTGAAAATATTGGTGGAATGTTTATTGAAAAGAAAATAGCTTGGGTGCTTATCATTCTCTTTTCTATTTTTTCCTTTCTCTTTCCACTGTTGATTGGGCAGAATGGCGCTCGCTGGCGCTGGCTGTTTCCTTCTTCTTTTCATTTTGGTCAGAAAAAATAAAAACATTCGTTTCAATAAACATTCATTTTAAAGGGATGTTCACTAAAAAAATATTCCGATTTTATATTTAAAAATTTTCAATAAATATTGATTGCATAAAATAATGCTTGAAAATATAAAAATATGTAAAATTTTTAAAATTTTAATAAACAACAAATTTATTTAAAATATTAAAATAAATAAATTGATAATTGTGCTTTCATTTCATTCATCGTCCGATTCTTCGTTTTGATCTATTTTACTTAATACCGCCTGACGAACAATTGGATAAAGTTCATTGCAATAATCAAATGCCAGAGGCAGAACACGTTGAATTACATTCAAGGGCAATGGAGTGCCGCCGCCAAATTCGGTGCAAACAATTTTTCCATTGGATGGAATAATGCCAATGGTTAAGGTGGCTCCAATCCCCGCATATGCCGATATTGTTGCTTGTTCAGGGTCCAAAATAATTGCTGGATGTTGATCAATTGATTCGTTGGATGATTCGGAAAGTTGTTTGGAAAGGATCAGAATTTGGCATGACAGCAAAATATCAAGCCTAAAACAATTTTATATTAAATTAATTTAAGTTTTCTTGCCAACTTACATTTCAATATTTGCTGAAGCAATGGCAACACCAGCACATAATAAACATGCACTCAACACTCCGCCATCATCCGCCAAAACGTTGATCTCAATAAAAAGTTCGGTCCGTGCCAATTTATTCAAGCGAATCACCGAACGGAGTGCGTGCTCAAGAACATATCGTATTGATTGATCAGCAGATGAACCATTCATGGTGATCTGAAAATAGATTAAATCATCATTTTTCATGATTAAATTTTACATTGAGAATTCCTTCTAATGCCGTTTCACTCGTTTCCTTTGGTCCAGAACTTAGAATTAATTAATTAATTAAAATAAATAACTTTTATGATTTTATTTACATTGCACAACTGACTCGAGTATTGCCCAATTCCACTTCGGCTGAACCACTGCAACCACGCAATGTCTTACTTTTGATGGCTAAAAATTTAAATTTATGCATTTAGCATCATTACCAATTCTTCTGAATTTCTGTCCATGTTCTGTGATTCTTCTTCCGCATTTTTGTGCATTTATTTTGTCTTTATCAAGTCTATTGCCTTCAACATCGCTGGCAATAATGTCGGAAAGTAATCGCCGCTGAGTTGCAATTGTTTTTGACATCTAATATAAATTGTTTATTAAAATAAATTAATGGAGATATTTGTAATTTGTTACTTCGTTTTTATTATAATAAATTAAAATCAAGCATATTTATTACAGAATATTAAATTAATTAATGTAAAAGCATTGAAATTAAAATCACAAAACATAAACAAAATGAACCCGTTGAAGAATGTAAAGAGAGGCGGGGGACAACAATATTATAAAAAATTAATTTTGAGTGTATATTTGTAATTTGTAATTTAGGTAGACATCTGTGAGGAATTCATCACCAAGAACTACGATTGTCTCAATCTCCAATTTCCAACCATTTCGCAGCATAATTGACAACTAAAATATAATTATTAAATGATTTTATATTGTTTTAATTGACCTCATTAAAAATTGAATTTTCTCCATGAGTAAGTACGCGATCAGCCAATTTATGAATTTTGCGTTTGTCCGATGAAGTTAATTGCAGAAATTGATCACATGGAATGTCGATAGCTTCGGCTTCGGACGGGAGAAAACCAATCCATTGAAGACTCAACAATTGGACGGCGCCTGATTCAATTCGACTGCGTTCAGAGCCAAATTTATAAGTTAAATAAATTTCAATTCCTGGAAATAATTGGAAATTTTGGTTTAAATTAAATTGAATGACCGTATGGATCAGCATCAACCAAAGCCAACATTGGCAATTGAGGCAGTTGGTCGGAGAGCCAGGCGAGGAATCTTCGAGT
Organism: Pratylenchus scribneri; assembly: GCA_030063045.1. Lineage (NCBI taxonomy): Eukaryota > Metazoa > Nematoda > Chromadorea > Rhabditida > Pratylenchidae > Pratylenchus > Pratylenchus scribneri. The sequence goes on from JAQSEB010000010.1 coordinate 3,932,886, forward strand.
ACAAATATCCGGGTAGCCACGTCCCTTAAAAAATACTAAATTATTCTCAAAAAGGTCCATTTTTATCCCAATATTATTTTTGAATTAAAAAACTAACCGTAACCAAAATGCTTTTCGGGAATTTATCAGCCCAATGTTCGTCTAATAATCGCTGGAAAATGCTGTCCTTTTCTACCACCAACAGGAATTTGGCTTCAGTTTGGACCAAATCGAATTTGGCTAGCGCTTCAGTGATTGGCACAGGTGAATGGTGGAAATCGACTTCTGAATCTTCCATCGCACGGCATAAATGTAAATCGCCTATGGCAAATCCGGTACTGCAACTCAACTGCAATTATTATTTGATTGACCACAATTAAATGTTTTAAACTGACCACATGCAATTCCTGCCTGCTGGCGCCCAAAAAGACACAAACCGCTGACAAAGCCCGGTCAAAATTGTATTGAAATTTGTAAAGTTGTTTGGCCTCATAGTAAAGATCACTTAAATTTTTCAATTCTAATGACAATAAGCCCAAATAAACCCCATACCGTTTTGTGGCATGTTTGTTTTGTACCAACAATTCGTGGATTTGAGTAAGTGCCCGAAGGCGACATTCCCTTGCGAAATCGCCGACTCGGCAACCAAATAAATCGGGCCCTTCCTCTGCTGGTGGTTGATTCTCTTTGTCCGCCTCTTCCTCGTCATCTTCCGACTCCCAATCGGCATTTTCGCCTTCCTCAAATGGATCCGGATCGATGATGACTTGGCTGCAAAAAAATGATTAAATATTGATTTATTTGAACATGCCCACCTCCTCTGCCTCGGTATTTTCCTTCGCAACGATGGCCGTTCAATGCCATTCAGAATTGATTCTTCATATTCTCGAAAAGCCTGCTCAATGATGCCAATCAATTCTAATCTTCTTTCTTCTTCACTTGCGGCTGTCATCTAAATTATTCCAATTCTATTGATTTATATTAGAAAATATTTAAATAATGAAAAATAATAATGTTCAAAAAACATAAGAATTTAAATCAATCATAAAATAAAATAAATTTTTATTAATAAAAATAATTTTATGTCAAATATACACATATAAAAATATATTTAATGGCAATTCATTATTTCTTATCGGTAGCATAATTTCGCTGGCCAAAGATGGTGGAACCAATGCGCACATTTGTAGTCCCATATTGAATGGCTTAATTGAAGGAATGGTAAAATTTGCAATATAGAAATTTGAAGTTTCTCAATGTGAAATTCATTTGAATAATTTTTTTAGAATTTTAGTTTAAAAATTATAAAATAAACCGAGTGCATAATCCGTCGACATTCCCATGCTCAATTCAAATTTTCGTTCAAATTGTTCGGCCATTTCGTCCCTCAGTCGTCTCAATAATGCAAAATCGGCATTTTCATTGGCATTTTTGCTTTCCATCAACGAACCAATTGTCATTAAACCAAGCAGATGCAAATTGGGGCATTTTCCCAAAATATGATTGATCAATTCTGCAATTTCGCTTGGTTCAACTCCGCCTTTATTCTTTTCACCACTTGTGTTCACTGCAAATAAAATAATCCAAATTAAAATTGAAATAAAATGTTGAATTGTTTTATACCTTGAATAAAAACATTCAATTTGGGAATTTCCAATGAATTCAGAGTGGATTGAAGAACATCTGCATATTTTTTGTTTTCCACGGTTTCAACACACCAAAGACCTGGGATGGCGCAAAGCCTTTTGATCTAAATAATATTCTTCTAAATTTTTTATTTATTAAAATAATACTTTATTGGATTGAAGTCGTCCAATGTAATGCCACCGAATTTCGTCAGCCCCCTTTCCCATCAATTCTTTGGCCTTTCCTTCCAATTCATCAATGTAATTCTCGCCAAAATGCCGTTGTCCATGTTCATAGCAAACAAGAATATTGTCAGTTGGAAATGTCTAAAATATTGAAAATTAAAATGTTTAAAATGCAAAATAAACCTTTGAAACGGCGACCAATCGAATATCATTTACAGCAGAATATTTGGCACCCAATTCAGCTATATTTTTTAGTACTGAGGCCAAATTTTTCACTAAAACTTCAGCCGTGGACATTAATAAAAATTCTTATAATATAATTTCGGTTTATTTCCAATATTTGTATAAATATTTAAACAAAAATTAAATATTAAAAATGAATAATAAAAATAAATTTTTTTTAAAATATTTTATTCAAAAATTCAAATAAATTGAATGAAATGAAAGTTTATTCTTCAAAATCGAACAATATTATTAAAACTTGTGACCAGGGGATCAGCCGCCGCGGTCCCATAAAGTCCACTCAATTGCTTTTTGGTCAATGTCCATTTCTCTTTTTGTAATTTTATTGGCGCTGGTTTATCAAATGTTCGGACTGGAGGCAATTTACGAATTTTTCGACCTTAAAATAATAATTTTTAAATGATATTGATTCCATTTTTGATTACCATCATATCCGGTTTTCTTCTTTTTCACACTTCCGGCCATTCGATATCCAAAACGTCTATGCATTTGAGCGGAGCCAAAAATTTTTAACCTGAATATATGTCATAAATCATTCAAATAATTTTGACAATTTTATTTTACGGATATTCCGGATGAGAGAGACGTCCAACCGTGGCCATACATTCCTTAAAAATTAATAAATTTCTCCTAATTTAATCCAATATTTGCTGACCCTTTTGAGCGCATATTCATGTCGATTTGCCATTTTCACAATCGTATATTCGCCCTGATGCCGGAGAATTGTGGCCGATGAGCCGGCTTCAGTTATACAAACATGCGTCTTCTCCTCCGGATATAATTCCAATGAATTTATGAGTGTTCCTTCCATCAAAGCGCCTGTAAAATTGAGCAATTTAAGTGAAATGAATAAATTATTTAATTTTTAAAGGTTATTTAGTCCCATCCCATTAATGAAATTGAACAAACCAATTGGATATGAATTGCCTTCTCGACCGAGAATAGGCTGATCAGGGATGTGGCTGCTGGTTTGGATGATTTGACCGGCCTCCATATTCTGCGTCGCATAAATCCATCTTTTTCCTTTTGTGCCGGCTACCAATGCCAAATGGGGAGTCCGATTTGGATCGTGCCGAATTTCGATCACCTAAATAATTTTAGCTGAATAAAATATTCATTTTTGTTCAAAGACCAACCCGCTCATCGTATGTTTCATTGGGGATGGTTGGACCATGTCGACGAACATCCACCATGAAATAATCGAATTTGACGCCGCCACCAATGTGCCGATTGACCTTAAAATTTGCATAAATAATTAAATAATTGCTCTCATTTTTGTTTTTCATTCACAATTATTTTTTTTGGATGTTTCTTATCAAACCTTATGGCCCGTTTCCGGATCTCTTCCGCCCATTTTTCTGATTTTCAACGGCAAATGTGTGTATTTGCCACCCGTTTTTGCTTCTAAATCTTTGAAATCGAAGTTGTAACGAGGCGGTGGTTTCGTTCCTCTCGCCGGATAATGGCGTCGACATTCGGCTAATATATTTCCATTATTTGACAATAAAATTTGGTTGGACGCAATTGAATGCAATCGTGGAATAATTCGTCGTAACATTACCTAAATACACAATGAAAAAGGTAATAATTACATATAATGAAAATGAGAAAAATATTCACATAAATTGAAATGAATTAATTTTTTCGCAAAAAATCACTTTTATAGAAACAAATTCAAATTTATTTACAAAAAAATGAATTGAATCGGTCATATAATATTGTCAAAAACAAAAAAAAAATGTACATTATTTTATTCGTCATTGTCCTCCTCTTCATTTACAAAACAAATTGCTGTTCCTTGGAATACATTTTCGTTCATTTCAAATTTTGGGAGTGGAATGGCCGTACAAATTTGAGCAAATCTTGCAAAATGAGGAGTCTTCCGATCAGAAATAATTGACATCATTTGCATATCAATGCCATGAGGATCCTTTAAAATTAGTTTTAAAAGCCCAATTTATTTTTTTACGAACATTTCCAATCAATATCAGCCTTTGAAGGGCATCATTTTGTTGATATGCGGAGAGTACATTTTCATACATTTCTCCTGTGCAATGAATCATATAAAGGATGGTGAAGACATCCGATGAGTTGAATAATGGAGGATTGGAACGAAGATCGTCGACCTGTGATGAATATTGTTTAAATTAATATTTTTAATAAACCAAAAATTTACCGGCAAAACACGAATTCCACGGCTCTCCAAATAATTGATTTCACATTTTGAACTCAAAGGTTCCTGTGAAGTGACGAATGGAACATGGAAATGTTTGATCAAACATTCCAAAAGAGCCTTGAAAATACAAAAAAATTGTTTAGTTAGAATTCAATTCAAACCAATTGATAAAGACTGTCCCGACTCGCAGTGAATGAGCCAATTCCAAACACGCGAATTATTGGTTTCTTTCCATTCATAATTTTGTTCAAAGTTGTAATGAAAAACTTTCTAAAAAATTTAATCTATAAATAAATATATAATTTTAAACCGAAATTTCGATGAAAATTTCGACTCGGCCTCAACAACGGAATTTCTTATTTTCTCGTAAGGCACAAAATGCTCAATTGGTTTATCCATATTCTCAAATGATGTTAAAATTGGTGAGCATTTTGTTGTTGCAAGAAAAGTTCTTCGTCGATTCCTTTTTGTTTTTCTGACCGCAATCCATCCTCCATTATTATTATTCATTGTTAATTTTGTTTGATTTTATGCTATAAATACAATTAAATTAAGAAGCATAAATAAATAAAAAAAAAAACCCAGAAGTCAGAAAAGTGTCAAAACTCAAAATAAACTAAGTGTCAAAAATTAAAGTTAATAAAAAGAAGAAACAAATCGAAACCGAGAGAAAACCGATCCTATAACCGAAACCGGAGGATATTTCCGATATCGAAAACCGAACGAATCGAAAAATGGCATTTTATCCTATAATTAAACATTAAAGGCATCCTAATATACTAAACGGATTTGTTAGTAACGCAAAAAATTATTATTTAAAATTAAGTTTTTGGCGTTGTGTATTTTAAATATTTTTATTCGAAAATATTAAAAAATAAATGATATAGTTAATAAGGAATAAAGAAAAATAGATTTTTTACATAAAGAATAGAGAAAAAAAGAAAAATTTTTCTGAATATAGAATAAAAACAAATTAATCAAAGTAATTGCAATTTTAATATCACTTATTAGTTAGGTATTACTAAGTGATTATCAACTTAAATAAAAGAAACATATTTTTAGAATGGAAATAAATGATTAAAAAATATTTAGAGTTTAATAAAATGTACAGAGTGACTGAAATGACTGGATGGGAGTTAAATTAAAATAATGGGTAAATTAAATAAATTCGAAATAATCTACCAACATTTGACTTAAGCTTAATAGAAAATTTGAGAGGATAAGTAGAGAGGAATTTAATTAAGTTCGTGAAAAGAAATGATGAGCAAATGGAAGTGCTGAAAGTTTAATGGGAAAGATGAGATCTGTGAATAAATGGGTAGATGGAAAGAGGTGAATGCTAAATGGGAAGATGAAAGGTGATGAATAGAAAAATGAGAAGAGATGATTGGGAGGATGAAAAGGGATGAATGAAGAGATGCAAAGGGATGAATAGGAAGTTGTGAAGAGATGAATATAAAGATGAAGGGATGAATGGGAAGATGAGAAGAATTAATGGGAATGTGAAGGGATGAATTGGAAGATAAGAAGAGACGATTGGGATGATGAAAAGGGATGAATTGGAAGATGAGAAGAGACGATTGGGATGATGAAAAGGGATGAATTGGAAAATGAGAAGAGACGATTGGAATGATGAAAAGGGATGAATTGGAAGATGATAAGAGACGATTGGGATGATGAAAAGGGATGAATTGGAAGATGAGAAGAGACGATTGGGATGATGAAAAGGGATGAATTGGAAGATGAGAAGAGACGATTGGGATGATGAAAAGGGATGAATTGGAAAATGAGAAGAGACGATTGGGATTATGAAAAGGGATGAATTGGAAAATGAGAAGAGACGATTGGGATGATGAAAAGGGATGAATTGGAAGATGAGAAGAGACGATTGGGATGATGAAAAGGGATGAATTGGAAGATGAGAAGAGACGATTGGGATGATGAAAAGGGATGAATTGGAAGATGAGAAGAGACGATTGGGATGATGAAAAGGGATGAATTGGAAAATGAGAAGAGACGATTGGGATTATGAAAAGGGATGAATTGGAAAATGAGAAGAGACGATTGGGATGATGAAAAGCGATGAATTGGAAGATGAGAAGAGACGATTGGGATGATGAAAAGGGATGAATTGGAAGATGAGAAGAGATGAAAAGGGGATAACATGGATGATGGGAAGAGATGAATTTAGAGATGAAAGGGGATGAATTGGAGGATGAGAAAAGATGAATGGGTAGATGAGAAGAAATGCACATGAAGATAAAAAAAAAATTAGAGAGTGAATGTGAAAGGATTAAGTGAGGGGACAATCAAAGCTGAATCGTGAATATAGTGAAGATTAGAATATGGTAATGGAATGATGAGAACGATATGAATTGTAGTCTTCCAAATGTTTAGGGATGGTAATAAAAGATTTCAATCTTCAATGAGACAAATTTTAATTAGAAAATGCTTACAATTTTTAATAATTTTCTTTTTAAAGAAATATAACAAGCGCTCGGGAGCCGCGAAGCGGCGACCGAGCGCTTGTAAAAATAATTAATTTTAATCGTTACTGTACTACAAATTTTGATGGTTATATTTGATTTTTCGGGCATTTTTAACGAATATTCCATTTTTTTTCCCTCTTCCATTAACCTTATCCTTAATTAATAGCCTTTTTACCATTTTGGGTCATTGATCTTTCTTCGGATATATTTGCAATTTGTTGATTTACTTGCTGCTGATTGCATATCAAGTGAGTGAACTGATGCTGAATTGTGTTGATTAAGATGATGATGCCGACAGCAGCAATGAATACCCTACCATACTCCCCTTCCATTAGAATGAATCCAAATGAACATTATGATTTACTTCGATGATTGGATTGTTGGGTTTTGAATAGAATGAATGGGGAGGGAATTTGTCGACAACAATTTTATCAATGATCCCGGATCTAGTAAATCTCCCTTTGGGGAATATTCATTCAACAATTTCTATTCTTTATCAAATAATTCCATTCTTTACATATTCCTCCATTCATTTTCATCCAAAATCCGCACACACAAATCCTTCATTGACTTCTGCGCTACATAATTGCATGGATTGAAGGCACAAATAATGATTGAGGATGGAATGAGGTCGTCGAATTGAAATTGGGAAGGGTGATTAGCATTTGCCTTCTTCCTTCAAACAAGCGGATATATGGATATGGGGGAATGGATATGGATGAAGGAGGATGAGGATGAGGAATGGCAGGGAAAAGGATGGATGGATAGATTGTTGATTTTTTAAATTTAGTGTGTTTTGTTCGTTTTGGATGGACCATTGTTGTATTTTTGGAGGGTGTATTTATTAGGCAATAATTGGTTTAGAATATAAGTTATAGTCCTCAGAAGATTACCCATTTTACCTGAACTAAGTTTTGTTCGGGGCGAGAATGGGCCAAGCTCTTGCCCCGGGCCTTTGCCAGGGCCTAAAGCCCGGTAGCCCAAGATTAGGGGATGGGGATTATAGACGATAGACTTTAAATTATATTTATTTATTGTTTGAAAAATATGATAAAATAATCGTCGTCAATGTGGTTGGAAAAGGGGAATCATCAGAAGTGAACCTTTAGTGGGGAAAAGGGCTGGTTTAAAAAGGCATTGGGGCAATATTTGATTGATAAGGTGACGGGGCGATTAGATAAAAAGTGGGGCACAGTAGGATGAATAGGAGTAGCCCTTAGGCATTTGGCATTGACAATAAGCCTAATAATAGATACATATAATTAATAAGTATATGGACAATTTGTTGCTAGGGAATAGGCAAGTGCTTCAATATAGTCATCTGAAATTCGAAATGTCGTGGGGCCTATCTCCAGAAGATTTTCATAATTCAATTTCAATGGCATCAATATGGCTCAATCATTAATCATTGGCCAAATATCCCTTTTCCCCAATTATTATAAATAAATGTGGACTTTTTTTCACTTTCTTCTCACATTTCTTTGTTGTGATTGTCGCCTAACAATAACCTTTTTTGCCCATAATTGTCGGAGGCTCACTTTGCATTTTGCGACTTCTTCAGGCGCAAAGATGTAAGTGGGAAGGGGCCATCGGTGCTGATTGGTGCCAGCGTGACCTTCATTCATTCCCTCCTTCCCATTTCCATAAACCAACCTCAAAAAGTCTTTTCCCACAACTTCTTCTTGTTGGTCTACCCAACTTCGCGCAATTCCCTCAATCATCATGTCAACTCACTCCCCACAACCTTTTTGCCCAATTTTGGTTATTTTATGCGCACAAATGAGTCAAATGGATGGAAAAGAGGGACACACAACAATGTTCTACGGATAAACAACAAATATAACATCCAAAGTTCAGCAGAGATTTTGACAACAAAAACGGAGGAGCAATTGGATGAATCCATCTTTGCTGAGTGAGGTGCGCGATATTTGGGGGGTGGTCCTCCCAAATTGTCATTTTTATATGCGCGTGCATTGCGCACATTCATTCCCTCCTTCCATTCTCCATTTTGACTATTGTTAAGAAGGAGAATTTTGGGGCTGACTGAGGGGAGGGGGGGGGGGGGCACGACCGACTGCCAAAATTGTTCACCAAATTATTTATTGGAATTAACCAAGGAATGAATAAAGATGAATTTGATGATGGTGGCGATTGAGGGAGGGCGGGACAAGAAATAAGAAGGAGGCAACAACCATTTTAGGGAGGAATCTCGGCCTCTCGATGACCTCCTTTCCTTTTGAGGATCGCGGATTGAGGGAGGGATTGGGGGAGGATAAAAGGATGGATAGAAGATTTCCTTGGGCACTCAAACACAAAAGCATTCGTCCTTCAAGCAATCAAGCAACCATCCACCATCTTCTCATTTCGTCCAATTCGACAACAATTCGCGCACAATTCTTTCAATCAGTGTTGCTCTTTTCTCCAAGGGAAATATTCCCTATAGGCATATCATATAGAAGGGGAAATTACGAAGTTTCAATTTGGATTTGGATGGATTCATAACAAAAATTGGGAATCTTCTTTTAACCGTAATCAAGTAAAATGGGCCTCCGCCTTCTTTGCTGCTGATTTGTCCCCTCCATCCCCTCCACCCTCTTTAATGATGATCAACATTTGGTTAATGTGTTGCACAGTCAGCCACCAATCGCCCACTCTGCTGATTGGGTGCAATGCGAAAAATATATTTACGGTAAATCAAAAAAAAATGTTCCCCGCTTCCATTTTGATGTATTCAACAAATCTTTTCCTTTTATTCCATTTCCCTTTTTGTCCCCAATTGTTTGTTTGAATTTGTTGCGCATTTGAATGGGCAAAAATGACCGCCCGAATGTTTTTGAAGCCAATTGGAGCCACATTTCAACTTTTGTGAGAATGGAGGAGGCAGGGAATTTGTCGGCCACCGATTTGAGAGCATTCATTCTAACCCCGTTCACATTTCTTCCTTTTCATTTCATTCATTTTTGCACATTTTTGTGACAGCCTCCGCCCCCGGGGCCAATTGACCTTTTACCCCCATCCAAAAAATGCTGAATCATCCATCCCTTCTTTTGGACAAATCCACGGGCAAATAATATTTGCGCATTGGAAATGGGAACACATTCTCCACATCCACCTCATTTTATATTATCATCCAATCAATCCAACAATATTATCTATCAAATATTCCACCCTCTCATTTCGAAAATGTTATATGGGAGACCATCGGCAGGTGGTCAAATAAAAAACTGATTTTCAGTCCTTCTCTCCTCAACATTAATTCACATTATCAAATTGATCCACAAAATGTTGTTTTTAAAGCCATTGAACCAATCCGCGCACATTCTTTTTTGGGCCATTCCAATTTTCTCATTTTGAAATATAAGATTGAATATTTTTATATGCTATTGACAATATCTTAAGTATTCCTTTGTATGCAAAAATTCGATCTCTTCTCCATTTTCAATTGGCTTTCAGGCAAATTCCGCCCCCCTTCTCCTTCCATTTTCCCCGGGGCATATTTGCCCTATGGCTAATTTGTTTGGAGGACATTGAATTGATAAAAAGGAGGGATGAGGAGAGGATGCGCGGAGGCAAAAAATGGACAAAACCAGTCTATCCTGCTGGCCTATTTCCCATCCCCTCCTTCACATTGTCCTCCATTTGATCGGTGGATTGTGGGGAATTTGCCGATTTTGCCTTGCCGATGGCCATCCCCCGCTGCTGGGAAAATGCGCACAAATCCACAATCCAATCCGACAACCCATCTACATTGCTGACAAGGACCCAAAGATGCCCTCAATTCCTCAACATTAATTAATTTGCTTCTTAACTAAATAAATATTCTCTCAAAAGCAATTTGGTTTACTACTTTGGGGTACATATTCCAACATTGCCAGCCACCAATCCAATTTGAATTTCTTATCTGGGGTACATATTCCAACATTGCCAGCCACCAATCCAATTTGAATTTCTTATCTGGGGTACATATTCCAACATTGCCAGCCACCAATCCAATTTGAATTTCTTATCTGGGGTACATATTCCAACATTGCCAGCCACCAATCCAATTTGAATTTCTTATCTGGGGTACATATTCCAACATTGCCAGCCACCAATCCAATTTGAATTTCTTATCAATTTCCTCCCTCCCAGCAATTCCTCCCATTCAAAAACAAAAAGAAAAAAAGGAAAAAAGAAGGCCAAATTTAGATTAGGGCAAAATAATATTAACCACTGGGCAGCGCATTTGGATGGCGTCCCTTCCGCGGACTGGGGAGGCGGTGGTCGTTGCCCAGCACAAATGGTCGTCCATTCTCCATTTGGCCCACCCTTTTGCCACTTTATCTGCTGATGATGAAAGCCAAAACACAAAAAAATATGAGCATATCCCCTCGTCCATGCCAAATATTATTCACTTTCAATTAAATTTGCCAATTTCTTCAATACTTTTCCAATCCACCTTTTTCCCCTTTTCCCCCCATTCATTAATCTTATCAATGAAATATGGCCACAGATGTTTGGGTCCAATTCTTTTGGCCCAGCCTTCAAATCTTCATTGGCCTTCCCACAAAGCATTTATTCCCTCTCAAAGCTGGCAGCTAGCCTGGGGGATGCCTTATCAGTCCATTTGGCAATAGCAGCCACCATGGCCCCATTTGTGGCCGCAATCGATAAGCAAATAATGCGAGGGGTGTGCGCCAATTGTGGGGTGAAAGAAGGCCAACTGCTTCATAGTCCCCCTCTTCCCCCTTCATTATTTTATTGGCCTTATCGGCAAAAAGACAAAGCCACAAAATAGAATTAAATCCAAATTTGTTATCTTCTAGGGCGACCGCCTATTTTAGTGGCTTTTCCTCTGCTGCCAGGGAATGATGCCATTCTCAATTCCTAATATCCCATTCCCTTCAAATTCCCCTTATTTTCAAATGGGCGATGGAATGAATAAAGTCGGCTTTTGATGATTGCTGATCAAAAGAAATTGAATGGAATCTGATGGAAGAATGGTCAACAACCAACCACCTCACTGAGTGAATATATGAAAGAAGGGAGAATTTGAGTGACGGACGGGGAAGAAAGGGGTGCTGGACGCGGGTTTGCGCAGAGCACAGATTTCGCCCAAGTCGCCGTCGGCGACGACTCCTTCCTTCCCTCCCCCGCCCCCTTCGTCCATTCCATTCTTCTCCACATTTTCCTCATCACCAAAACAGCGCCTGATACTGCCATCCCTCATTTTCATCCCCCCAAGCGCCCCAAACGGCCGTCGCCGCCATTCCCCCGCCCTGCTGCTGATATTATTCGCTACATACAACCAACCAGCCTCCTCTTCCACCCCGCGATGCCCTTTTTCCTTTGATTTGAAGTCGGTGTTCACTAAAATGAATAAATGTTCCCCGAGGGGACAGATGGATCCAATTTTGGTGATTCAAAATCAAAAAATGCAAAAAGTTGGCCTATTTTAATGATTGGTCAATTTTTGGCCAATTGAAAGAATGAAAAGAGGAATTCATTTTAGTTTATTCCATCCAAAATTATCAACTTTTTATTAATTCTCGGTTTCGGCTATTTCCTTTAATCTCTCAAAAGTATCCCTTCCCCTTATCATGCCAGCTGACACTATAATGCAGCAATAATTTCTTTTAAATTCCTAATCCCATTTTTCTATCCATCATAAGTTAATAAAATATAAAATCCTCATTTTCATCAATTCCCCTTTTCCTCAAATCAACGCATCTGCTTCTGCATCAGAAGTCCCATCATTTATCTAGCGCATGCCCTCAGGCAACACTCATTCAATCCTTCCAATTCCAAGCAATCTTTGTGGAATTGTTGAGGACAAAATAATCGAGAAATCTTCATCATCATCTGCTACTGCTGCTTTCCATTTCCCCGTCGCACATTATCATTTGAGGGTAGAGAGAGGGGTCGGTGGGCCAAGCCAATAAAAAATCGATGCACTTGGGCCAGGCCCATCCTCCTCACACACGGGCCAATGATTATTCCCCCTTCCAAAATTACATTTGGTTCGTTCGTTTCGCCTATTCTAATGGCTTCTTCATTTTTCCCTTCAATTTTATCATTTTTAATCAGCTGCTCATTCAGCAGAACAAATTGAATTATGCCTCCATTGGGAAGGGAACAAAAATTGATAAGATAAAGAAAAACATTTCATTGTTCTTCTTCTGGACTGACTGATTAGATAAGAAGTTGATTATCCATCTTTTCGCGCACAAATTTTCACATCATTTTGTTTTTTAAGAGAATTGGATGTGCGAAAAGATAATTTTTTCCATTCATCTTCGAAAGCATTGCTTGAATCCAATAAAATGGTTGCCGAACATTCACCAATGATTGCAGCGGGCTCAGCTGCCTCATCGCCAACCGGCAGTCTCGGCTCTGAAAGCAATTCAACGTTGACACCTCCCAACCAACGCCAAAATTGTTGCGCACAATGCAAACAAATTCATGCCGAAATGCGCCAATCATTGGGCCACCTCAACACCAAAATGGATCGAATTGTGGACCAAATGCAGCGAATGGAAGAAACTATACTCCTACTTGGAAGAAGCGGTGGCCAAATACAAAATTTCAGGTGCTTTTTACTCAATTTATGGCCTCGGATAAAATTTTAATTTTAGGCATGAGAATGGAGCCAATCATGATATTGTGAATGGCCTCTCCATTTTTGGCCATTCTTCCACCGAACATCAAATGCCTACTACCAAAATTAGAAACAACACGAAAAAGGGAAACGAAAAAAGCAATCACCAAACTGTCCCATCCAAGAAACAGCAACAAGGGAATTTGACACAATTTAAGGAGGAGAGAAGCCCGCAGGCAACATCAACAATACCGACAATGGGCGAAGGAAATAAGATGACGATGGGGGCTGTGGGCAGTCGAAAACGAAAACCGGCACGTGAATCCCTTCAATATGTTCAACATGGAGGAAATGAGGCAGAAAAAACAATGGACACTATGGCAACATTTTTGGAACAGAATCAACAACAAATGGTGAGCAATATTATTGACTGAGTATTATTTCATCAAACTTAAATTCAATTAATTCAAATTATTCTTTCAAATTGTTGATCAATTTGGTTTACAAAAAAATACATAAAAATGGATATATAATAATGATTTCAAATTTTAATTCAGGCCAATGAACTTCATCAAACAATTCAACTTGCCTCCCAACATTCACCGCCATCTTCAACCGAACAAATTCCAATGCTTCCAATTTCCATTCCAATGTTGAGCAATTCGACGAATGCCGCCAATCCACTTTCATTGGTCAATGGGCCTAATGCCGCCGATGCATTGTTCAAATTGTTGGAATTGGGTGGTGCTGGCACAGTCCCAACATCTTCAATTTCGACCATGGCAATGCCTGTCTCAGCCTCGACCAGTCCAACCACTGCATCCGCCCTCTACTCAATTCTATTCCAAACACCATCATCCCAAAATGGCAATGGAGCATCGGAAATGGGTGAAGAAGAGAGGGAGATTACGCCTAAAGCAACAAAAACAACAACGAACCATCAAACACTGGAAACGCCATCCACAATGGGGGAAACGGAAAATTGCGGCGGATTGGCAGCAAATGCGGCTGCCATATTCTTTGGCGATGACTTCAAATTGGTAAAAGCCGAACCAATGGACCAACAGCAACAATTTATACTGCAATATCAAAATATTAATCACAATGAAGAGATGACGAGCCCTTCAGCAGCAGGTGGCGAAAATCAGGTTTTTGGAACCTTGGAATTCTATTTAACGTTAAAATTATTTCAGGATGAAAGTAACGAATGTTCGAATTCACCGTCAATGTCTCGATGCGCCAATTGTAATACGACAAAAACAACAGCATGGAGAAGGGATGCGAATGGAAAGTTGGTCTGCAATGCATGTGGACTCTATTTCCGACTGCATCGGGTATGATGGGGCAAATTGAAAAATCAAACTAGAAGTCAAAAAGATAAATAAATGAATTTATTAACATTTACATTTTCACAGACAAATCGGCCAGTCCATATGCGCAAAGATTTCATCCAACAACGTTTTCGACGCAAAAATCAAGAAGGCATTATTGGAGGAGGCCGTAATGGCGGTGGCAGTGGCAAAGAAGAATCCGATCAACAACAACAATTACTCCAATTGGCAGCAGCCGCATCGGCAATGAACCTGGCTGCCGCCCTGGAAAGTCAGCAACAAGAGATAGGAATGACCGGGAATTCAGCCGAAAATGGACTTGGATCACCGCAAGCAAAAATTGTCACCTCGACGGATGCAAATGGCGGCAAAATGCCCTCAACCACGGCTGCTGAAGCCCTTCTTCAAACGCATTTGCTCAATGGACTTTTGGAACAACGCAGCCAATAATGAATTGAATGAAAGGACAATTTTCTCATATTATTAAATATTGTTTTCTTCCTTCAAATTCTCCTTTGATGATCACAGAAATGCCCAAGGAAATATCAATAACTCATCAAAATTTTGCAGCATTGTTTACCCTGCCCATAACAAGTATTAAATTTAATTCAAAATTCATAAAATTTGCTTTAAAATTCCATTGTCCCATCAACCATTCAAAATTGTTCTTTCAACTTTTTATTGCATTTTCCTATATTTCCTTCCCAGCAATCCATTTCTCTTTTTGAATTATTTACTAATTTAATTAAAGAGCTTTAATCAAAGTCTTTGGCATAATTTAATTTTTGATAATTATCCCAATCACATTTTTTGATCATTTTCCTTCTCCCATCCCACCCAATTCCAGCATTCTATTATTTATTTGCATTTGCCACATTCCTATTGCACAATTTAAATTGCCAATAAAACCACTCAATTCAATTAAATTGTATTTCTAATCTAACCAATATTAGTTTATCCAAAATGATCATTCCTCCTCCACTTTTTCAATACAATTTTGAATAAAATGAATCGCATTTTTTAACTTTTAACACTTAAATTGGATTGTCAAAGGAATTCCCCGATGAATTACCCAAGACCTATAAAATGTTGAAAGAATAAAAAATTTATTCAATGTTGTAAATGTTTGGAAAATGATGAGGAATAAAAAGGGAGGGAAAATGGGGATGGAACAATGGGAAGAATGAAAATGGGTGGTACAATCCCCGGGGGGACAAGGCGGCTTTATATAGTGCCGCTGCGCGGGAATGGAATGTGGGGGTGGGCACGTGGACATAGAATTGAAAGGGAAAAAAGGAAGGGAAAATTAGGGGTCAATCTGAGGATCAAAAGAACGAAGGGAGAGTCCAAAATCAAAAAGGGAATTGTCCACGTGAATTCGAGACATCCATTAACATATCCGCCATTATCCGCCGTATTTGCCTCAATGGATGATGAAAGGCCGCTAATGGATTTTGTGGAGAAAGATGGTGAAAAGAATGACTCATCATATTGATTTTAATATTTTCTTTATTTAATTCCATATTTATTTATTTATTTTAATTATTCATATTATTCGCATTTTTATGCGACACTGCGCGCCCGGCGAGTGAATATATAGTTTCGTCTTATTCGTCTGTTTTGCCTTTGCTGATTCTGCGTATTGACTCCTGAAGGCAAGATATTCAATTCATATATAGGATGATCATCTACACTGATATTAGGGAGTATATTATCAAGATATTGATCAATATTTGTGTATCTTAGTATTCTAGTCATGATCATGGGAATCATTTCAATCATGACAATTAAATATGTACTGTAGAGACAGCTTATACAAATCCAAATTTCTTTCCAATTATAGTTTAAATCGAATCCTGTCCATGATGGAAATAAATGATTAAGTTTTTCCTTAGATTCGTGCATATATTCATTCCATCTTCCGATTTTCAATTCTGATTCTAGTTTCTTTTCTTCAAATCTTTGATCTAATCTATAGGCTTGAAACATTTCCATTGTTTTCTGTCTGGGATCGGTGTAATTTGTTATAATATAGTTGTAAAATACCGTTGGCTCCAATTCCAACTTATTATTACTGTCTTTTGTGCCCAGTTTTAATTGATGAATTCTTTTTTCTTCTATCTCAACATATTTTCCAGTCAATTGATTCACTCTTATTAATTTTTCTCCCATAACTAATGATATTAATTTATTATTCTCACAATCTACTTCTTCGTATTTTTCTGTCAGAATTAATGTCTTAGGGTCTATAGTTGCCTCTATATTTTTATCCAAAATTGTGGCATTTACTTTTAATCTGTTGTAACATTTTTCAGAGGCAACAAACGAGATATTTTTAATAGGAATAGGCAAACAATGAGTAGTCTCCAAAATATTTTCAGATATCCATTTTCCTATTAAAAATGTGTTGTTTAGTGCGATTCGAGCTAAAGTAGTTGGATCCATCCCTCCGAATGTTTTTCCAATTATCTCATTCCCTCCTTTGGAACAAATTAATGATGCTATGTGATTGAATGCTCGCCTTGTTGTATTGGTAGATAAAACTTGATTTGCGGTTAGTTCTGCCGCAAGTTGGCTTCCTCGGACTATACCGTCTTGCGGTTCATTGTTTGATCTTTTTACTCTTCGTCTGATTTTCCTTTTCATCAATTCAAATTGATTTTTAGGGACTGCATAATCCTGATTGGTCATAACAAATTTATTAGAACAATCATTAATCTCTCGTGGATTTTTATCAAAAGTGAGCGCGAAATTTTTATTATCAGCGATCCATATATCACCCATGAATGTTCCAGTCCATTTAGCTATATTTTTGAGTTTGCATAATCGTTTGTCTTCATTATTGATTTCCCAGATCAATATGGATTCATCCTCTAGAGTACATGTCCCTAATGGATACTTGCAATGACCAATTTCACTTAATGGTGAAGATAGAATTTTGCTGCCTGGTTTTACATATATTAATGATTTCATATAAAAGCAGTTAGTTATTGATGCATTTTTATATCCAATTTGCCAATAAGTGAAATCTACTTCTGGTTGATTTTGGGTTCTCTTATTATTATATTCTCCCATCAAAATTCCTTCAGAACATCTATTTAATTTCCACATTCTATTACACTCTTCTTGAGTGACTGATTTATTTTTATACTCGTAATGAGAGTGAGGAATATTTACTAAATCTGTTTTATAATGAACAATTTCCTCAATTATTGAGCAATGAGCTGCTTCTAAGCTAACTAAGTCCAAATTTGGTTCATATACATCAAATGTGTGGACAGTTGGTAATGGAGGATCGATTGTAAAATTAGCACAGGGTAGCATATCGTCTTCTATTCTCCAATATTGGCTGGAGTCAGTGGATGGACAAAGCATTGGATTCTGGCCAAATACATTGGATATGATAAAACAAATGCTAATTAAACAAATTACAAAGGGATTAAATTTCTTTAATTTTTTCAAATGAGTTTTTCCACACGTTAAGCAATTTTTCCGCGGATTATTAACATATTTTAATTTTTTTGAATTCGAATGATTATTACGTGTTTTTTGCACGTTCTTCCCCCTCAGCTTAATTTTTCTTGTAGCAATATTCGCTTCTTCACTTATTTCTATATCTGCTTCTTCGTATGCTTGGATATCTGCTTCTCTCGGAATTTCTAGTGAATAAAGGAGAGAGGGAGGTCTGTGAACGATATTGCCATTTGGCAATTTTACAGCTATTCTTCTCGGTGAAATAACTTCAACAATTTTTCCAATTTTCCAAGTCCCCTTTACCATATCATCTTCTTGTATCATCACAATCTCATTGACTTTTGGCAATGCTTTGATTAAATTTTTATTATTTTGTCTATGAAATTGAGTACGTTCTCTTAAAATATTTAGATATTCGACTGCCCAAATGTCCCAAAATTTATTTATAGTAGTCGATTTTTTATTCCAGATTTCTAAAAGTTTCTCTGCACTTTCAGCATTTTTGGGCAAATAAGTATCATCATCCTCTGGATTATTATGGTTGGGTAATCCTGGCATTGCCCCTGGATAGATAAAATCGATCGGTCTTAAAACAAATGAGTCCAAATCATCTGTAACTGGAATAATCGGTCGGCAATTGAGTACGGCTTCAACTTCACAAATAAATACTCTAAAGTCATCTTCCTGCAAAATTTTTCCCCCTAATGCTTTTCTGCAACAATTTTTTATAAGTCCATTAATCCTCTCAAAAATTCCCCCTTGCCACGGTGCAAGTGGCGTATTAAATTTCCAGTTTATGCCCTCATTAGCCATATATGTTGTAATACTTTCATCGTTCGGTAGATTTTTCCATAATAAGTCTAAGACTTTCTTTCCCAAACGGAATTGGGCTCCATTATCTGATACAATAATTTTCGGCTTTGTCCGTCTTGCAACGAACATTCTGAAAGCATTTAGAAATGAAGTGGTGGTCATGTCCGTTACAATTTCAAGATGAACACATCTACTGACAAGACATGTCAATAATAATATCCATCCCTTAATGAGTTCTCCATTTCTTTTCATGTTAATTGGTCCCATAAAATCAAGTCCAGTATATTCGAATACTATAGCTTTTTCCAACCTATAATTCGGATATGGTGGCATTTTTTCAAGCTGATATTTTCTAAATTCTCTACAATTCCCTTTGCATTCTTTGAGTGTCTTTTTTATAGTACTTCTGGCTCTTTCCAAATAAAATCTGTTTTTGAGTGACGAATGGACTAATGAAGCCGATCCATGCAATAATAATCTATGTATTTTCAATATTAAAAGTTTAGTGAATGGATCATTATGTGGCAAATATATGGGATTTGTAAAGTCAAAAGAATATGTATTATTTTGTAATCTACTCCTACATCTTAATATTCCGAATTCATCTTCATATATTTGTAATTCTTTTTTTCTTTGATCTGTCAACGGGTGGCGATTTTGAGCTTCTTTAATTAGAATTTTTTCAGCTATTTCTATATCTGATGCTGTGAATGGTTTTTCAATTTTGAATTCATCATTTCTTTTTACTAAAATATTTGTTTCTCCAGCAGTAATTTTATTTAATCTTTCTATTTCTGAAGGCAATTTAGAGCATTTTCTCCAAACAACCATTTTACAAAATCTAAGTACAAACATTAATGTATAGAGCAATCTCCAAAATGAGCTGAAACGAGAGGGGTCAATGGTTGAATTTTCGAAGTTTAATTCAGTGATAAAAGAATCCTCTTCACCGTTTTGATGAATCTGGATATCCTCTTCCTCATTAGTTTCCTCTTTCGGCTCAATTTGAATAATGGCTGGCCAATAGGAATAATCTTGTTTAAGCCATTTAGGTCCAAACCACCATAGGCTATTAGTTCTGAGTTCCATAGTTTCACAGCCTCTACAAGAAATATCTGCTGGATTTTGCTTAGTAGGTACATATCGAAATATTATATTCTTATCTGCTTGAATTTCCATCAATCGATTTTTTACAAATTTATTATTCTCAAATTTTTTATCATTATAAGGAGTACCAATCCAGTATAATGCAATTTGACTGTCTGACCAAATAGTGATATTTTCAATAACCAATTTGAGTTCTTGTTGTACAAATTTTACGGCTCTAAATCCGATGACTGCAGCTAATAATTCCAAACGTGGAATAGTTAAATTTTTATCAAGTGGTTTTATTCTATTTTTTGAAAAGATTAAATGCGATTTAATAAAATCGCTGTCAATTTGAGAACGAAGATAGATTACTGCCGCATAACAATTCATAGAAGCATCTACAAAACAATGCAAATCTTTTTTCCCTCCATAATCAATATTTCTAGGGAATGAATAATGGCAGCTGTCCCAAGTTTTACTTATTTTATCCCAATTTTGCATTTCTTCTTCGTTTAATTTATCCTCCCAATTTACTTTTCTATTACAAACTTTCTGATATAATAATTTAGCTGAAACTGTTACTGGTGATAATAACCCGTGAGGATCAAAAACACTATGAATATATGCTAACAAATTTCTTTTACTAATAATTTCTGCTTTTGGGATAGTAGGCAATTTAATCAGTAGTGTGTCTTCATTGGGACTCCAATGAACACCCAATAATTTAATTAATCCTCCCTTGATCCCCGGATGTTGGTCCTTTTCAGGAATATTATCATTCACTTCCTTAGAGTTAGATATAAATTCACGAACGTTCATTTTTGCTTTACTGAAAATATCTTTGATTTTATGATAGTTCTCTATCGCTTCTTCCACTGTATTGGCTTTACTAGCCATATTATCCATATATAAATTTTTGATGAGTTCTCGGGTTAATGGAGTATCAAACTTCCTTAAATGATGAATAACCGTGGCAATGAGTAAAAAAGGTGATGATACGAAGCCAAATGGAACTCTAGAGAATCTCAAAATTCTCAAATTATTTCCTTTTGGTGGTTTATTTATGTCATAAACCCAAAGAAATCTCTTGGCATCCCTATCCGCTTGCCTCAATGCAATCTGTAAAAATGCCTTTTCTATGTCGCATATTAATAATAATGAATAGGTCCTGATGCGGAGTAAAACTCCAGCTAACTTAGGCAGTAAATTCGGTCCGGTTAATAATTGTTGATTCAAAGATAATCCTTCTCTGGTTCTGGCTGATGGATCGAACACCATTCGAGCCTTAGTAAATGAAGAACTTTCTTTCAAAATTACTTGGAATGGAATATAATGGCACAATTCCCCAGTTTCAAAGGGGGCATCTTCTACCATTCCCAGTGATAGTTGCTCATTTATTATTTGTTCGCATTTTTCCATAATTTTAGTACCGTGTTTTTCATATAGATTTATAAATCTTCCGTATGTTTTCCCAAAATTTGATGATAATTTCGGTATTCCATTTTTCCATGGCCATGCGACCTCATATCTGCCATCATTTAATTGTCTTAAATTGTTCTCAAATTGTTTCATGGCTTCATCCTCTTCATCTATTCGAGTAGTATTCGGATTTTCTTTAATACCCAAAATTTCCAAATCCCAGAAATTCCCAGGATAGGATATATCCTTAGGATTCTTTCCCCCAATTTCATATTCATCTTCCATTACATAAGCATAAGAAGTGATTGGCTTATCTATTTTCATTTCACCGCAGTCAAAGGCGCCCAATTTAGTAAATATTCGATATGTTCTTTGAGATATTCTCTTTTTACGTTCAAATACCCTCCAAAAATCAATGACCCCAAGCATCAGATCAGGTTTCACTTTTCGTGTTTTTACTTTTGGAATTCTTTCATCAGTGACATAAGTCACAGTTATGAGCATTTTTTCCAGAGCGGGTGATGTTTTGCATAAAAGCGGGTAATAATTTTCATCAACTCCTTTTACATATACTTTTACAATACCTGATTGGAAGGAGGATTGACTTCCCCCATATCCACTAACTCTTGTATTTTCCCTTTTCAAAATTGTTAATTTTAACTTTCTTGCCAATGAATTGGTGATATAATTTGATGTGGATCCGGGATCATATAATGTTGTCCCTTCTTCTCCATTACCATGCATTCCATTTTTAAATTCATGAGTATTACTCATCAATACTACTTTATTTTTTCCCTCTGATAAGATGACTTCCTCATCTACTACGAATGCCTCATCCTCTAGGAATAGTGATTCCTGAGTATTTTCCTAATTTTGTTCCTGATTATTTTCTTCCTCAGCGCAATTAGCTATCCCTTTTCTCCAGGGTTCTTTATCTTTACTTTGAGTGAAATTTTGCTTCCCCCCACTTGAATTTCCCATTTTATTCATTTCCTCATGATTGATTTTTGCGCAAACCGCTATAAAATGAGGTCCCTTGCATTTTTTACATTCTATTTTCTGAGTACAGTTTTTGGATATATGTCCCTCTTTAAAGCATTTCATACATTTTTTTAGCTCAAATAAACGTTTAATTCTCATGTCTTTATTTTTGTATTTTAAACATCGATTGGAAGTATGATTAGTTCCCGAACAAAAAACGCATGGAAGGCGAGATTTACCATCAGTGTTCTGACCTTTTTGATTCTTGGATTCACTGTTCTCTCCAATCAAGGTTTGCTCATTCTTTTGAAATTTAGTATTTTTGAAATTTTTGGTTAATTCCCAGACTGTTTCCCTTTGGGTTAAAATTTCATCTATTAAAAGGATGAGTTTTTCAGTATTAAACTCAGGAATTCCTTTTTTTTGTGTTATAATATCCAGTAGTATCCAACCAGGGAATTTCTGTTGGATTAGTTCTTCTGTGGCTTTATTATTTATTTCTTCTCCGGATGCTTTTAATTGATTCAAAATTCGGTTTATTTCTGTTAACATTTTCCTTATGTCCGGGGTTTTTTGGCTGGCAAATGAGATTTTCCTCAAGTCCCCAAATAATGCGGATTTAATTGATTCTTTATTCCCAAATCGGTTTTTTAAATGGTTTACTGCATGAGTATAGTTTGTCCCAATCACATTATAACCCTTAAGTTCTCTTTCGGCATCTCCTTTCAAGCAACTAATCAAATAAGCCATTTTTTGAACGTTTGGAATAGATAAATCATCATCAATTGCTGCTTGGAATGCAGACCAAAATTGCTCCCAATTTGCCATTTTTCCATCAAATGTTGGCAATGAAAGTTGAGGTAACCTGATTTTAGTTCCATTCGTTGTAGGTAAGTTCTCCTCAATCCAATTTTCTAACTCAACTGCCTGAACTTTACCACGATCTATTAGATCAATAAAATTGTTAGTTGCCAAAAAATTATTGTATTCTTGCATTTCTAAGGTCCTAGCTTCCCCTGTCATAGAGGACATAATTTCGGACCATTCAAAATTTTTACAGTCCAGAAAATTTACTGATCTATTAATTTTGTTTAATAACCTCTTTACTTGACTCATGTTCCGATTTTCCGGTAAATTTTCCGCTTCTGTAAGGTAAGTACTTAATCTGGTGGCAGTGGGTGTAATAATTTGACGCAATGGACCTGACATTTTTTTTTCAGTTTCAAATAACCCCAATAATAAAATTTATCTTTTCAGAATTATATAAAATGTGTATATGGAATGTTATTATGTCAAAAATGTATATGGCAATTTCAATTAGATAAGTTTATCAATTAATTGTTGCTTGTGTTTTGTTTTTTCCTCTTTTTCAGTTTACAAAATCCAAAATGTGAAGAGGAGAATGGCAATCAATGCAAGACAGAACCAATCACAAGCTCCCTTAAAGTGTGTCGATGATTTTGGCAATCTTTGAGAAGGCTTTCTTATAACGCACAAGTTGCTCTTCCTTCAGTTTTGCCGACGAGGACGCGGAAATTTCGCTCGACTGCCCTCCGCGATTTGCCTCAGCTTTGTTCGACTTAACTAATAAATTAATACTGAAAATTTCTCTTTTCAGTACCTTGGGGGCCGGCACAATTGGTGGCGGTGTGATGACCGGTTCCGGAGAAATTTCGTCAAGACCCAAGGGATCAGTTGGATCAATCGGCTTTGTTGCGCGCTGTCGGCCAAGTCCAAGAGAGTTTCTGATGATTCTATCGGCGGATTTCTCCGGTTTTTGAGGTTTGCCAATTTCCGCCTGAATGTATGAACGAATTCGATTTGTAACAGCAAAGCGATTTCCCCAGCCCTTTTTAGACAATACTTCAATGTCCTCGCCTCGTTTCACCAGATCGACTGGATTTGCTTGCCAATTGCGGCTAAAATATTCAAGGTGATCAAAAGCTTTTAAAAGGTGATAGAGTCTATACTGTTTCTTTGCGTCGGGCGGTTGCGATGAGCCCTCCTCCTCAAATTCTTTGCGCCTCTTTTTCCTTTGATCCACTTCGTCAACAAAGGCACAAAAGCGGCAGTTGCAAATTTGCCCAGGTTTGTGGCGATTAGAATTCGTCTCCTCCACAAGGAGCTGGAACTTTCGTTCAACAATGGCAGGGTTATCACTCACTAAAGGGAAATTTTGAGATAAAAGGGGTAAAAATTTAGTCCAAACTATTTGCGGATGGCACAGGATTTGTTCAAAAACTGAAAATGAAATAATTGGGAACCAAACAATCCCAAAATTCACTTCAAAAGATGGCAAAAACTGATGGCAAAATCAAAAATTGGTTGCTGAAGGTAGTCTGCTGGCAAAAACCCAAATGTGTGTAGAACTGGCCACCAAAAATGCAGAGGTTTGCCAAAAATCGGTTGAAAAACTTTGCAATAGGCTGAAAAATTTGTTGAATTTGGTTTTCCTCTGAAAACCCTCAAAATCACTTGTTGAGAAGGCCCAAGTCGTTGGTAGGCCGTTGCACCAAAATGTCAAAGGAATTCCCCGATGAATTACCCAAGACCTATAAAATGTTGAAAGAATAAAAAGTTTATTCAATGTTGTAAATGTTTGAAAAATGATGAGGAATAAAAAGGGAGGGAAAATGGGGATGGAACAATGGGAAGAATGAAAATGGGTGGTACAATCCCCGGGGGGACAAGGCGGCTTTATATAGTGCCGCTGCGCGGGAATGGAATGTGGGGGTGGGCACGTGGACATAGAATTGAAAGGGAAAAAAGGAAGGGAAAATTAGGGGTCAATCTGAGGATCAAAAGAACGAAGGGAGAGTCCAAAATCAAAAAGGGAATTGTCCACGTGAATTCGAGACATCCATTAACATATCCGCCATTATCCGCCGTATTTGCCTCAATGGATGATGAAAGGCCGCTAATGGATTTTGTGGAGAAAGATGGTGAAAAGAATGACTCATCATATTGATTTTAATATTTTCTTTATTTAATTCCATATTTATTTATTTATTTTAATTATTCATATTATTCGCATTTTTATGCGACATGGATGGGGCTGGGGGCATACCTATTTTAACTTCGATTCATAGTTTTAAATAATTTTAAATCACCAATTGAATGAATATTTCAAATTTTCCATTATTTATATAGCCAAAAGATGCAAAATTGATAACAACAATAACGGATGGAATATTTCAATAATTAAATATTTGATGCATCCTGGCTATTTGGCCGATCCTTTCTTCTTATTTAGTCTTCCTTCACGATATTCTCCTTCTCGGTTGTTTCCTCATCGTCGGTGGTCAATCCCTTCTCAGTTGCGGTTGCAGCCTTCTCGTATTGTTGCTCATCGGAGTTCTTGCGAGGGCGTTGATGTCCACGATGGCGTGCACGATAGTTGCGCTTCTGAAAACAAATAAGGAGATTAATTGATTTAATTTTTGCAATAACCTTATTCGGCTTCTCATTGCCGCCCTTCTCTTGCTGTCCAACCCCATCATTGTTCACAGGTTTTGGCCCGCGCTTCCCTCCAGTGGCAACCTCCATCTGCTGCTGAACCGGATGGAAATTCTCATTGCGGCGGTGATAATTCGGCGGATGTCCACGGAATGGGAAGCTGGGGACAGAAGTTCCCACGCGATGACCATTCTAAAAAATAAATTTTCTCGTAATATTTTGAAACAAAAAAACGAACCGGGCCGGAAACGCAACAAGCCTCAAGACCTTTGATCCCTTTGATGATGTCGAATTCAACCTTGAATATAAGAACAATTAAGTATATTAATGTGAATAAAAGACCTCTTGATTCTCAAGCAGGGTGATTGGAGAGCGAGTTTGGCGAACAATGGCCGAGTGATGCACAAAGATGTCTTCCACATTGTCATCAATATGGATGAAGCCGTATCCTTTATGTTTTAAATTTCAATATGACTTCATAAAATAAAAACAAACCTTTGCGAACACTGAACCACTTGACCACACCTTTGCTAAAAATAAAAAAATTAAGATTAGAAAAAGTCAAATAAAAGCAGACATTGATCGTTGTTTCACAATGGGACTACGATCACGGCGTCGCGGCTTCTCTTGATCATGACCTTCAATTTCGGTGGTAGCGTCGTTTGCCGAATCAACCACTTCTTTATTGTCCTCCACCTTTTCGTCGACCTTCTTTTTGGTAACATCTTGATCCACTACTTCCTTTGTAGACGTCATTTTGATTTCGCTTTGTTCGGATTATCTTATTATGATGGATGTCTAAAATTTGGATATTATTTGTTTGTGAATTAGGGAATATTCAAATTTTTAATAATTATCTTTAAAAACAATCCAATCATTCAGAGAATTATTTGAGCATTTTCCAAGCGAAGCAGAATGCTTAGCTTAAACCTATTTCCTAACTAATTTTATCGGTGTTAATTTTTGTTCATCATCCCTTTTTAGTTTTTGGGCGATAATTGCTTAGTTTTGAAAAAATAGAAGGGGAGAGTGGCTTATGTTTTTTAATTATTGAGTTTTACAAATTTAATTAAATTAAACCTCATCAAACCTATTATTTTGAAATATATACGCATGCGTATAATAATCTAGTATCTATTTTGCTATGGAAAAAAGGTTACTGAATTGAAACGCTTTAGTTATTTAAGTGTAGTATATAGGTATAAAAGTTTATCAGACTCAGATCAGAAATTCGGATTCGGCCTCCGCTCCGTTATTAGAAATTAGAATATCTTTTTTTTTTATTTAATGATCGGTATCTAATCGATAAAGTCAAAATGCCAATTTTTAATTCCAAATTAAAATATTCATCAAGTATAGTATCCTCGATGTCACAAGTACAATAAAAGTAAAACCAAGGAATAATAACATTATTTATCGTTTTTTAATTACGTCAAATGTTAATAAAAAAGAACAATATAAATGGGAAAAAAAGCAACATATAATTAAGAAATGGAGGGAGGAAAGAACAATAAAAAATATCGAGCAAACACGGGTAAAAATGATATCGAGATAATCACAATTAGTAGAGGCCATATTCTTTCTAATATTCATCCGTTCTGCGCCTTCTGACGAGTAGCAACATCGTTGACATCTTTGCGAAGCAGGTGATTCAATTGAAGAGAACGTTTTTCCGGAGCACATTTGCAATATTCGCCACAGAATGGATGCCCAAAACCGCAGACTTCGGCCGTAAGACGACATCTTGGATAGTACCTGGAAAGTTTGTTTTATTTCAAATTTAAATTAATTAAAGCACTTACTGGCATATCTCCCGGGGATGCCACAGACAGCCTGCAAAGTGTTTGTATTATTTTATGGATAAATGTATATAGAAAAACTCACATTTCGGATCTTCAATTCTATGTTTCGGTTGATTCCATTTAGGACATTGTTTGGAGGGTTTAACGAATTTCAGGCTATTCAGATTGATTCCATTAACGATTGTCCTAAAAAATGTTTTCAATATTAATAATATATTTTAACAACCAACCGTCCGTTTATTTTTGGGCCTCCTTCCATCTCTTTTGCATTCACAGTTCGACGTCCATTTTTGTCCACCCATGTCAGCGGATCATCAGCAGGTTCCGTTGTTTGCATTTGTTCTTGCGGCTTCTGTTGTTGTTGCTGTTGACGAAACGAAACATTTGGAGCTTTTTTAGGTTCGAGTGTCTTCTTCACAGCCATTGCATAGTTGGTATTTTTGGCAGCAGATGGTTGGTTGTATGTGGCGAGAGGAAGTCCTGTGATGCGAAATGCCTGTTGTTGTTGATGTTGCAATTGAGCCTTGCTGCTTCCATTAAGATGTTGAACATTTCCTTCCGACATTGAATCCTGGCTTCTTAATAAAATATTTTTACTTAAGGCTAAATGGATAGTTTACCTCGTGAATGGGATGCCCTCAAATTTGCTGTCGTTCTTAACATTTTTCGTAATTTCCAACTAAAAAATAGTCGTTTATTATTTATTCAAAAATAAAATCATACCAAAGCGCGAATTCCTTCGCTCATTTCTTCTTCTTGATTATTCTCGGCCAATGATCGTTCTCCATTGATATTGTAATTGAAGATCCTCGGCGAATGACTGAAACTGAATGAATGAATATTAATATAATGCTAAGTAATTAAAATGAACAGACCTGTCGTAAGCAAATGGAAACCAATTTTGGTTGGATTCTGCCGTAATATCCGAAGAAGCACTCAAATTGTCGTTGCGAGGAAAGTGAGAATAGCCATATCCACGATAATTGTTGAAGTCCCAAATTGGAGGTGTAGAGCTCATTTTGTTGAGATGATCGCTAGCCTGTTCTTGAGATATATTTGCTCGAAACTTGATTGTTAAGGAAGGGATTATACGAAATCAACACAATTAACTGAAAAATAAGTTGCAATAAACACCTCCTTTTATATTTTTTTTGACGGTTGCACGATTGTATAAGGATTAGAGATTTACGTGCAACGTAGTCATTAATCTTTCCTGTCAACAAATATCTATTTCAACAAAAAATCGATTTTTTTTTAATGTTTGGCATTATATATTTTATTGATTGGTTTACTGTACTTGAAAAAGAGAGAGAGAGGAAGAGATTGTTAGACAAAAAAAATACTTTGCGGTTGCAGGATGCAGGGGCGAAACTTACATTATCGTCGTCGCATCGTTCGTCAATTATTTTTTTTATAAGCAAAGCACAAATTCGACATTCATATTCATATTAGGAAGACACTATTGGTAAAAAACATGAAGTAGTTTATTCCTTATTAATAAGTAAGTATTAGGATTAGGATTCACCACTTAATAATAATAATAAGCGTCGTGTTACTTATTATTTTTATTTGTCAAGCTAGGCAACTTTCACTATTTAGCCTTCATTTATCAAAACTATTCACTGTCGCCTTAACTTACCACCAATCCAAAACCCTATTATTGAATATAATCATAATAAATTACAATTCGGGTTTTTCAATTATTACTTTTCAGAAAAAGATAAGCTCTCTACAGCTCTCTATTTATTCAATCAAACAAACAACGAACTTGAGTAAAATGGCACCACGAAAAGCTTCAAAGACCAAGGATCCAAATGCTCCAAAGAAGCCGGTAAATTTTCGTATTTTGATTTTTTTTATAAAAACATCTTCAGCTCGGCAGTTACTTCCTTTTCGTCGCGGACTATCGCAAACGCCATCCGGAGGAGAAGGGAAAGTAAATCATCATGAATTAGTTTCATAATTAAACACAATCTTTTAGTTCATACATCAAGACGGCTGCCAGCGAATGGAAGACTTTGGACGAGAAGGCAAAGAACATGTGGAAGGTCCGTGCTGAAGAGGACAAGGTAATCTAAAACATTTATTTTACTAAAAAAAACAAAACTATAGGATCGTTATTCTCGCGAAATGGCTGCATACCGCAACAAATAAGAAGGAACAACGACGAGGAGGCTTGGCGGCATTGATGGATAATGGATCTTATAGAAGAACAAGATGCCTTAAGATAATTTCTTCCCCCTTCATCATCTTTATTTAAATTAAACAATCAACCAACCACAACCACCTTTAAATTTGGATTTTATTTAAAAAACAAAGAAAACCATCTCTCCTTCTTTCGGATTATTGTAATTTCCTCACTCTGGCTTTTCCATTTGATAAATTTGCTTAAAATAAAGAACAATTCTTCACTAATTCCCTCGAACGAATTTCCAATCAAATTTATTCACGACAAAGAAATTATTGGGTACACTATTCGTTGGGTTAATTATTACGGTTTCTGTCTATTACATTACAATGATGAATTGTTGAATGGGGTGGGGGCTGGGGGGGGGGGTGAATGAAAACACAACTAAAAGATACAATCAAAATAATATAATTCGGAGTGATGAGAAAATAAAATGCAATATAATTTGAAAGGGTGGATGGGGGAACACGTATGGGTTGTTCATTGGCCAAAAATGATCGGTACGAGTAGATAGCCGAAAATAAGACCAAATAAGAAGGCGGAGAAGATGCGGATTGATTGGGGGAAAAGAATGGCGATTTGGGAGGGTTTTTGCGAGATTGGATAAAGGATGGAAGATTGGGTGGAGATTGAAGCCATCACTTCATCTATTTCTGAGGCATCTTTGATTTTTCCGCCTTCTTGGCTTCTTTCTTGTGTATTTTCTCCCATTTGGCTGCCATCTTCGATGCATGTGCTTCTGCCACTTGGATGTCCTCCTTGTCGGCTCCAGTCGCTGCCTCCGCCTCCGCCTGTTCCTCTTCCAGTTCCTTTTTGGCACGTTCCCTCTCCCCTGAACAATGAAATTGATTAATAAATTATTTTTCAAAAACCTTTTAATTGCTTGAATTCCTCCTCCAATTGGCGTCGTTTCTCTTCGCCCATTTCCGATGCCTCCATTTGATTTGCCTTCTCGAATTGTTCCCTCAAGTTCTTCGCCTCCACCCTCAATGCTTCCAACTCCTCCAAATTCATTTCGCTCTGTTTCTTCCCCCCGCTCGTCCCTTTCTCCGCAAATTGTTTGAATTTGTTCATTAAATTCTTCACATCGAATTCCTCCTCCCCCTCTTCGTCCGAATCGTCGACGGCGACGCGTTTGTTGACAATCTGCCAAATTATAAATATTTCCACCATATTATTGTTGATTTAAACCTCGGCGCCGTTGGCTGCGTCCTTCTTGTCCCATTTGCTGGGCTGTTTTGTCGATCCACTGCCGGGTTGCGGTATCCCAGCCCGGCCCTCTGCTTCGATCTGCTTGAATTTGTTCCTGGCTTTGCCCGCCAATTTGATTTGTACGTCCATCTCCTTCTCTGTGTTGAGGTCATCATTCCATCCATCCACCCCAAAATCCCATTCTCACCTCCATTCGCGGTTCCTTCTTCATCTTCTTCCGCTTGTGCTTTTGCCATTTTTCTGGCCAATTTGTAGCGAGCAAATTCTGCCTCGATTTCTGCCTTCTTCTTCTCCGCTCTTTCCTCTGGGCTCATCTCACTTTCGGGCTGAATAAAATATTTATAAATTATTATTTTTTTCGATAATTTTACCTTTTCAAAGTTTTTGCGCAAATCTTTCAGCTGCAAATCCAATTCAATTTTGGCCTTCTCAATTTCTTCCAAATCTCCCTGTCCTTTCTCGAATTTGTCCTTGAATTCATTCATTCCAGTGAATTTTAGTTCGCTAAGTTCATTGGCAGCTGCCGATTCTGCTTTGCCACTTTGGTAGGCCGATCCTTCCACAAAGGATTTTCGTGCATCCGCAATCGCTTTAAATCAATATTTCAATTTAAATAATTCCTCATTTCCCTTACCGGCCGTATCCAATTCGGATCGATCATAGGATTTTTGCACTTCGCCGCCCTCTGCCCCCGGCTGGAATCGTTCTTTCACATTCACCGCCTTCTTCAATGCTTCCAATTCTTCAATTTTGGCGGCATCAATTTCGGCTGCCGTTGCCCCCTCCACATTCCCCGTTTTCCATTTCTGTTTTACACCGCTCACCTGGGAATAATAATAAATTAAATGATATAAAAAATTGGCTCACTTGGCTTTTGATTTCCTCCAATTGGCGTTTCTTTTCCTCATCCTCAATGGCACCGCCTTGGGCATCTGCGGCCACGGAACTTTTCCAACTTTCTTTTTTCTCTTTCAATGATTTCAGTTGGGCTAATTCGTCGCCAATGTTGGTTCCGCCGGCTAAAAAAATTATAATTATTTTTAATATTTTCTACTCACAAAATTGCGAAGGAATCACCGAATTATTTGAGAACATTTCAAATTAAATAGAATAAAAGATTGAATGAATAAATTATTGGAATTTAAATAATATTTTAATGACAATGAAAATGATTGATGGATGGAATATGGGGGAAGAGGGTGAAATTTGGAAGTGAACCGGAAAGGGAGAGGAATGGAAATTGGCAAGCGATAAACAAAATAAATGGAAATGGATGGATGGATGAATGGATGGATGAGGATTTTGCTTTCGGTTTGGATGGAAGAAGGAATGATGTGAAGAAGAAAAGAAAAGATTAGTGGATGGTTTACTCTTTGGATTTATTTGAATTTTTTTGACAAAATTCAACCAAATATAATATAAAGACGATGAATAGAAAATTCCGAAAGTTGAGGATTTTGAGTTGAAAAACGGATAATTTTCTAATTTATTCATTTACCTCGAACAACGTCGGATGCCAATTGCCGTGGTTTGGAACTGACCGCAAATTCGTCTTCTTCATCGTCCACCTGCATTGGTTGGTCGCCTTCCTCCAATTCATCTGCCGCGAATTGGCCGACCCTGTCCGGGTGAAGTGCTTCCATCATATGCGGTTTGCAGTACAGAATGCCCTTGTGGGAATTGAATGCCGCCTGACTGCATATGGAAATGGAAATCGTTATTTATATTTCAAATTTATTCGAAAGTTTTAAAGGTCAGTTACCTGAGTTTTTTGCCGCATTTTGAGCATTTGAAGCATTGATTATGATAAAGACGCTTTCCGGCCCAAATTTTCTCCACCGGATAAACAATTTTGTCGCAAATGCAACAATTTTTGATTTCCGCTTCATCTTCTGCCGTTCGCTCAAAAGCATTCTTCAATTTTTTCCTGTCCATAGTTTGTTGTTGCAATTCATTGAGTAATTCGTCGCGTCCTTGCGAAACAAATTCTTTTCCTGGTTCTTTTTCGAACATTTCCTTCATTGATGCCAAATTTTCTTTGCCAACACCTAAATTAGTAAAATATTCTAAAATTGGATGCCCAAATCCAACCTTCCAAAGATTCCTTCTGTGCCTCTGCCGCCTCTTCGGCTGCTGTTTTTCCTCCTGCTTTGCCTGTTTCGAATTCTTGTTTCATCCGCTTCATTTCTTCCGCCTTTACTCGGCGCAATTCCTCAATTTCTTCCATCGTTTTCTCATCTTTCACTTGCTTTTTCTCGTCACCAGCCATTATTGCTTCTTTCTGCAAAATTAAACAATTTTTAATAATTTGAATAAATCTGATTTTCTGGCCAAAAATGTTGAAAAAATGGGAGGATGAAGTGAAAGATTAAATCAATTTAATTCATTGATCTTCCCCAAGATAAAAAATGGATGGAGGAATTATGGAAATGAAAGGCTTTTGTTCTTCTTTTGATGCCTTTAGGACTAAAATTATCGTTCCTTCCTTTTTACTTTTGCTTAAGTGCAAATGCAAAGTCGATCCGACCCATTCATTCAAGAAAGATAGGAGGGGATGGGGAGGACGATGGTCAGCTTAATGGAAAATGGACAGATGGAAAATTGTGGGAGGACGGAGAAGGTCAGTGTCGTTGCTCCAGAGGAAAAATGCATATGGATGAATAAATAGCGAGGCCGGATATTGGCTATTTACTCGAAAAATTGATCAAATAAAAACAAAACCTAGATCCACTAATAATAGAGGATGAAGATTAGGATTATAAGACTAATAATTTTTTTCGATGAATATTCTGAAATGATTATGGCCTCTAAAAATTATGCCACATATTTCACTCAAATTATACCAATCATTTGCATATCTTACTTAAAATGGGAGCGAAATTAAAATTTGTTGTTCCTAGCAATTAAAGATGGGAAAAGTCGAAAATATAAATAAAATGAAGGGAATAAATGACCACCAGCCAGCAGAGGAAAGGATTGAATGACTAAGGGCGAGAAATTCCCGATAGAATTTTGTTTGCCCTCTCTAATTTAGGAATGTTTTGGGGAAACCAACCAATTGTTTCAGATCTTTCGCTCCTTCGATCGCAACTTTTGGTGGGGGTCCTTTTCGTCGCTCATCATCCGAATCGGAACTGACTGCATAGGGATCTTCGTCGTCGGACATTCTGCTCGCTGATACGCTGGTGATTATGGAATAATAAATTCAGTTGAATTAATTAAATTATTTGGCTAAAATATAACGAAAATATGGTTTTATCAATCAATAAAAGTTTACATATTACTTGATTTTTTAAAAGTTAAGCGAACTTAATTCTATGAGAATTAACTCTTAGGCTTTGGAGGAAATAAAAAGGAAAATTTTGAAATTGAACCGTCAATTGAAGGAATGAAAGAGGGAAAAAGAGAAGAGCCGATTCATACTGCCAATGCAGCCAATTTTTTCAGTGGCAAGCGGGGGCGAGATTGATCAAGCAAGGGATAAATGGAGGGGAAGCTGGGCCTACGTTGAAACACACACCAAATCCCAAATGTTCTTCTCGAGGTTTTTCTGCCTCAAAATTCAGTCAGCCAAATGAGAAGTGAGGAAGGGGAACAGCCGGTTCATGCTATTCCCATTTGGTTAACGGGATGAAGGCCATCATCGACCTAATAAGGAAAAGGATTGTTTCAAAACTCGTCGGGAATATCAACAGTGGGGGGGGGGGGGGGGGGGGAGGGGGTGGATGAAGCTTTGGAGTGGAGCAAATTGATCTTCTCGCCTTGGTTGCCGCTGTTATTCATCCAGCCGACTTGTTTAGGCCATTGTTGGCCGTTGGTTCCAAAAGGATCCTGTCGACGGGATGATGAGGAGGATCAAGTGGAAGAGGAAAATAAAGCAAGATTGGGCCATGAACAGCCGCTCCTCTTTACGCCTTAACACTGATCGATAGTTGGCCAAAATCACTCTCACTTTACCTCAAAGGAATGAATGGACTCCGCCATCCATTTCCCTTGTTTTATACGTAATCAGCGGCAATAAAAGATAAATAAAAGAAAAATAGTCAATTTAAACTCATTTATTCAAAAAAAATTATCAAATAGTGAAAAAGAAGAACAAATTTATATTGGACATGAATGAACTTATGTTGTTTTATTATCACTATTAATTGGCGTTGATTTAATGTCCATTGGTCTATTGTCATTTTGGTCCATTGCCTTATCGTTGCGCAGCTTGGCTAATTCCCCGTCCAATTTGGCGGCCATCTCTTCAACGTCTGTTTGTTTGAGCTTCAACGAGCTTAGTGGACGGCGGATCATTTGCGCTGAATGTTAATCAAAATAATTGTAAAATTGTTAAACATTTAAATATTTAATAGGCCACATTAAGCCGAATTATTGGTTTAATTCATGGTTTTGTCATTTTATTCAAAAATTAGTTTCCGATGAAATAAAACAAATTAAGGTTGAAAATTTAAGCTGGAGTGTATTGGTTGTATGGTGGAACGAGGTGTCAGGATGGGTTGATGATTCCAGAGGAATGGCAAAAATAAATTAAAATAGCATAATAAAGTTGAAAAGAAAAAAATAAAGTTTAAGACATCATATTGGTTGTGGGGAATACAGAGGATGGGAGGGAGGGAATTTATCGGAAAAAGATGATTCTTAAATTAGGATATATTGCAGAGATTCCATTCACTTCATTTCCAATTCTTCAGCATACCATGACCGGCTCTTGCTCTTCCGATTCACATTACTAAAAAATTTTAAAATTATTTTGAAACGTTTAAGATTATCAAAAATTGCAATCCCTATTTTAGACCTATACTATTTGTGCTAAGAGATTTAAGTAACTAAAAGCCTAATAAGCAAATAACCGACCGATGCTTTAGTTGGTGACGATTTTGGGGATTGATTATTCTGGACTAAAAAGTGGGGAACATTTTTTTTGTGGTTTTATTAATCAATTTTCAAACCTGCATCCGATTGCTCCCCGCTGCTTTCCTCTGAAGCCGAAGTAGTTGGCTGCGCTTCCACCTTCTTCTTGTTGCTTGCTGGACGTCCACGCTTACCACCAGTTCCAGCTGTGGCCTTTTTGGCAACCTTGGCGGATGTTCCTGCTCCCTTAGGACGACCGCGTCCACGTCCTCCAGCTGGCTTGGTCTTTGGCGACTTCTGCAATTTTATATTTATTTTCGTTGGTTTTTGTACTGATTTTTACCGGACTTGCGGCTGCAGCACCGGTAGCTTTTGGTCGTCCACGTCCTTTCTTATTTGTTGGTGCGGCGGCTACTGGCGATTGAGGAGCAGCATTCGGTGTCGGTGCAACAACAGATGGTGGCGAATTCTTCAAAAATATTTAGCTAATTTAAGAATATTTTTAAATTACCGATGGAGATTTGACCGGAGAAGTCTTCGGTTTTTTAGCATTCGATTGAGCGGTCGCAGCAGCAGCTCCTTTGCCCTTTGCTGGGCGTCCACGCTTCTTTGGCGGTGATGCGGAATTCATTTTAAAATCCTTTTTATTTGATGATGTGAATAATTTAATTGTAATCTAGTTTACTTACAAAAAAAAAAATTAATAATTTATTTAATAAAAATTTATATAAAAATTCCATTCCCAATTTTTATGCTCAAAAATTGCAGAGTGACCCAATTAAATTTCATAAAAAAATGAACGCAAAATGGACAAAATTGATTAAACTGAAACTGACGCTTTAATTCCAAAATTTCAAAATGCCAATTTCAATTTTCCGCTAATTGTTAAAAAAATGCAAAGTTTTAAAAATGGATGAAATGCCCTCTCTCCTCTCCTCCATTCAATTTATTACTCATTTTTAATCATTTTCATATCAAATCTATGGAATTTTAATAAAAATAAATTGGATTTCAGATTTAATATTAATTTTATGGACCATTCTGAATCAGATTTTTCGGCCTTATACAATATAAAATCTCGACGAAAAATAGAACGGAAAAACAAAAAGAAACTGAAAGCAACATGTCGACTTGCATATGCACAACATAAAAAGGTTACCTTATTACGAGTAATTCATCTAATTGTTAAATGTTTAGGTTGAGACTCTTATTAAAGAACAATTTGATGAAAAATCCAAACAACAGAAAAAACGAGAAAAGAGAAGAAGACAAAGGGCACAAAAACGCATGGAAAAACTGAAAAAAGAAGAGGAACAGGATGGAGCAACAGAAATCACAAAGAAAGATGTTCCAAATATGGACAATGATTCGTGGGATGACGAAAATTTAACATTGGAAGAGTTCTTAAAAGAGGTTTTAATCTAACTTTAAAAATAATGCTTATTCAAATTTTGGTTTAGGCTGAGAGACTAAGGGAGGAACGATTGAAAACAAATTTGGACGACGATGATTTAGAAATCAAAAGGTTGGAGGCGAAGTTAAGGAAAAATAAAAAGAGGCGAATAAAAACGAATAATGAATCGGATGAGGATGAATTGGAAAAAGCAATACTTGGAAATGAAGAAGATGAGAATTGATATTAAATTCAATGGACCTTTTATTTAAAAATTTTATTCCGATTAAAATTTACAAATGATTAATAAAATAAATTAGAGTCCGGCATCTGGCAAAAAGCTCCAGAGCTTAAAAGTGCGATCGTAACAACTTGAAGCTATCCAATTTTCATCCGGCGATATGTCAACGCCACAAACCTAAAAAATAAAAATAATATTTCCTCCTATACCCTCATTTCAAACCTTCATATTGTGTGAATCGAAAACACGAAGAGGTTGCCATCCTGAAGTTGTCCATAATTTCATTGTATTGTCGTATGAACCGGTGACCATATATTCTCCCGAAGGATCAATTTTTACCCTCGATACCAAATTTTGATGGGCCGGAATTGTGTAGATTTGTCGGCGCATCCGAACATCCCAAATTTTGCAAGTGTTATCCGCACTTCCGGTTACCATCAAAAAGCTAGGAAAAGAATATCATTAGACTTATTTTTATAATTAAAATAAACCCATTTGGATGCCAGGAAACAGTATAAATTCCCTTTTGGTGCCCTTCCAAAAACATTATACAGCGACCGGTGCGTAGATCTTAATTATTTTTAATTTTTTTAATCATCATCAATTTTCTTACCCCAAACACGTCCATAACAGTCCAGACCGCTGAAATAGTTCATAAATTGATTTTGTTTTAATTTTATTTAAAACCCTGTGAGTAGAAGTGAACCATCCGTGTGAAAGTCCAAATCAAAGAGTGATTTGCTGTGTCCTTCCTGGTAGAGTAATTCTTGAAGGGTCTCTAGGTCGAACATTCGCCAGGAAGAATCAAAACTATTGAAGAGAATAAAAATTTTGATTTAAATTTCATTAATAAAAAAACCATGCTGTGGAAAGGAATCGCCCATTTGGATGGAATGCCAATCGAGGTACACGATCTTCATGGCGTTCCAATTTGGCCAATGGTTTGTCCCCATTTGTCAAATTCCAAAGCAGAACATTGCCAGAATGATCGCAAGACGCTGCGTTCAACAGCAATGGATCTTGTTCTTTATATGCGAATGGATGAAAGCGCTAAAAAATTAAATAAAATGAATTTATTATAAAGTGGATATACCGCACAGCCAACTTGGCAGGGATGCCCTTGAAGTTTCAATTCCTCCATACAATTTGGCACAGACCAAATTGTCACTTGACCCGACCAATTGGAAGTGATGATGTGCTTTGAGTCTGGTGAAAATTCTGCGAATGAAGTTGGACGAATTCCAGATACCTAAAATAATATAAAGTAAATTTGTGAATGATTGTGATTGGATTAAAATATACTTGAGTGCCATAAATTTGAAGAGATTGAATTCGGCGATGAGTTGCCTGTTTGATGAGAGCCCTTTCATGTTGTGATAATCGAGCATGGATTCGGGCTCGTTCCAGCCTTTCTTTCTGTAAATTTTTTATTTATTAGTATTTAAAAAAAACACTAAAATATAAATTTTTGTAAGCTAAAAAATTTTTGCAGGAAGTGGGATTCGAACCCACGCGGGAATACTCCCACTAGAAAACCCGTGCTTGGGCAAGCCATCGCTTGAGTCTAGCGCCTTAGACCACTCGGCCATCCCTGCACATAGAATTACCCTTTTAATTTAATTGAAGAGAGAAAATATACCACTAATGCAATGAAATATCATTGAAATTGAAATATTTAAATGATCACGAAAAATATTATCAATTATTTATTTTTGTGTGCAAATTTTAAGAAATTATTTTATTCAAATTAAAAAAATTTACCGCTTTGACCAGACTGAAATCTGCAATTGCCACTCTTGCATCGCGCAATGATTCCGGCCCTCGATGGTACCATGTGCTTTGATCATTTTGTTGATCCGCCCTTTCTCGTTCTTCAAAATGCAAAATAGCATGGATTTGATCCTCGGACATCCTTGACAACACTGTTCGAAGTCGTTCCCGTCTGTCCAAAATGTCTTCACCAAATAGGCAAATTGGTTCATTGCATCTGCGTAACATTAATTTCACTTGAACATCGTCGGTTGGCAGCGTCAAATTCCGTGCCTATAATTGTAAATTCATTATAATTATGATTAGAATGGAATTGTGGTGCAACAATTAATTACCAAATTATGGGACAATTTAATCGTTTTTTTAAAATCAAACCTTTCTTCTCCGGTCAAAATCAGCCAAAATCTCGCGTTGAGCCGGATTATCGATTGCATTCAAATCGACGACTCCCTCAATTTGGGTCATTCTTACTTCAATTAAATATTATTTTTAATTTATGAATAATTTAATATTAAAAAATATAACTTTAAAAATATAAAATATTGTCAATAAAAATCGAATCGAAAAAATATAAATTTATACCAAAATGTTAAAAAAAGTAATTTTCAAGTAAAATCAACAACATCGAGATCGTTGTAAATCCCCTTCTTTCTTCAATATTGTGTTGTTTCCTGTGCACTTCTCTCAATGTTCATTTGCTGTTGAACATCAACCAACTTCTTTTTCAGCACTTGAATACCGCTAAGAACAATATTCTCGGCTTTCAGGGCTCCTGTACCCTCAACACTGATCCAAAATTTTCGTGGTTTGCCCAACGGTTGATATGGCGCCTCATGCTGGTTTTCGTCTATCAATTCGCTGAATTCACTTTTTGGCCATTCCTCTGGCTTGGCCAATCTAAAAATGTATTGGGGGTTGAACGAATAGACTTAACAAGAACAAACACTGTGTGTCGAAGTGCATTGTCCGGATCGTATTCAAATGCCACAGATGAACCTTAATAATGTTATAAATTTGTTCGATACCCAAGATCTTACAAGGATTCCATTTGGCATGTTCTTTGCCAAAACCCTAAAATTCCAAATGAATGGATTTTTGAATCTATAATAAAAACCTTTTTGGCATAACAACGCATTCCGATGGCTTGACCTTAAATTGAGATATGTATTGGCTATTGGTATTGGTTTAAACTTATAAAAATGGACCTTTTCGAAGTTTGACGATTAAAATTTCATCCGTTGCTCCATCCATCTCCATTGTATCTTTATTTGCATGAGAGCCGCATGCCGGTACAACCTTAAAAACGGAAATATTTTATAATTATTGTATTGATTTCAACCTCAATATTGTTTGATTCTAAATCATCGGATGTGACTGCTCGAGTGGTATCTTCCTGCCAAAAAACATTCAATGCAAATTCCACCGTACAATTTGAACAAAATTCGGCACAGGTGCAATCCTTTAAAAATAATTGTAAACAGGGCTGCCATAATACCGGGTTTCCCCGGCATTTACCGGGGTTTTGATGTCCTGGCCGGGGTTTTGCCGGGGTTTTGGGAATGCCGGGTTTTTGCCGGGGTTTTCATAATTTGCCGTGTTTTTGCCGGGTTTTTAAATTTTTAGCTAAATTTTTCGCTGCGCGGCTATTTCTGGTTCAAATTTTTCGCTGCGCGGCCATTTCTTGGTCAAATTTTTCGCTGCGCGGCCATTTTTGGTTTTAATTTTTCTGTGCGCAGCCATTTTTAACTAATTTTTCTTCCAATCAGGGCCATTTTTAGCTAATTTTTTTCCTTCCTTCGCGGCTTTTTCTGGCTAAACTTTTTGACGACAGACCGATTTTTAAAGCTTATGATATCTTTATTTCATAAGGCACATGCTCAAAAAGTCAATTAAAAATGTACTCAAAAAGTCAATTAAAAATATAAATCTGAAGTAGAAAATTTTTACAAGCTTTTAAATTGCATTTTAACACGTTTTAAAAGATGCCGGGTTTTTACCGGGGTTTTGAAAATTTTTGCCGGGGTTTTGCCGGGTTTTTGAAACTGAATGCCGGGGTTTTGACTTTTGGAGATGGCACCCCTGATTGTAAATATTTAAATTGAATGAATTTACCCGTGTATATTGGATTCTATCCACAATTCCATCGGAAGTAAGCGGAATCATTCCCATCCGTTGGGCCACAAACTCGTCATGGAGAACGGAAGTGTTTTGCTCAATTTGAACCCAATCAATGGCTGAAATTAAATTTAAGAAATAATCAAGTAAATTAACCAACCCATTGTGGGAACTTCAGCAAGGAAAACGCGTCGTAAAGCATTGGCCACACTCAAATCCGTATCTTCAAGGCTGAACCGGACCAATTCATTGCTCAATTGGAGAATTGTCACTTGCGGTTGATTGGCATAAGGCATATTTTCTAAAAATAATTAAAAATAATTGCAAACATTTAAAATAGGTAATAGTAAAGGTTTAAAAACCGTTTTCAAGCAAATTAAAATGTGTTTTTTAAATGTTAATATTTATCAATTATAAAATATTATATGAATAAGACTACAAATTAATGAATAAATTAATAAATTTGTTCGACTGTATTGAATTTGAAAGGAGGAGTGGGGGTTAAAAAAGAGATCTGAAGAATATAAATGTTTACTAAAATGTTATCTAACTCTGAATTCACATTTATGTAATAATATTCAAATTTTGTTCATTGCAAATTCGGTCGAGTGAACATCGAATATTCAATGCAGTCAGCCGTGAATTTGGTGTTGTATTCCAACTCTCCTGCATAATTCGGACAATTTCGGCCAATGTTTTGGATGCTCGCCATTCCGGTTGAACACTCGGTCTCCGGGCATCCACAACCACGCATTGATAAATGTCAGCCTTAAAAATGATGGTTGGTTACTAATGGAATAAAAAAAATTGTCATACCGGAGTTGGTTCACGGGGCACATATTCTTGATATGGAATTTCGTAAGGAAGAGCTTGAAGACCTTCAGCTGGGAAATCCACTCGACGTAAAGTCTCCCAAATGACAAGAGCAAATGCATAAATATCCATTTGAAGGTAGGAAGTGAATGAGTCTCGATTATAGTTATTGGCCAGGAATTCGGGTGATAAATATCGCTGAAAATGTTGATGTGAGGAAATGCATGTCAAAAAATGAACAAACCACAGTTCCACCTCTGTCCTGGCTAGGAATGTCCACTTCGCCATTGATGTACCGGATTGCCATTCCCAGGTCGGCAATGCAACATGTCCAATCATTTTTGATCAAAATATTCTTTGATTTTATGTCTCGGTGCGCAATTCCCGGTTTATCTTTAAAAAATAATGATTGAAAAAGTATTTATTTTTGTTCACGTACGGCATTGATTATTGACGCCCGGCACTTCGGTGTGCAAATATGCTAATCCGTGGGCAATCGAACGAATGAATTGGATCATTAATTGTAGACTCAATTTATTCCTTTCCAAATAATCGAAAAGTGAACCATTTGGCATATATTCTGTGATTAGCCAAAGTTGGGTTATTGTTCCCGTATCTAAAATTATGGCCAATATTAATTAAATTTTTTTCCATCTTGACTCACCTTTATTATCGCTGGCAATCCATCGTAATAAATTCGAATGTCTGACCATATTGTGTCGGTAAATATCGGTTTCCCGTTGCCAGGAGGATTCATCGCGGGACAAAAAAATCTTCACTGCCACTTTCTCGCCACGCCATTCACCCACATAGACTTCGCCAAAACCGCCTTTTCCAATGCATTCTTTGAGTGTTATTTGACGAGCAATTGTACGCATTGCCAGTATGGGCATTCCGGCACCCGAACCGGTGGACACTGTCCGCTCAAGGTCATCGAGCAGCTTTTCAAGGCGAGAACTGTGCCGAAAACGAACTTGTTGTTCCCTATAATTGATGATTTAATTTGATTGGTTTAAAAATGCAATTCTTACTGAACAACTCTGACATGCATTATCCGGTCAATGATCCGATCAAAAAAGGCCTTGACTCGACCATACCGTTCTGCACTGCAATAAAAAATACCAATCCAAAGTCCAATGCCAGCGAAGACCACAGCGACTCCGACCAGTGAAAGGAAGTATAAAAAAATTGATTCATTTGTTGAGTCGTTTTCTCGATTTTGGATTTGATCAGAATTCTCTATTGGTAGCTCCTCATCATTGCAAAATGATTTTGTAGTGCAACACTTCACTGCTTGCACCATTCTTGAATTGTTGACATTTTGACAGACAAATGGACGCTCATATGGGACTAGCTCATCTCGACTAATGCATCTGAAAATGCACAATTAGTATTTTCATTTTCTGGTACACTCACGAAAGAACAATGTCTTTGATTTTCCCATCTTCTGGTGAAATATGAACCATTCGACGGCATTGTCCACCATAATGTGCTCGACATATTCCCTCGTATTTTTGACCGGCAATGTCAGTTATTTCGGCACTGCATCCAATGTGATTGCAACGACAAAGCAATTCATTCTTACGCAATTGCTTCGTTACAAAAATCTTAAATGTTAAAACTGTTAAAACGATTAATTAATAATTATGATACCTTGTTCTGGACGAATGCTTTTCGAATTTCCTCTTCGATTTTTTTATTATTCTCCTCTCTATTTTCATCTTGTTTGTCTTCTTCCGATTTAGTTGAATATGAATTTACAATTAGGAATATGGTGATAATGAAAAATAAACGTTTGTTCATGATAATTGAATTATTAATTGTTGTTATTGGATTGAATTTATTAAATAATAAGCAAAAATAATTTTGGGTTCGGGTTGGTCAGTACTTGCTGGGGTGGTTTATTCAAATGGCAATGACATTTCGGCTTTCGGTTCGGGTAGGTGCTGCTTGCCTCTGTTGGGTTGCCGGCTCAAATTTTTAAGACATTTTTCCAAACCTTAAGACATTTTATCCAAACCTTAAGACATTTTATCCAAACCGATTTTCATTTTCATCAATTACAATTTTCAAGAATTCATTAAACCAAACCAAAAACCCAAATCTTTTGGGATTCAGCACATAAGAAAAACCCTTAAAATTAGTTTTAAAATATAAAATGTATTTCCTCATTATTAACTGATTTATTTAAATTAATTTAGACATTAAATTTATGCAAATCGAAAAGCACGACGACTTAATCAACCACGACAAAATTAATTGGACAAATCTTTCATCACAGCATTCGAAAATTTCAAAAGAATTCAACAAATTCCACCAAGAAAAAAACTTTCGGTGGATCATTAAAGCGCCGAAGAAAAAGTCATCCTCCGACCAGTGACATCATTGAGAGTGTTTTTATAAAGAACATTGATTAATCAACATCACAAATTAACTAAAAATAGAAGACAATAACTTAGAATGGGGGGTAAACGTAAAGAATTGGGGTCCCAAAAAATTTTTTTTTTAATTTTTCAAAAATTGATTTCTGGGGGGTTTTTGGAGGCGTAGAATACGATTTTGACATTCTTTACGTCATATTTTGCCATCTTGGTAAGATAATGCCGACTTTTGTCAAGAAAGAGTAAAGGGGGGACCAAGGCCAATTTTCAAAATATTTTTAGTATAGTCATATTATAGCTCAATCGACGCAGCTCAGTGAGCTGAATCT
Source organism: Pratylenchus scribneri (assembly GCA_030063045.1). Lineage (NCBI taxonomy): Eukaryota > Metazoa > Nematoda > Chromadorea > Rhabditida > Pratylenchidae > Pratylenchus > Pratylenchus scribneri. Next base: position 3,977,825 of record JAQSEB010000010.1, read on the forward strand.
AATGGTACAAATTTTATTTCATAATATTGCTATTGGCTCAAGTTAGAGGTCTAAATAGCTTACCAAGATAAATTTTTCTTTTGGTCATAACTTACCTATATATCAGTATTACATAATAAAAATGGTACCATTAGATTCAGCTCACTGAGCTGCGTCGATTGAGCTATAATATGACTATACTAAAAATATTTTGAAAATTGGCCTTGGTCCCCCCTTTACTCTTTCTTGACAAAATTCGGCATTATCTTACCCAGATGGCAAAATATGACGTAAAGAATGTCAAAATCGTATTCTACGCCTCCAAAAACCCCCCAGAAATCAATTTTTGAAAAATTAAAAAAAAAATTTTTGGGACCCCAATTCTTTACGTTTACCGAATGGGGAAGAAACGGAACACCAATAAAGTGACGTTAGCATTGCCACTGACCACTACAACTGGAGGAAAAGGTTACAATTACGATTTATCATTCAGTTTTTTTTTCCAGAAGGTTCATTGTGTGGACGGGAAGCCGGTCGGGAGAACATGAGCGATGCCAGTGACCTTGAATCCATTTATTCTGCCTCTGTAGTTGGAGCAGATTTCGGAGAAATAGGTATGAGAACTAAAATTACAATAAATATGAGCTTGAGATGTAAAATAGTATATTTTATTAAGATGATGAGAATGATGTGTCTAATTTGGTGGATTCCTTCGGTGATCAAATTGAGAATGCCCAGGATAAAAGGTAAATAATTAATAATTTTAACCACCATTAATTTTTTATTTAGAATTGAAATCCGTCTGAAAGCAATTGATAATATGCTTTTGGTGCTCGACAAAAATTTTATACCCGATCAAGTAGAGAAATATCGTGGGACAATTGTCGACATCATTGAGCGAAATTTGAAACGAACACCAGAAGAGGCCCTTCGAGTATGTACTTTGGCAGCACTTTTTAGGTTAGTTATTTATTTTATGTTTGAAATATTCCTGTTTATCATTTATCTAATGGTTTTTTAAGCATTCAATTGGGAATTGATTTTGAGGAGGAAATTTGCACTCTGACCGGAATTTTACGACAAATATGCGCAGATGAAAGTGTGGGCGAGGAAGTTCGTTCGGCATGTGCACAAACATTGGGCATTTGCTTCTATTTGAGTGTTGAGGTAATTTTATTGGATTAAAAAATTCAAGGGATCTCAAGAACAATATTAATGTCATTATTTCAATATCATTAATTTTAATATTTAGAGTTGCGGCCATCGATTGGAATGCATGCAAACATTGAAAAATGTTTGGTCTGGAATGAAAACTGCCAAAGTGACGGGTACATCCCTTTTCTCATCAGCATTGGGCGCGTGGGGTAATTTATTAATTAAACTAAATCCTTTATTTATTTTTTAAGCACTTTTGGTGGAAAAATGTGATCCCGGCTATGTACTTAATCAAATTGACGAAATTCAACCAAAAATTTGCACATTCCTCGATTCGGCTACGGTCGAGGCACGAATTTCAGCCGGGGAAGCATTGGCAATTTTGCATGAATTTTGCATTAAAAATGTTGACGATAATTTCCATTTCCGGTTTTTTTATTTTTTAATTTATATAAAATAATCTTTAATACATTTTTCCAGAAATCAAAATCATTTGATCGGGCTTTTGGGCGAAATGGCCGCCGATTCGTCAAAAAATCACGCCAAAAGGGATAAAAAACTCCAAAAGATGACATTTCGTCAAATCATCGATGCCATTTGCAATCAAAATTGGCCAAAACTTTGCGTTCAATTCAACAAAAGGGAACAATTGGAATTGGAAGGATGCCATGCCAAATTACTCTACGATTCATTGCGGAATTTGTTACGGAGCAATTTGAACATGCATTTGACGAACAATGAAGTCCTGAGGGAAATGTTCGATTTGGGCGCAGTTTTGGAGGCCGAGGATCCCTCATCTCGGCCTAATAAGGCTCACAAAAATGAACGGGTATATTTTCGATATTTTAAAGCTAATTTTTAAATTAAATTTTCAGCTAATTCAATTTGGAGAACAAAAAAAGCAAATGAATATCAATCGATCGAAGGGAAGAGCAAAGAAGAATGACCTCAAACACGATTTTGGTGGTGATTGACCAGATTCGGAATTTCATGATTTTCCACCTTCCACTAATAAAACCGGTGCTCTGGTTTTGTCTCTTTCACTCCCTTTCATTCAAATTCATGTTTCGATGATTATTTGCTCCTTTTTCTTTAAATTTGTTCGATCTTTCCCATTCTCCTGATGATTTTATGAAAATCAATCCCATCCACTTCTAGACCGTATTAAATATTCAATTCATTCATTTATTTGCAAATAATTGAACAATAAAAAATGAATAAAAACAAATAAATGATCTATGAGAATATTAAAAATCGATTATAATTCTTTTTGTTGTGCCATTTTTTGAGCATGCGCAGCCATTTGATGTTGAGCATTCCAAATTTATATGGCCATTTTCTGGAATGGAATTGTCTGGAAGTGAGCCATTATTTTCCAATGATTTTGGTTGAATTTTCCCATCCTCATTATTGCCAGCCAAGTTCAATTCATGTAGTTGTTTTGACTTCTAAAATAAGAAAAATTAAAATTGGATTTAAAAGGGTTTTAATTTTGAGAATTATTTTAAATAGCATTCCAAAAAATTAATTGAATAGGTGGAATAATTCAATGTAAATATTAAATACATACCCTTTTTGTGACTGTGTCCGCCTCATTATTGTTTAAGCCGTAGAGGAGGAGACATGCCTTGCAATATTTTTGACTGGTTATATAGCCACATTTTTGGCATCGAGAAAGAGTTGGGCGGACGACGGTGGTCCGAAGCCGAAGTTGTTCACCGGACCGGACGATGTCCAAAATTGCTTGCGGTCTAATTCGTTCCAAATCTTTGATGAATGAACGGGCATTCATTCGATAAGCATTCGGTGCCTGAAAAAATTATCATTTTTATTAAACATTTTCACCCAACCCACATAAATGCATTCCGTACTGAAATAATTGAGCCGGCCAAAATGAGCATACATCACAATGTCCTGCAAAAAATTGGTTATTATTGGAATATTTTGGATGGATGAAACCTTTTCGAAGCAATATTTCATCGGTTTTACCCGAGGCAATGATTCATCTTCTGCTTCACTGGCTGCCGTCACATGGTTTTGTTGGTGTGAAATTGCGCCCCTTTGCAGTCGACCCACATCCCCACGCAATAAATTCATCAGCACTGTTTCGGCAGCATCATCCGCATTATGGCCGGTTGCCAATTTTGTGGCACCGGCTCTGAATTTTATACAATATTTTATCCCATTTGAATTTACCTGATTGCGGCTCGATCCAATGCCTGTCGCCGAAAAACTCCACAAAATGTGCAATTATTTTTGCGTCCAATTTTGGCAACAATTTCGTCCATTGTCCATCCATAGAGTTCTTTATAGCTCACCAAAACGAGAGGTAATTGCAAATCCGCCTCATTTTTGTGCACTTCCCGGATTGAATCATCCCTGTAGCCTTTAAAATAAAATTGGTAAATAAATCAATTAATAGAAATTATTTTTAAAATTTAAATCCCATGCCCAAATAAATTCCAACCTTTAATTCCCTCGTCAATGCAAAGAAGTACCAATTCAAGGCCATAGTCCTCCCTTCGGTTCAATTTTGTCAGCACATGGGCCAAAACAGTGGAATCCTTGCCGCCTGAAACGCCGACACCGATCCGGTCACCAGGGCTGAATATTCTCGTTTGCACAATTGTTTTGTGAATATCCTAGACGGAAAAACAATTTTTATAAATATTAAAGAATCAAGTTTATATGAATATTCAGGTACAATCCCTAATTCAGATTATAATTTATTTTTAAAATGAATTTGAAAAACCTGTTCAAACCAATCAACAAAACATTCTGCACAACGCAATTTGCCATCCTTTGCTGTTTTTATTCTCGCTTGCCGTTCATTGCATTCCTCGCAATTCTTCATTTTCTCTAAATATTATAATTTGTACAAAAGTTCAGTGAATTAAAAAAAAATAAAATTGAATTAAACAATTTTTTAATAAAAGAAAGTCAATTTTATTAAAAAAAAATTTATCACATAATATATAATTCAATTAATGTTTTTTTTTTCCCATTTTCACATCATTTTTCATAATAGCGGCTCCTCCTGAAAAAATTAAATTAAAATTTGTAAAAAAAATAAAATACAAACATTGCTCGATATTTCCGTAGACGATAGAGTGCTTCCAATTCCTTCACCACATATTCGCCCCGTTTAATCAAATCCCGTATTTTCTGTTCATCCTCAATTAGGCGATTCCTTGCAAATGCATTCTTCAGCCTTTCATGGAACCAAATCGACCCTTTCGGATATTCTTTGCCCATATGGTATAGCTGAAAAATTGGATTTTAAAAATGTTCAAACAAAAATTAATTACAGTCCTGTAAAGGCTGACCACCTCATTTTTCAATTGCTGGTTTATTGCCATCTCCAATGATTATATTAAAATTATTATAATAGTAAAAAATAAAAAATAATTAGTGATGGATGGAAACCTTGTCACAAAAATGATTTATAATAAAAATAATTTAATTTAATAGTGAGATCAACAAAAATCAAATCACAAAATTTATATTTATTTTAACAATTATCAATGTTATTGCTTGCTGTTCTTTTCTTGTGCCTTCAATTCTTTGACCATTACATGAATTCGCTCAAATTGGTGTTGGAAATTGGGATAAAGGAATGGACGATGATCCTAAATTTATTTTTTAATTAATTTATAAATGCATTATTTTCTTACATTTCGATGATCATCATTGCTATAAGTGTTTGCATGATAGGCTGAAAATAATCGACTTAAAAATGAATTTATTAATTAAAATATAATACATGGAGTTGCCACAGTCGCCTTATGTCGATTATTTGCGTAACGACGAAAAAACAATTCCACTTTTCTGGCAATTTCCTCATAACTGTGCTTTGGATGCCATTCATGAACCAATTCAATGAACATTGCCAACGGACCAGAGCAACCTGGCCTACGAAGTCGTCCGAATATTGAGAGCTGAAATTTGATTTTGTTTTATTGATTAGAATAAGAGTGATGTAATGAATTCTGATTCTTATGCATATTTAATTTAAATACAATCCAAATAAATAATAATATTTAGTCAACCTCGTCGTATGTCAGGCCAATTTCTGCTTCATCCGTTTGCACAATTTCGCCATTCTTCAATGGTTTTAATTCGGCGGTTGGCACAGAATCGATTATTCTAAAAATATTTAAATTTGTTATATTTTATAAGGAAACATTTTTAGGTGTTTTTCTAATCCCATTCAATCTTTGTTAGTTATTCAAAAATGACAACAAAAAGAAATTAATTGATCTTTTCTACCAACCTTTGCAAATGTCGGAAATTGTGCGTTTTATTGATAAATCGTAAAAATTCGCGAAGATCACTTTTTGAAACGGCGCCTATTGGATTCAAATCAGCCGAAGAACAATCTAATGAAAAATAAAATTTTGTTTATATTTTATTTAAAATATTCTGACCATATTTTGTGACATAGCCAACCAAACTTTCATCCACATTCGAAGTGCCAAGGACAAGTAAATTTCCAGGCCATGAAAATGAATTTTTTACCAAAAATTAATTTAAAAAATGAGACTTCCGGCGTGGATTAATGCAGTTTGTGCATGCAAATAGGCCAAAACCATGCGAGAACGGGCCTGCAAATTTTGCAATGCCATCCCCTCACGGCTATCCGCTGAATCAAAATTTGGCTGGAATTTGAGTGTATCCAAAAAGGCGTCGTTGATTTTATCGATTAAAATGCTGAAAATAAATAAAGAAAGCAAAACAAATATTACATTTACTTTGAATGATTTGCATTGATATCCTCGGCTAAACCGGCGGCCAATGTCCGTGTCATTTCTGATGAATTTTTTGAGCCCATATAGCAGGTGAAAAGAACCCGGCGGCAAAGTTCATTTGGGTCGGTTGGTGCAAGTTTGCCCTCAAAGAAATAGGCTGGATCGTTCAAATCTGGAGAATAAAATGGAAAATTTAAAAAATTTTCGTTTTTTTACTTGGATTGTTCCTGACGGATGCGGCCACTTTTTCGCACATTAATCGAACCATTAAAGCAACCGCGGAACTATCCTGGCCTCCGGAAAGTGGCAAAAAGAAACCATTCTATTCAAAATATAAAATATTAATTAAAAATATTATTTTTTACCTGTTTACTCCTTCGTAAATAATGCCAAAGCCAACTAATAAAAATAATTTAAAATTAATGAATTATTTCATTTACGCTGGAGGCGCCAGTGCCAATTCCTCAACATTGGTGAGTTGTCGAACAGAAATTGGTTGAGACAATTTTGGATGATATTTTGGCTCCAATAATTCGGCGTCAAATTCAATTCGCGGCATTTCATCAGATCGACTTGACTAAATAAATTATGTGAATCCAAAAAATGGTTGGAATATTACTTCCTGACAAGTGCTTGCCATTTTACTGCGATAAACCAATGATTTGTTCAAATCGAGAAGGCAATTCACCGTCCAGGTGTCTTCTATATCGAATTGACCAATTTGGGCATATAATTTATTATCCTGGGCAATTGTCGACATTCCATCAAAGTAAATTCGCTCTCCGTCCATTCCCCGATGATTTGAGTACAAATAAACACCGCCAAGCTGAAAATAAAATGACAAATTTATTATTATTCTGCATTTACTAATTTTACCTTTGAAGTTGTCCCAAGCACCAATCGATTTATTCTTGTGTTTGATTTTCCCAAAACATGATGGCTGCCACTTGGATTGCAAATAATTTCCACTCCCTGCAAAGCCAATTCATTGCTTGGCGAATGCGCTGTCCACCTACAATTTTCATTTTTTTATTCAAAATTTTTAGTATCCTCTTCCTCTCACTCACATTTCTTCGCACATCTCAAAACCAATTTTGACACCATCCTTCGATTGGATGAATCCATTTCCAAAAGGCACTGTTTGCTAAATTAAATATTATATTGATTTTATTTAAATAAATTTACCTGATTGAAACCAAATTTTGGATCCAATTTGAAGTCAATTATTTTATTCTTATGTGGCCATGGGACAAACCAACTTAGAAAATACTTTTAATTAATTTATTCAAAATTGAATTTACCGTCCTTCTCGATAAATGTCGTCATTGGCAAGTACAGTCTTTGGATAAATGAAAACAATGCGTCCATTTGTTAATGCAATTGCACAATTGAATAGGCCAAGTTTGTAACGAACCGGCATTCCGGTTATCACCAATAAATTTTGAAACTGGAAATTTATGTGAATTATTATTTTTAATTTTAAATCCATACTTTAACGGACTCCTCGGTAATTTTTCGCAAAATTTCCCAGGAATGCAATTCCGTGTCGGGCTCATAGAAATGGTCCAAACAATTGTAACCGGGTATCTTAATAAAAAAGTTGTTTTCTATCGAAGAATGATGGAATATACCTCTAATTCTGGACCCAATCTAATTCTTGCACCTTTCGAATATGCTTCTCTGCATGCTATAATCAAATGTATTTATTTTTTTTCCCATTTTTATTCAAACTTTTCATGATCCTCTCCAAATTTCCAGTAAAATCAAGTGACCATTGATTGACCTAAACATAATTTTATCGATTTAAAATGATTCATAATTTCAATACCGTGCACACTGCCAAATTAATTATTCGACCAGCAGTTGCCATCATCGATTTATTTGTCATCAATATTAAATGAATTTATTTGTGATGTATAAATATAAAAATATTCTATATTAGTAATAAAACCAATTTATTTATGTGAATTGAATAATATTTAGGTATGTTCGATTAATTCTTTATACATCGAATCAACAGAAATATATTTGATAAAAGAAAAAAGGCACAAAATTTGATATAAGATTTAAATGAGCAAATAGATAATAAAAATTAAAAAAAAAAGTTCATAAGAGAATAACCGATAATATTTTCGTTAATCGAATGAATTTCTTGGCTCCGTCCTCCATAAATCCGGCATTCGTGCGCATTCCATGAATAATTGATTAAATTCGGGTTTCAATAATTGTTCGGCATTTTCTCCAAAATCGATCACCGGCAATCTCCATCTTTGCCGTAAACATTCGACCATCCTTTCCAATTCCAATCGTTCTCGAAAAATCAGCCATTCATCCAAGCCATTGTCTCGTCGAATCAATAAAACATTATTCAAATCGGTGCGAATGACAAATCTACAAAATAAAATAAATTATGTATTTATTATAAAAAATATTCGAACATTTCTGCGCTCTCATGGATGTGGAATGAGCAAATTGAACGCATAAATCCATCGATAAAACAATTCATTCCTTCTTGGGCAAAAAGCATATGCGTTTCCGTGAGAATTGCCATACAAGCCACTGGCAAAGGGGCTTCGTTCTAATATGAATATTTTAAATTATATTCTTTTTAAAATTAATATTTACCGATAATGACAATGCCAATGACAATGCGCTGATCCATTGGCTTGCGACCTCCTCACTTGGACAACTAAATTCCAGGGCACTCAATCCTTCAAGGCCAACATCCTTTGAGAAAATCAATTTAAATGTGTATTTTTCGTCCGCATTGGTTTCCATTTGGCCAACTTCTTCCACCGAATCCCTCAAATTCAATGAACGAAGTGCAAATTTGAAGGAAGAATCAGTAAATTGATAGATCATAATGCCTCTATAAATGTTTAATTTGTTTTTGATATTTCTCCATTAAAATACAAACCTTAATACCAAATAACTCTGTTGCCATTCGCCAACACCTCTTCGCCCTGTCCAGCCCCTTTGGTAATGTTCCCGGACATATAAATAACATTCAAGGTTGGATGCCGATTCCAATTGTTTTTTCTGTTGCCGCGGTGCATTTTGTTGCCAATAAACCAATGAATGATGAACAATTTCGGGTTTTTGCTAAAAATTGAATATCAAAGAAGAAATAAAACTCACTATTCCCAATTCTCTTCGTATGAATCTTTTAATGACAATGCCCAATTGAGATGAATGCGATGTGGTCATAATCAAAGGTGCACTAATTTGTTGTTGTTGTTCATCATCCGCTGCACCCGAATTGGATGAATTGCCGCCGGACGTCAATGCCCGATTAGCCACCGCTTTTTGCACAGCAAAAGCCACGGTTTTTCCCAAAACCCGACTGCAAGTTTCGACGAGAAATGTTCGCTGTTCATGTCCGGATTGAGGATGAATTTGGAATTTTTTGCGTTTCGATTGAAAACATAAAACTTGTGCATCCGGTCCAATGGCCAAATGATCGATGTCGCAAAGTGGGAGGACAATCTATGAAATAATTAATTTATTTTTATTTCCATTAAAATTACCAATATTCGAAATTTCTTTGGTGGTCCATTATTCATTCGCATCAAATTTCGTTCAAAAGCCTCGGCCGCCAATTCTTCTGCATCCTCCATTTTTTCATTCTCCTCCAATTGTTGTTCTTCATTGGAAAATCCAATTCCAGCCAATAAATAAATGTAATAATCGGTGATTAGCAAATATCGAATTAATGGCTGGCCGGCCTTAAATTAATTAAATATGAATAAAATTTGCAATTTAATTTTTCTTTTAATTAATTAATAAATTTATTATTATTACCGAATGTCCGGTGAACACTTGAAAAAGTCGATGAATGCGTTCCCCATCCTCCTTTATGCATAATTCAATTTGTAATTGAATAATTTCGCCGGAATCCAAACTAAATATAATCCAAAAATATTTTTCGATTAATTTTACTCACAAAATTTCGCCTTCAATGAGTACTTCATTCTCGCCCATCACACTCAATTCATCATCCTCTCGTGATGAACTTCCCTTTCCCAGCAATTCGGAATTGTTTGAAAGTGAGGCGGTGGATGCAGGTCGACCGAATTTATTCAATTGTTCTTTTGATAATTCTGCCGATTTAACATTGTTGATCAATTTTTGTGAATTCTCTGTGATGAGGTATTTGTCCAATTCATTCGTCTCATTTTCCTGTTGTCGACTGAAACCACTGCTGGTACACGGGTCTTCCGGAATCAAACTTCGCACTGAATCACTGCTTTGTGGATCATTAATTCCTCCTCCTCCTTCATTCCCCATTGATTCGTCTTCTTCATCGAAGAAGAATTGGGCACTGCTATTAGCGAGTCCTTTTCGTTTTGTCCTCAACATTTCGTCTAAAATGTAGGTTTGTTCTTTGGCACTTTGTACAATTGGTTCGGCATTGGCCAATTCAGTCAAATTCACTTCAGGCAAATCATCCACCAATTTTTCCAAATATGAATTTTTGGCAAAACTTCCTTAAATAAAAATATTAAAATAGGTAAATTTATTTTTCTTGCCAAGTGAAGATCGAAATTCCCTTTCTCGTTTTCGATGGATGTTCATTGGAAGATTTAGTGAAAATTGGATTTGAATGCCATTTAGGGAAGAATTGATGGAATCAATTGGAGACATTGTCCCGTCCATTTGCGTTATTGGCAATGCAATTGGCGTGTCTTCAGTTCGGAATATGAAAGGAGGCTGAAAAATTTCAAATAAACCGAAAAATGTGAAAAATAAAAAACCTCAATATTAAATTGAATTTGGGCGATTTCATCGAAGAGAAGGCAAATCTTTTTCAATAAAATTTTATTACGGATGCAGGCATTCCTCTCATAATAAATCTTTTTCACTTCTTCATCACTTGCAATGAAACCGAATATTTGGAATTGCAAATTGCCCCGATTAAGTGAATCTTTAATCCAAGCCAGTGAAAGGTCCCTTCTGCTAGAACAATTCCATTTTCTTTTTAATTCAAATCGCTCTTCTGCCGGGATAAATTCTCGAACAAAGGGCCAATAGCATTTATCCATTTTGACCAAACTAAATTATTTTTTTTAAAAAATTTGTTTTATAAAAAATAAACACAAACCCGTGTGCAAAAAATGTGTCCATACTTTTTATTAAGGCTATCGTATTTGGATGAGCAATATTATATGCAGAATCCAATGTTCTATTTGTGCTCACAAAATCGTTAATTGCATTTATCACTGCTTTCTCGATTTGGCCTTGCTGCACTTTTTGATTGCGAGCCTTTGAAGAAGATGAAGAAGGCAAATCGGTTGGGACAAGAACATTGTGAAACATTTTGCAGGAAAAATTTATTTTTTTTTCTTGAACTTCTAAAATAATAATGAATTTGTTTATATTAAATTATGATGGATGATGCTTCTTTTCGAAAGAAAATGATAAGGAAAAATTGTGATGATTAATTAATTATGATGTTGAAGCCGGATCCGTGTAGAAAAATGAAATGATTATAAGGAATAAAGATCAAATCACAGTAAAACCTTATCACAGTTTTACAATAGCTTTTTAAAAATTAAATAAAGTAAAAAATCACATTTTGAATATGTATAATTCAATTATTTCTAGATTTCCATATAAGATCTATTTATCTAATGAAAGGATAAGCCAAAAAACAGAGCATTAGGTCATTTAAAACATTACAATATTCGGACAGGAGAAGAGAAAAGATTTAATTTGGGTATAACTTTTTTTTTAAATCAATAAATAATTTAGGCTTCCGTCTTTTTTATTTTCCTTCACTTCTCTTAGTCATTATTGACTTCACTGGAATTCGGAAGAACTGGCATATTCGCATCGCCATCGTTGCCACTGCACTCAATGTGGACCGGCAGACGAATCAGAATAAAATCCATCTGAATATAAATTTATTTAATTGTGGAAATATCATTTAAAAACTTTAGATTTTGGGATGGGGTTGTGGCAGTAAACACAGTGAAGAGGAAGAGAATTGCTCGATGGTTGATGGTCATGGTCAGGATTATAGATGACAACTCCTGGCAATTTGCAAATCTTAGCTAAATCAATGACATGTTTAGCAAGAACGGGAGGACAAATAGAAGAGTTGACTGGAGCTAAAATAATCATTAATAAACAATTAAAATAATTCTTTTTACCTGAGGCTGAAAAAGCATTGGCATTGGTAGTATGATCCGTACGATAGGGAACAAATTTCAAATTGCCTCCATTGCCAACAATTGCAGAATTTTTGGTGTTTGTGATAATTCGATTTCGCTTCGCTTTGACAGTTGCACTCGGATCAAAGATTTCTTTGTTCTGGCGCTTTCGTCGGTTGGGTTGATCAGTCAATGATGTTGAACCATTTGAAGAGCCCAATGATGTTTTCACATCTTGATGACCTTGTTGTAGTTGATTTGAATGGGCAAAACCACCACTTGATGATCCCAATGATGTTTTCACATTTTGATGACCTTGTTGTTGTTGATTTGGATGGTCCAGAATAGGCACATGGGAATAGTACCTTTTAAAAACTAGGATTGGCGTATTTGTTATTTAACATACTCGCTTGATAAGGTCATATTCAGGAGCAATTGAATTGATTCATCGGTAAGATAGTCTGTATCAATGTTTTCTTGCTCAAGGATTTCTTTTCCGACCTGAAATGGATTTATATCTTGAATTGCTAAATGTTCATATTATACCAAATATGCTTTTCCATTTGGATTCTCGATTTGAACATCCCCCGAGTCCATAATAATGATCTACCAAATAAACAAATAAGATGATGTTACTACTAGTGTTTATGTTTACCTTAATTTGATTGGTATTGATGTTTTGTTCAGTCATAGCTTGGTTATCACTTGTGTCTATTGGAAGTCCATCCAAAATTTGGGCGGTTGCCGTCACCACTTCTTCATTATTATCCGAATTGTCATCCACAATCACTATATTGTCCATTTTTATAGTTTTATGCAAAAAATCTATAAGGTATTATTGATTGATTACTTCCAAGTCAGAAGTCACCGAAGTTAACATTATAATCATAAATAAAATTGCATTTTAAAATTTGGAGATAAATTTAGGTTTTACTTTTACTTAGCGAATTATTTGCGATTGTTTATTGTTTGTTCTTTGTTGATGCTGAATATTAATTTTTTGATTACCGTACTCTCAAAATAATTTTTATATTACAGTGATTAGTGATACCATACCAAGTAACAAGTGGTGTGGTGTGGTAGAATTTGAGTATAAAAGAAAGGCAATAATTTGGCTTCAAATACACAACAACTCAACCAAGGACTCGCCGCAACACAACACAGAAACTATTCCCGTCTGCACCATCAAGCCGCCAATCGACGACAATGCCAGAAACCGACAAGGAGCTGTGGCAACTCAAATTTTATCATGGTTTGGTGAGTCAGATTTTCTTAATAATTCAACGCCAAATTCCTTTTCAATTTCAGCTACCCAGAGAAGACGCTGTCACAATGCTCAAACAAAATGGAGACTTCCTCGTGCGCAAATCCGAAGAGAATGCTGGTGATAAGCGATCATTTGTGCTCTCCGTCATCTACAAAGGACAACCGAAACATTACATCTTCAGAGAAGCAAAAGCAGGACTACTTACTGTGGACCCAAAACTGGAGAACGGCTTCAAAACAATCAGGGAATTCATTGAAGTTCATCAGCGGAGGAAGGATACGGTTTGCAAGGTGGGCTTTTTTAATGTTTTATTGATAGAAGATGTACTATTTTTATTTTTCAGGGATCAAACGTCGTGCTCGTAACAGGAATTGGCAGGAAACCATGGGAGTTAGCGCATTCTGTAAGTTCAATTGCTATAATAATCCAAGGCTCATTTTCATAATTTTTATTTTTTAGTCAATCGAAACTGGGAGCAAACTGGGCAGTGGCGCGTTCGGCATTGTTCGCAAAGGAGTCCATACGAGGCAGAGTGGAGAAAAAGTCAATGTCGCAATCAAGGAAGCCACGCTGGACAAATGCACAAAAGAGCAGATCAAGGAATTCATGAACGAGGCCCGGATAATGCGCAAATTCAGCCACCCGAACGTCATCCAATTCCACGGTAAGTGATTTTTGGATGATTGGAAATTTGTTTCTAATAAATATTTTTTCAGGTGTTGCTGTCGGAGAGGAACCCCTGATGATCGTCATGGAATTGGCCACCAACGGAGCGCTCAAGGACTATCTTCAGCAACACACAAGGCACGTCAATGCAAAAATCTTCATGTGCATGGGAGCCGCGGCGGGATTGGCCCATCTGCACGAGAAGAACGTCATACATTGCGATATTGCCGCTCGGAATTGCCTGTTCAGCGAAAATAAGGTCGGTTTAATTGCTGGGAACGGGGATGGTAGTGGTAGCATTAAAATTTGAATTTTTTAAGGTGAAGATCGCAGACTTTGGACTGGCCCGGGAGCTGACAAGGGAGAAGCGAAGCATCAAATTGGACACGAACCAGCGGCTACCGATCAAATGGTTGGCACCAGAGACGATGAAGGAGCGAATCTGCACCAAAAAGACGGACGTCTGGGCCTTTGGCATCCTCAGCTGGGAAATATTCGAAAATGCGAAGGCACCTTACGCGCACATTCCGAACAACAACGAGGTGGCCATAAAGGTATGTGAATAATTTATCTTTTTATTTCTTTTTAATTTCCATAATTTAGGTGATGAAAGGCGAGCGGCTCAAGTTCAACAGTGAGGTGCCCAAGGAATTTGCCGACTACGTGACCAAAGATGTGTGGAGTGCAAATCCCGATAAACGTCCCAGCACACAATCAAGTAAGTGGTTTTAAAATTTTTACATTCATTTAATAATTTCAATTCCCTTTTTTAGTTCTCGAATGGATGCAGGCGCGGTATGGCGACAGGAGCAGCAAGGACCGGAGCAGCAAATCAAACAAGTGACAATGACAAGAAGATGGAAGATAACAAAGTCTCACCCCCAAATATTGTTTTGTGTTGTTCCTCACATTTTCCCCATCCATACTCATATCCAATTATTGTTTCCTTCGCATTTGTTGTATTTCCCCGATTCAAACTCGCCTAATTATTGTGCATTTTTCTTTTGTATTTGTATTTTTTTGTATGTGAATAAATTTGCAAATCATTTCTCTCGATTATTTTCTTTGATTTTAAGTTTAAGAAATTTATTTGAACCGGAAGAGTATTATGATTATAAGAGTGATGCGTATATGCGATTGTTGCGATGAGTATGAATATGAAGTTTTTCGTTTTTCCACACTTAATTTTTTATGGAAAACTTGCTAAAGTTCACATGCACACCCAACCAACCAATGTTATATTATAAGATAACCCTTAAATCCTAAATTTTTAAATGTTAAACTAAACATGATTTTTTCGGTGAAACATGCAAACTCGCATGTCCATCTTTTGATTTTTAACGCGAGTTTAAATCGGTTTTTTGTTGAAAATTTGGAAAATATTTTATTTATTTCATTTTTATCTTTCATGTCAATTTCTGACAACCAAAATCCAAAACAGATATTTAAATAAAATTTTATAAGATAATATGGAATTCCACGATTTCAAGACGAAATTTATTGGACACATGGATGCCAAACCGGCGATAAAATATATTCTGTTCTTCCAATTATGTGGTGAGTTGAATTCACAAATTTTACCGAGTTGTAATTATATTTATGAAAGGATGTTTTTTGGCTCTGCTTAGTCCAATTTTCAATTTGCTTGTCCTTGTTCCAAACAATCTCATCCAATTGCATCTTTGGAAACTTGTCACCAATTTATTTTTGGAGAATAATCTCATTGGTATTCTTTTTGCATTTAATCTTAAATTAATGTAATTTAACAGTAATTGCTTGGTCATTTTATTCATTTATCCAATTTATTGCTTATATTCAACCGAATTGGCCCTATGAGGAAATAGTTAAATATATTATTGTCGTTCAGGTCTTTTAAATTAATAAACTATTCATTATTATTATTTATAGCTTTCCAATAACTTTTCAATGATCATCTCAGCCCTTTTTCTCTTCATTTTTACGGGCATCGTCTACCCTTTTTATGCGGCTCAAATTTATGGCAGTTCTGCTTTGGCAATGGCTGCGCTGATTGCAATAAAACAAGTAAGATAAATACCTAATACCTCAATATCATTCTTTTTTAATTGGAATTTTTAAATTTCACCATAAAAACTTCCAAACCAAATAAATAATTTCTTTTTTTTTAGTATTTGCCCGACACGGTTTTATTGACCACCCCATTTGGGCGCCTTAAAAATGGACATTTGCCAATTTGTTCTGTCCTCATTTCCATTTTTCTCTGGCCTTTTGGCCTTGTTCGCGGCACAATTCCTTTTCAATTTATGTGAGAACATTTTAGGAATAATAATTATTCATTTTAATTTAAGCTTCTCTCTACAAATCAGTTGGATATATTTGAGGTTTTTCCAATCTCGAGGAGGGATTGGCGAGTCCATGATGGGCGACAGGAGTGAACATTTCTCATGGGCAAGGTTGAAATAAATGAATAAATAAAAAGAAATTGAATAAAAATTTTATACTCAAGAGTTATTTAAAAAAAAGGCATATTTTGCCTAATCATATTTTTGCTGATTTAAAAAAAAATAATTTCTATTAAATATTAAACAAATAAAATTCAGTTCTAATAAATGATATCAATTTTAGTATTTTCCCACGCCGAATCCAACCAATTGCAACATTTGTTGGCCGATTAACTTTTCGTTCACTCCATCGTTTTGGTATTCTAAAAAAAATCATTCGTCGGGAACAATTGGATTTGATGGAGGAGCAAAGTTTGCAAATGGAAGCACTCGAATCGGTCAAAGTGGAAAATGCGGAAACGGCCGTGTTGGCGCCAGAAAGCTGGGATGTGGAAAGAAAGAGACAAAAGGCGCTTAGAATGTTGAATGAGAGGCTGGCTGCCCAACAGCAAAAAATGGTAAATTAAAATTCTTATAAAAAAAAAATCGAAAAAAGTTCGAAGCATTGTAATCAATTTGAATTAATCACATTTTTGAAAGATAATTTATATTTCATTTTAGAATCTAAGCAACACAAAATCCACTGAACAATCTGGATCGGTTGAGGCCACCAATGAAGCGTACACATTTACCCATCATGATCAATTTTTGAGGGACCATAATATAGACGAAGGCAAATTTGACTCCTCAAATGGTTCAACCGAAGTGCAATTTTATTTGGATACAAAATCATCATCCAGCAGTGAACGTGAACAAAGCCAACCGCCCAAACAATTTGAAAATGATGGCCAACAATAAATAATTTTGATGCAATATTTTTTTATTATTTCCTTTTTGTGCCTTCATTCATTTTACTTTTTTATATGAATATTTTTAATATTTATTGACATAATAAAATGAAAATTATTATTGTATTCTCTTCTAATACAAAAAAATCAGAATTAGGCAAAAATCACAGAATGGGGCAAAACACAGAAAAAAAAACAGAATGGGGCAAAACACAGAAAAGAAAAACAGAATGGGGCAAAACACAGAAAAAAAACAGAATGGGGCAAAACACAGAAAAAAAAACAGAATGGGGCAAAACACAATTACAAATCAGAATGGGGCAAAAACACAATTACAAATCAGAATGGGGCAAAAACACAATTACAAATCAGAATGGGGCAAAACACAATTACAAATCAGAATGGGGCAAAAACACAATTACAAATCAGAATGGGCAAAAACACAATTACAAATCAGAATGGGGCAAAAACACAATTACAAATCAGAATGGGGCAAAAACACAATTACAAATCAGAATGGGGCAAAAACACAATTACAAATCAGAATGGGGCAAAACACAATTACAAATCAGAATGGGGCAAAAACACAATTACAAATCAGAATGGGCAAAAACACAATTACAAATCAGAATGGGGCAAAAACACAATTACAAATCAGAATGGGGCAAAAACACAATTACAAATCAGAATGGAGCAAAAACACAATTACAAATCAGAATGGGGCAAAAACACAATTACAAATCAGAATGGGGCAAAAACACAATTACAAATCAGAATGGGGCAAAACACAATTACAAATCAGAATGGGGCAAAACACAATTACAAATCAGAATGGGGCAAAACACAATTACAAATCAGAATGGGGCAAAAACACAATTACAAATCAGAATGGGGCAAAAACACAATTACAAATCAGAATGGGGCAAAAACACAATTACAAATCAGAATGGGGCAAAAACACAATTACAAATCAGAATGGGGCAAAAACACAATTACAAATCAGAATGGGGCAAAAACACAATTACAAATCAGAATGGGGCAAAAACACAATTACAAATCAGAATGGGGCAAAAACACAATTACAAATCAGAATGGGGCAAAAACACAATTACAAATCAGAATGGGGCAAAAACACAATTACAAATCAGAATGGGGCAAAAACACAATTACAAATCAGAATGGGGCAAAACACAATTACAAATCAGAATGGGGCAAAACACAATTACAAATCAGAATGGGGCAAAACACAATTACAAATCAGAATGGGGCAAAAACACAATTACAAATCAGAATGGGGCAAAAACACAATTACAAATCAGAATGGGGCAAAACACAATTACAAATCAGAATGGGGCAAAAACACAATTACAAATCAGAATGGGGCAAAAACACAATTACAAATCAGAATGGGGCAAAAACACAATTACAAATCAGAATGGGGCAAAAACACAATTACAAATCAGAATGGGGCAAAAACACAATTACAAATCAGAATGGGGCAAAAACACAATTACAAATCAGAATGGGGCAAAAACACAATTACAAATCAGAATGGGGCAAAAACACAATTACAAATCAGAATGGGGCAAAACACAATTACAAATCAGAATGGGGCAAAACACAATTACAAATCAGAATGGGGCAAAACACAATTACAAATCAGAATGGGGCAAAAACACAATTACAAATCAGAATGGGGCAAAAACACAATTACAAATCAGAATGGGGCAAAACACAATTACAAATCAGAATGGGGCAAAAACACAATTACAAATCAGAATGGGGCAAAAACACAATTACAAATCAGAATGGGGCAAAAACACAATTACAAATCAGAATGGGGCAAAAACACAGAAAATCAGAATAACATATTCGGTATTCACCCAAGAAAGGATTTATTTCGATTGAACAATGCCTTAGGGCCTATCAAATGGCCATCACATGTTGATTAAAAGGAAGGACGAGGAGTACTGTATAGCAGGAAGGGGGAGGAGTACTGTATGGCAGATGGCCCTTCGTTCAGTGGTCGGCAGCCAGCCCAGATGAAATGCCTTAAAGGCACATTCTAATGGTTCTTTCCTTCCTTTCCCTTCCCTTGTATTTTGAGTAGATCGCACCAGCCAATGTTGGCTTTTTGCGCATTCATAACTTCCTTAAATCCCAACCATTATTGGTGATCTTGGTATGATTTAATAGAGCGGAAAATCCTCAATCTTTAGATATAAATAGGCTATTGAATCCTATAAATTAAACCGTAAACTTTTATTTTATTAAAAATGGCCATTTTTATTCCATTTTAGAATTTGAATAATTAAAAAGAAAAAATTGTCTTTTTATTACAAAAAATTCACTTTTACAATTACAAATTAAAAATGGAAGCACCAAATAAAAGGGAAAGGGGGAATAAAATCGAAAATGGGCTCTATATGTATATTTTTATAATTTTGAGGGATGGGATTTTTTGGAGATCCTCTTTTATTGTCATTTGCGCTCATTTCATTCAATCTTCTATTATGGCCATATAATCAAGTGGTAAATTCATTATTGACCAGATGGCCATCAATCAATTTGTTGGCATTTTGGGGAATATGATGATGATTGTTGATGGCAGGCGACAAGTCAGAATCGGGCGAAATGGCCGGCGGCGGCAACAAATCCACATCGGGACAAAATAACTTTTTGTATTTCTTAAATAAATGGAATAAACATTGAAATGGAATAAAATATATGTGCTAATTGGATAACCCTTTTGGCTATAAAATGTGAATAAGAATTAGAGGGCTTTAATGGAGAGACCCCAAAAATTGAAAGGAATTGGCCAATTTTTGGAGGCCGACAAATGAGAAATAAAATAATTGTGTACCTCTGAAATGGTGCCTTCGGTTACGACCCAAATGTAGATGGCATAAACGGGAATGCAAAGCATTGAGGAAAGCGACAAGAACCAACCTTTGAATGAAATTGGAATTATGAATAAATGAAAAGGTGAAAAGAATGTGAATTAATTGTTGGAAAATTCTCATTTGGAATCCATTAAATTCTGATGAATTCAATTTGGTCAAAAATGGATATTGGACATGGGCAAGGAGAATGACATTTGGGTAAGGATAATTTACCGAAAATATGGCCCCAAAGTGGATAATCATAATTGTAGGCGGCAATGCGCAAAGGTTGATATTTGAACAGGCCAAAGATCATGACGCCCTAAAAAAATAGATTGGAATGAAGGGTAATTGAGGAAATCACATATAATACCAATCTCACTAATAATCAGCATAAGTGAAATGATTATCATCTATTCATTAAAGCCATTTACAAATTGAGAATCCCCATTCCCCCTGAATATTTTTGAGGCCAATTAAAAACCAAATAAATGGATTTTGGGGGCATTTTTGGTTGGATCATCCACAAATTTTCCCACCACGCAATGTAAGGAATGATGCCTAAAATGGATGGACTGACCATGCAAACGGCTGGTGTGGCAAATACCCAACAAAATTTCCACCAATTGCTTGGATAATAGCCAATCATTGAATGCAAATGGTCGTACCAACGGTTAATGCCCACACTCCAGGAAATGGCAATGCATTCAAAAAAGAGGAGCCAAAGGAGAGCCCAGCCCGAGGCGGCGTAGAAATCAAACAATTGAAAAACGTAGAATCCTCCCTTTTTGAAAAAGAAAATAAATTTAATGAATTTGAATATGCAAAATTGGTCAATGCCAAAAAAAAGCCCCCATTCCTATGTTAAATTTCCTTTAAAATAAATGGAAATTTGCCCTTGGCTATTTATGCCAGGGATAAGGGAAATTGATCAATTTACTTTTAGGCCATATAAAACGGACATTTGAGGATTGTTTTAGCCGAGTAATATATAATCTAATCCACTGCCAATTTATTACCTCAGTGACCGTTGAAAGTCCAAAAATGTAGGAAATGACGCAAACACTGAGCACAAAAATTTCACGGCCATATTTACGGCGTCGAATCAAATGTGGGAATTCATCGATGATTGCCGTAAAGAATCCTTCCATTGTGCAAAACTAAAATGATAAAAAGGCAAAATAATATTCGTACAAAAATGTGAATTTGCCTGCGAATCAACTCCCAAGAAGAGAACCATGCTAAAATTGCAGGAAAATGGATGGAATTTGGGAATGAAATGCCAATATAACCTGAAGAAGAGGATGGACCAAATGTTGGTATATGGCAATTGGAGAATGCCTATGGAATAATAATAATATAAATTTACTTATTATTCTTCATTTTTGTGGACCTGAAGGATATGCGAGGAAGAGGAGGCCAGGCCCGGATTGTGCCACTTCATCCACCGTTTTTCCCTGTTGCATTGCCATAAAACCAATGAAGGAAAAAATGACAAATCCTATAGGAAAAATGGAGGAATGCCGAATATTCATATTTATGCCCGAAACCTGCAAAAACACTTGTCCCACTATTTACGCAACAAACGGTCAATGCTTGTCTGACAAAAAATTTGTGGATTGTTCCCCTCATCAATAAATCCCATATTCCCCCCCCCCCCCCCCCCATCATTTTGTTCCTTTTTCCCGTCCAATTCTCCCCCAATTTTTACCAACTTGTAAACATTATTATGGAATTTGTTGTAGGATCCAAGGGCAACCAAAGCACCCAATCCAAGTCCATAGGAGAAAAACACCTTCAAATTGGATTCAGAAAAATGAAAAGGAAATTGCCCCGAGGCTATTGTCAAACCTGGGTGACTGCATCCACCCAAACTTTGCTGGACCATAATTTGCTGAAATCCGGCTTCAAATAGAATCTGCGGAGAATTAAGTGACCAATTTTGGTGATATTGAGAATATTTATTACTCAAGGCCAAGGCTGGCACCAGGAAGGGAAAGGCCCCGGATGAGCAGGCAAAAAAGCATCAAATAAGGAAAGGAGGCAGTCAAATAGACAACCTGTAAAAATAATAAATTTGGATGATGGAATGAATTGGGCAATCATCTAATCTAAAATTATAAGGCAAAAGATAATTGGAGATTATTAAATTGTTTAATTTTGTTGGTCACGTTCCATTCAGCTGGGAATAAAATAATGAATTCACCCTTCTAATTTCTAAACGTTGAATGGAATCTCCGGAATATGCCAATATTTGAGGGAATGTGGGGGACCAAAACAAAATCCAACAAACTTTTCCCGTCCATTTGACGCCTTTGAATATGCAAAAATAGCAAATCATCCAACAAATCAGCAAATACAATGCCAAATCGTGCCGTAGGGCGCCCACCTGCTCAATGCCGGTTGAGATGCCCAAAACTCGGCGACTTTAAATGACAAATTTAATTTCCCCTTTTTGCCAAATACGTACTCCCAAAATTCTTTGACCGGCGAATGAACGCTGAGGTCGGCTTCAGTGCAAATTGTGAAATTAATTTTTGGCCCAATGAAGAATTGCTTTTTGTATTCATTCAAATGGTCAGCGGTCAAAATCTTTGAAAATAATTATAATGGAATTAGGTGACAGAATAAGAAGGAATGATTTGATGGTCAAAAAGTGGCCAAAAAAACATTGAATGAATGTCCTCCCACCTTCACGTTGAAATATTCGGCAATTGATCGATTACTTTCGCACATCACCGGATCATATTCAGATCGACACCGATACGTATTCCAACTGGAAATGGATTGCCCAATAATAATTAAAATAAATATAATTCTGAACGTGTTATTGCAAGTTCGCCATGGGACATTGGAATCGAAACGCAGGGAATGAACCAAATAGGCCATGGCCCAACTGAGCACAACAATATAATAGATGTTCAGCCTAAAATGGGATGAATGGATGATTGGGAATGGAGGGACAAAACCATAAAAATGTATTTATATTTATTAGAACAATACTCGGTACTAATAAAGAAAAGTGGTCCATTCCATTTATGGTACTAATTAATTAATAAGATTACGAAAAAAAATGATTGGGAATGTGGGAGAGTTTATACTGTATTAGAATGGATAAGAATGTGATCCATCAGGCATTCACCCTCAGGGAGTTCTTAATAAAAGGAAGAGGGAAGATCGTATTAATGAGACTACGGAGAAGGGATTAGGGATTCTCTCCCATTAAATTAATGAATTAAAATGCACCAAAATGCCATGACGACGGCGGCAATGCCGACACCTTTGAAGATTGGACAAATTTTGAACATTCCAAGTCCGCCAACGGAGACCAATTGGCCCCAAGAAGTTTCCAAAATGAATAATGGGACACCGCAAAAAAGGATTGTGATGATGTACGGGATGAGGAATGCGCCACCGCCATTTTGGTAACATAAATAGGGAAAACGCCAAACATTGCCAAGGCCAATTGCCTGGGATGGGGGGGGGGGGGGGTTGATTGGGAATTGGGGATGAAAATGAAAATGTACATATCCAACACAGGACATGATGAAATCGGCCCAGGATGACCTGAAAAATGGGAATAAATGGACGAATGAAGACAGGCCAAATCCAATCCAAACATTGATAGGCAAATGCCAAATTAAATGAATGAACCACTCAATATTTACATTCCCAAAAAATAATATTCCAATTTCCGACCATTTATCTCTTTCCGGCGGTGAATGGTCCTCCTCCATTCCGGCGGATAATGTCCGCTTTTTGGTGGCCGCATTTTCGGTTTGGGCCCCCTTTTTCATCATTGGCTCCATTTCTTCCATTTCTGCCTCCTCTGCATTGTTTCGGCCACCCATAATGATTGGATGGGTGAATTCAATGAAATTTTGGATTGATTTAAATTTGGTGTTGATTGTGGCAAAAAGGAAATTCTATAAAAAGGGCAAATTATTCTTGATGAATAGGAAAAGAATTATGGACCAAAAATGAAGCAGAATTTAAGGAATGCCTAAAGGGATTATTAAAATGGATATTGGGGATGGTGAAATTATTCCATAAATATTCATTCATTCTTCCCAAATTTGTGGCCCTCCATTATGAATGTACATTCCATTTATTTATGGGAAATATTCTGCTTGATTTGATAGCAGTGATGGGACAAATGATAAGAAAAGAAAGGTGAAAATTGGATTGATTGGGAAAAATATATATGAATTAATTAAAAAGGTCAATTTGCATAGGAAAATTTGTGATGAGGAATTGAGGGTGGAGGGGAGTTAATTGGGTATTAAAAATCTTAATTCACATTCACATTCATCCTTCAAATTTATGGGTAATTTTTTTTACAATTAGCAAAGTCTCCGGCTCCCAAAGAAGAAACACAATTACAAATCAGAATGGGGCAAAAACACAATTACAAATCAGAATGGGGCAAAAACACAATTACAAATCAGAATGGGGCAAAACACAATTACAAATCAGAATGGGCAAAAACACAATTACAAATCAGAATGGGGCAAAAACACAATTGCAAATCAGAATGGGGCAAAAACACAATTACAAATCAGAATGGGGCAAAACACAATTACAAATCAGAATGGGGCAAAAACACAATTACAAATCAGAATGGGGCAAAACACAATTACAAATCAGAATGGGGCAAAAACACAATTACAAATCAGAATGGGGCAAAACACAATTACAAATCAGAATGGGGCAAAAACACAATTACAAATCAGAATGGGGCAAAACACAATTACAAATCAGAATGGGGCAAAAACACAGAAAATCAGAATAACATATTCGGTATTCACCCAAGAAAGGATTTATTTCGATTGAACAATGCCTTAGGGCCTATCAAATGGCCATCACATGTTGATTAAAAGGAAGGACGAGGAGTACTGTATAGCAGGAAGGGGGAGGAGTACTGTATGGCAGATGGCCCTTCGTTCAGTGGTCGGCAGCCAGCCCAGATGAAATGCCTTAAAGGCACATTCTAATGGTTCTTTCCTTCCTTTCCCTTCCCTTGTATTTTGAGTAGATCGCACCAGCCAATGTTGGCTTTTTGCGCATTCATAACTTCCTTAAATCCCAACCATTATTGGTGATCTTGGTATGATTTAATAGAGCGGAAAATCCTCAATCTTTTGATCTAAATAATACTTCATAAATCTTTTGAATGAATATTTATTAAAGTTTAAAAAAACTAAACAAGATGGGAGTGATGGATTATTTTGATTATCGCAAAATTCCCAATATAAATGTTATTGATAACCAAAATTAGCACTAAAATAGCCATATTATCTTCCTTTTTAAATTGCTGTAATATATTTTATCATTGACCAAATCCATATTGTAAAGGAAATGGTAAATTGAAACTGATGAATAATACTGGAGGGTTGGATAACAAATTTGTCAATATTTTTGGGAAATTAATAGGGCGTTAAAATCCATTTAATGCTCCTTTATCCAAAAGGCGGCAGCTAAACAAATTTAATGGGCAAAAATCGAATAGAATGAAAAGAAAGGCCATTTGGCCAAATTGACTGGACGAATTGAATGGGAAGGGGGAGAGGGAGGGGGCAATTTGTCGAGACGGCGTCCGATCATCAAATGGCCAAGAATGAATGAATGGAGTCAACCGTCAGTTGGCCAAATGGAATGAATGGTTGGGTTGGGAGGGGAGGGGGATAATGATTTAATCATTGTTGAATTGAAGAATCCATATTCATTGTTCAGAGGAAGGAGGAGGAAGCATTCCCCGCATTTGGAAAGTTTATTTTAGTTAGGGATGGTGGCATTCGGACGCATATTTCGAGCACATTTTCAGAATGCGCAGCAATTCCCATATACCAAATTAATTATAAAACGAAAGAATTGGGGGGGGGGGGGGGGGGGGTAAACTTCATTGTAGAGAAGATGGCCATTGAATGAATGAATGAATTTTATATAGATCCAATATTTTTGGCTGAATGACCAATTTATTCGAAATGTTAATAGGATGGGGATTGGAGGGAATTGTTTCTTTTGTTGGCCAAAGCTTTTGCTGACTATTCTTAAGAATTTTCTTTGAATTCCAATTCCAATGATGATTGAAATGATCCAAATAAATGGGACAAATTCGAATGATTGAATGGACGAAAATGAGGGAATATTGCCATTGGGATTTGTTAATTTAATAATAGGTTGAGGAATTTGGGCGTCTGAAACCAGAATAATGATGGATTAGGCCCAAAGAGAAGGACAATTTTTGGTGTGTTTTTATGAACCCAAAAATTGAATTGAACTGAAGGATGGGAAATTATATTGGCCAATGGAGGAGGTGGGTGTTGGATGGAACAGTTGTTAAATGGATTTGAGGCCATTCCAACCACCCTCATTCCTTTTGGCAAAATTGAAAATGTTTGGAATTTGGATGGCAGTTGGCCTCCTTCTTTCCCTTTTTCTCACTCAGACTTGGAATAATGAATGAATGAATATTGCAAAAAGATAATAAATAATAATATCCCATCCATTCTAAAATTGAATTGAAAATATTAATCAAATTAATGATCCAAAAAAAGGGAAAATCCGGCATCCTACATATCAAATTCATCTCAACCAATGTTGGCTTTTGGGCCAATTTTGTCTCCAAAGAGAGGTTGAATAATCAAAAAGTGGCCAATCCACCCACCAATCATCTTATCTTTCCGTCCTTTTTTGGCGGTATGGAAATCCGTTCATTGCCTTTTTATTATGAAAATATTTGGCAGTAAATTGAAGGAAGCAAAATGGAAAAGGAAGTCCGTGAATAAGGAAGGGGAAAGGGAATTGGCAAATATTACAAAATAAAATAATATATTTTGTGTGCCCTTCATTCAAAAAGTGTTGGGCACTCAATAAATGTGCCCTCCACCCCAATGCCATCTTCTTCAAATCCCTTTTGCCCCCATTTATTCCCCTCTTCCCTTGAGGGTGCTTATTGTCCCCCTCCCACCCATTTTTGGGCCATTCCATTCATTTTGTGCTTATATTTATTATGGAGGGCCAAAGGGGATAATCCAGAGATGAATGGTTTTGCATAAATGAAAATGAAAATGGCGACGGAATTTATTTTATATTGGCAAAATTTATCGTCTTTTTTGGCACAGCAAAGTAAAAGAAAATTACAATTTTGAGAAATGCAAAACAATATTCAAAATAAAATATTTTAAAATTGTTTTTTCAATTCCAATCAAAGCATTTTGCAATGATAGTTGAGGAAAACGAGGAAAACCTTTAAAAATAATATTGGGTAGATTAAATTAGGGCTTATTAGATTAGGCCGAAATTGTGATAGAATGAACTTGCCGTGAATGCGCCCACAACAAGGGGCAAAACGACAAGCAAAAGTACGAGTGGAGCACCGCCCCGATTTGGATGAATTCCATGGACATGTTGGCCACTTCGACGGGCATCTCTCTCTCGAATATTATTGCCAAAGCCATCTTCATCATCATCATCATCCTGTTGATGGATTGATGGATGATTGTAGAGAAGTGGGGGGCCTCCTCCTCCGTGTTGAGAGGAATCCATGAGGAAATGTTGTTGATGATCATGATTGCCGTCCATTTGGCCTCGAAGAAAGGCAAATGTATTGCAAAGGGAATCCTCACAAATGCAAACCTTTGGCAAATTAATTTGTTATTAAAATTCCACTTAATCCCTTTCATCCAAAAGGCGGTGGCTAAACAATTTTTGGATGTTCTTGACTTCCAATATTTAATCGTTTGAATTGGATTTTTATGAAAATCCATTGGCCAATGGATTCGATTCTTTAATTTTCATTTTTTCCCTCTTCAATTTAATAATTTATAAAATATTATTATATCATTAAATAAAATCAGAATTAGGCAAAACACGAAAAGTCAGAATGGGGCAAAAACACCTTTACAATTCAGAATGGGGCAAAAACACCTTTACAATTCAGAATGGGGCAAAAACACAATTACAAATCAGAATGGGGCAAAAACACAATTACAAATCAGAATGGGGCAAAAACACAATTACAAATCAGAATGGGGCAAAAACACAATTACAAATCAGAATGGGGCAAAAACACATTTACAAATCAGAATGGGGCAAAACACAATTACAAATCAGAATGGGGCAAAAACACAATTACAAATCAGAATGGGGCAAAAACACATTTACAAATCAGAATGGGGCAAAACACAATTACAAATCAGAATGGGGCAAAAACACAATTACAAATCAGAATGGGGCAAAAACACATTTACAAATCAGAATGGGGCAAAAACACAATTACAAATCAGAATGGGGCAAAAACACAATTACAAATCAGAATGGGGCAAAAACACAATTACAATTCAGAATGGGGCAAAAACACAATTACAAATCAGAATGGGGCAAAAACACAATTACAAATCAGAATGGGGCAAAAACACATTTACAAATCAGAATGGGGCAAAACACAATTACAAATCAGAATGGGGCAAAAACACAATTACAAATCAGAATGGGGCAAAAACACATTTACAAATCAGAATGGGGCAAAACACAATTACAAATCAGAATGGGGCAAAACACAATTACAAATCAGAATGGGGCAAAACACAATTACAAATCAGAATGGGGCAAAACACAATTACAAATCAGAATGGGGCAAAAACACAATTACAAATCAGAATGGGGCAAAAACACAATTACAAATCAGAATGGGGCAAAAACACAATTACAAATCAGAATGGGGCAAAAACACAGAAAATCAGAATAACATATTCGGTATTCACCCAAGAAAGGATTTATTTCGATTGAACAATGCCTTAGGGCCTATCAAATGGCCATCACATGTTGATTAAAAGGAAGGACGAGGAGTACTGTATAGCAGGAAGGGAGAGGAGTACTGTATGGCAGAGGGCCCTTCGTTCAGTGGTCGGCAGCCAGCCCAGATGAAATGCCTTAAGGGCATTCTAGTGGTCCTTCTCCTTTCCTTTCCCTTGTATTTTGAGGAGATCGCCCCAGCCAATGTTGGCCCATCTTTGCGCATTCATAACTTCCTTCAATCCTAACAATTTTTGGTGATCTTGGTATTATTTGATAGAGCAGAAAATTCCCAATCTTTTGATATAAATAATATTTCATAAATCTTTTAAATTAATGTTTTATTAAATTTTAAGAGAAAAAAATGAAGAAAAAAGGTATTGTTGCCCAATCAAACCCATTCATTATTATGGGGACGATGGACCGAATCTAATCCCCCTCCCCAGTCTGATGCCTTTCCTGTGAATCACCTCGGACCATCTTTTCCAATCCTTTGTGCATTTTTTGCCCATTGGCATTATATTCTCGTCCACACAATGTTGATCCAATCGGCCTTGGCCTCCTTCATCATTTCGAACTCCGATTAGGCAAAATTTTCCGGCACAAACTAGGGAACCACCTCCGCATGTCTTCAAATGGGAACATCGTAAATAGGAATTGATTCAAATTTTCAACCTGTTTATCACAGAAACATCGAACATTGCCCTCTGGAATTGGGGCAAATATATTATATATTCTCTTCAAACCACAATCCATTAAATCTCTTTAAATGATTTAAAACAA
The DNA here is from genome assembly GCA_030063045.1 of Pratylenchus scribneri. Lineage (NCBI taxonomy): Eukaryota > Metazoa > Nematoda > Chromadorea > Rhabditida > Pratylenchidae > Pratylenchus > Pratylenchus scribneri. The sequence continues at coordinate 4,007,461 of JAQSEB010000010.1, forward strand.
AGGAAAAGGAGCATTGTTTAATATGATAAAGTTCAAAGGGGGGGGGGGGGGTTTTGACCAAATTGCATCTCCTTCCCCTCACCTTCTTCATTGCTAAAAATGAGTGCTGCTTCTGTGGACGAAGGGGAAAAGCATAAAAGGATGAGCACCAAAATGATGGTCAAAGAAAGTGATTGTTTAAATTTTGTCAAAATGAAGGCACTTTTGTTGAATTGGCATTGGCATTGGCACATTCCCCCACAACATTGTTCAGCATTCTCCCCTTCATCATTCTCTGTTGATGATTGCCTTTTGCCATTTTGTTGCCTCATTTCTAATATTATTAAATGCAATTTATACAATCAAAATGGGCCAATTTGGATATTGTATTTTGGCCTATTTGCCCGAGGCAACAATAAAATTTATTCATCAAATAATTGGCCTTAAATTTTATGCCCTCAAATTATTTACTTTTAATTAGTCGACCATCGGCATTCCATGATGGCCAATGATGAATATTATTATTATTATTTTTTATTCTTATTATTATTTCGGCCGATAATCCATTTGGGGAATGGCCACATGGCAAATTGGCGGAGGAGGAGGAGGAAGTGGATTGACAAAATGTTGGAGGAACATTTGGCATCATTTTGGGGGGAATAAACAATCAATTAAAATGGAAATAAAAATGTGAGCGGATTTCCCACAGGCCAAATGGCAAGGACGAATATATGGGGTGAGAATGGCACGAATGAATGAATAAATGGCAAAAATGGGTTGGGGATGGACATTTGGCCTTTGGTGGAGGGTGAAATGTATTGAGATTTGGTGGAGGTTTTTGGGCCAAAAATAAGATTTGGCAGGCGCGAATTAATATTAAAAGTGGGCGGAGGGAATTCCCGGGGTAATGTGGGGCCAGAATAGTTTGTTAGGGTCACGCCAACCCTCCAACCTTCCATTCATTCCCTCATTTAACTCATTGCATTTTACTTTTCATTCTGTTTTCTCCGTTTTCCCATAAGCCTAAAAGGGAAAAGCATCGGATGAATGGAGGACATATTTGATTGATTCATCTAAAAAGCTAAAATATATCCCCGGAAATGTTCGGCATCGAATTAAATGAATGCGGGAAAATAAAGATCAGATAAAAAGTACGCCTCTTCCCTCAATTGAGGATCCATTCATTCATTCAGAGAAAGGGCCAAACCGCATGAATTCTTTGCCAAATTTGCGGGCTTTTCATGCAGTCAATAGAAAGCATTGAAGAGGAGGGAGAAGGATGGGAACAAATAAATTGAGTTTGGCCAATGTAAAAAGGGGAAAATTGAGCGGGAATTGGGGCGCAAAAAAGGTCAATCGGAAATGGAATTTATCAGCAGCAGAGGAGGAATAAATGAATTTTTGGCACAAATTGCATTGTTCCATTTTAAGGAAGGAACAATCCATGTGAGGGGATCATTTTTGCCTATTTTTTGGCATATTAAATGGTGGAATTGTTCGATTGGGACATTAAAAATATATTTTTCTTGGGCACCATTGTCCGCTTTTTGCCTCTTCTTATTATTGCCTCCAGCAGCTCTCATTTTTTGGTCCGCCTATAATGCCCTTCTCCCCATTTTTGGTCCTCTGGTAGCTTTTTCCACTTCCTTTTTTCATTTACCAAAGTCCCCATTCTCGAAGAAAGTTATTTTGGCCTAACAATGGCCCAAAAGGGATGGATGGATGGATGTACCTTTTAATAATAACCCATCAAATTGGCCATAACATTCGATTGGATTTATTCGATTCGAATTTAATAGGGAATTTGCTCTAATTATTTTTTATTTGGGCCATCTTCTTCCTTTGGCCCTATTTTGTGCCCTTCGCTTTCATCAATTGGAGGCCACAACATTATTGGTCCTTTTGCACTATTTCTTTGCTTTATTCATTTTTGTTGGCTTGTTCCCTTCCCTTTCCTCCCTCCATTCGCCGCAATTAGAGACAGCCCTCCCCCCTTTTTCGACCCGCCTCATTGCTCCTTTTCCTTCCCTTTTGGCTAGCTTCTTCTTTTTCTTCATTCCAGTTGAATGGAATGGCCATGCCAATGCCATTGGCCCAGAGAAGGAATTGAATTCGTCTGCTGCACTCTCCCTAAATGGGGCAAATGATGATGCCAATGGGCACATCAAGCCCCGGTCCAATCAACCATTTTTCGCTGCGTTCTGCGTTTTTCGCAGCGATTTTTGTGGTCCCAATGAGCTTTTTTAGCGCAGCGCTACATCGCAACGGCGAAATTTTCTTACCCTCGACCGAGGGAAACTTCTGCGTTAACGCAGAAAAACGCGCACTATTTTCTATTCTTTATTGTCTATACTGCCGCTGCGCTCATTTTAATGAGGGCTATTGGGACCAGTTCTGCGTTGTGCGCTAAATGCAGCTATTGGGACCGAGGCTTCAGCAAAAGACCGCATTTTTAAAGGAAAAGGGGGAAAGAGGGGGGAGGGGAGGGGGGGTACTTTTGAAGAAAAATGGAAAAAGGCCAGCCTGGAGGGTTGGGGCCAAATGTATTTACAATTTAGGCCAAGAATTAAATATAAAATGAATGAAGGCAACAATCTTTATGGGATCCGATCTAATTGGGCCGATCGCTGACGGGCAATGGGCATTCAACAAATGTTCCACAATGGAGGGAGGGGGGGGGGGGGGCAGTCCTCCAAAGATCAATTAATTCCATTCATTTTTGCAAATGAAAATGAACTCAATAACTAAACAAAATTGATGTAGGAAATAATAACAAATTTATTTATTTAATTATTGCAAAATAAACAAACAAAAACAAATTAAAATTGTTGGAATTAAAATGAACAAAAAGAAAGGAAGGAGGGCAGGCAGATCATTCATCGATCAATATTGAGGGAGGGTTTGAGGAATTTGGCCATTTTCAGGAGTCGATTATCCTCTAAATAAGGGCAAACCATTTGGACGCCCAACGGAAATCCGGCCGAGCATTGACCATACGGAATTGAAATGGAAGGAACACCTGCAAAATGGAGGAGGGATATTAAATTATTGTAAATTTATTGAGCCTTTTTTGGATTCTTATATCACCAAAAATGCGATCTTTATTTATTATTTATTAGTGAAACTGACCGCATAAATTTGTGGGCAAAATGAAGTAATCGTCCATTCTTTGTTCCTCCCTCGGCCTTTTTCTCACTTCCGAAAGGAGTGGAGCCGAATGGCGGCTGACCGGTGTCAAAAGGCAATCCACTTGGCGAAATGCGTCAACAAAGTCCATTTGAATCAGCCTCTGCACTTTGGCCGCTTGCTCCACAAATTTTGCATAATTCCTATCAAAAAAAAAAAAATGTTAATTAATTATTTTTAATAAATAAATAAAATGAAGGGTTGGATTAATTAATAATTTATATGAATAAAATTAATTCAATGAATTAACCCCCCCCCCCCCCACCGCCTCCTCCACTTACTCTCCCAATGAATAATAATTGCCAGCAAAAATTCGCCTTTTCACTGATTGATTGAGGCCTTCAGACCTATTTTTGGTGATGTGATCGATGAATGATGATTGTTGGCTTTCCCCTTCCTCATCCCGGCGATGCCCATATCGAATTCCATCATATCTGAATGAGAGAGGAAATATTGCATAAAAATGTATTAAATTAATTTAATATTAATTAACTAATTAATTAATTCTAATATTAAAATTGTTGTTTGCCTGGCCATGTTGGATGCCACATCCACATCCACCAAAACACTGTAACAATGGATTGCATATTCTGCATTCGGCAAATCGACTTGTCGAATTTTGGCACCTTCCCTGGCCAATTGGTCGATTGCGGCCATCCAAATTTGTTCCGCTTCTTTGGACAATAATTCCATTCGATTGTACTTTAATTTAAATTTGATTGGCATTTTTAAAAAAAATAAATTTACTTTTGGCACTCCAACAATCAAATCGTCAATTCCACTGATTCTCTTCAATTTTCGCTTGTTTGCATCCACTTCTTCCGTCAATGTTGTGCTGTCCTTTGGGTCATGGCCTTTCAGAATTTCTAAATATTGATTGGTTAAAGAAAATGATAAAAACAAAATTTTTCAAAAATTAAATTAAATATTGTCTTCCCTCCATTAATTCTAATTCAATTTTATGCAAAAGCTCACCGTAAAATCTTTGGCAATCTTCGATGGATTTTGCAAAAATGGAAGGTGTGTCCATGGAATTGGCCAAAGGAACAAGTCCATGCCTGGACAGATGGCCATAGGATGGTTTAAAGCCAATAACTCCGTTCAATGCGGCTGGGTATCGCACTGAGCCGCCGGTATCACTGCCAATTGCTCTGCAAAATTAAATCAAATAATTTAATACATTCCGCATCTTAATTATTTTATTAAAAACAAACAAACACATCTGCGATGCCGGTTGCCACTGCGACTGCGCATCCTCCGGACGAACCGCCGGCAATTCGAAAATTCCCATCGTCGGGCACAACAAAATCCATTTGTTGATTGGCATAGGCGGAATGAAGGACTGGTCCAAAGTGACCGCTGGTCGTTGTCGAGCCCATTGCTGGGGCATAAAATAATAATAAATTTAAATTGAATTTGGTAATCCAACCGAATTCGTCCATATTGGATTTGCCAATGATGCAACCGCCTTAACAAATATATTAAATATTTATTCATTCAAATACCATTGTCCAGCAACCGTTGAACGCAAGTGGCCGTGTAGGGCGCAACAAAATTGGCGAGCATTTTGGAGGCACATGTCATTCGAACAGACTTGACCCTGAATGTATGAATATATTTAGTGAATGTTTAATTGCCAATTAGAAAATAATTAAATTGAACGCCAAAAAAATCACTATGAATTGTTGATTTCCTAAATCCTAACCAATAAAAGGAATGTCCATTGTCCATATCAAATCATTAGTTTTGAAAAATACAAAAAACAACAAACGCATAATTGTCCTTGATGGCCATTATGAATGGTTGTTTGCCTGCATTCAATGCCGCCTTCCATTGACTCTCGGCCAATTCGAATGTTTCAGTGATCAAAAAATTCAAATACCTCAATTTTTTGGCCTTCTCCACCGATTGCCTAATTCGATTGAATATTGTTGATTTCATTGGCCCATCATAAAATTATTTGATTGATTCAAAATCAATAAAATGAATGAAAAAACATTATAAATAAATTTATGATACAACATTATCTTGTTTAATTCAAATGGGAATGGAATATGTTCCAGAGAATGATGTTTTTATATTTGTGAAAAAATTGATAATGGAGAAATTGCTGAATATTTACCATTACTTGATAGCAGCAACAATTCCATCTCATATTTTCCAAAATCCAAATCAAAATTCTTCTATTATATTAATATATAAACTAGTTTCACTGAAAGATCTTTTTCCAAGTGAAGAAGATAAAAATCAGCGGAAGCGAAGAAGAAATCGACTTGAAAGGGAAAGAAAAAGAAGTCAAAAGATGAGGAGGTGGCAAAAAATGGCAATGGCAACAAATCATTGGAAAAATCAAAAAATTCAAGGTTTGAAAAAAAGTCCTGCATTATTAAAAATAATAATTTCAGCAGAAAAATTATTGGACGAATAGCGCGAGGGGATTATTCCTTCATCAAAGCAAATGGAAATGCACTAGGTTTGTTTGTTGTAAATGAAAATAGATTCAATAATAATTCTCCATAAATTACAGGTTACATCTCAATGGCATCTTTGAACTCATTTGGAAAAGATGGAATTGTGCTACTAAGGAATACAACTAGTAATTTGGCCACCCCGCATGTCTTTCAATTCGACAATGTCAAATGGAAATATAATCCACATTTTTTACTATTTATGATTTTCCAGAAATATAAATTATTATTACATTTTTGTTGTTTTTTCCAGAAAAAATTTTTATTCGTTCAATAAATAAAACAATTGATTATTGTCCACAATTTCAATTGTCAAAAAGGTCGGATAGATTAAGTGTAAAGAATAGGGTGGGGAAGGGAGCAAAATATAGCCAGAAAACATAATATTCCCGAACAAATTGATAATTTTTAGGGGTCATTCCAATATCCATCCATCATTCTTTCCAAGTCCATCAGGCACAACCCATTCAGCTGCTTTTTAACCACTATTCTTCAATTGATTGCTCAGCCAGTCAAGTCCTTCGTAGAGTCCATCGCCCGATGTGGCACAAGTTGCTTGAATGTACCAATTGCGATTGCGTAACTTTAAATTTAATTTTGAATGAGATGAGGTAAATTTGTTGACAAACCGTGTGGAGTCCAAGTTTGTCGGTAACCTCTGCGGCATTCATGGCATTTGGCAAGTCCTGTAAAGACCAAAATTACGAATTAACTATACAGCAGATTCTATTAACCTGTTTGTTTGCAAAAACAAGAAGGACTGCATCACGAAGTTCGTCCTCGGCCAGCATGCGCATCAATTCTTCTCTGGCTTCGCCGACACGTTCTCGATCGTTTGAATCAACAACGAAGATCAGACCTAAAAATTGTCTCTTATTTCACAGCAAAATTGATTTGATTGCAAACCTTGGGTGTTCTGGAAGTAATACCTCCAAAGTGGACGAATCTTGTCTTAAGATGAAAGATTTTTATTATGAAAAAAAACAATTATAATGAATGGAAAAAAAGATGATCAAAATTAGTTTTTGAAATAGATATAAAAAAAAATACCTTGACCGCCAACATCCCAGACAGTGAAAGACTAAAAATTTCATTTATAAATTTTCATTAATAAATAAATCCCACAATGTTCCGATATTCGACGGTCTCAACATTGAATCCTAAAATTAAAAATAGGTGTGTGTTTTTAATAAAGAAATACCGATTGTTGGAATTGTCGTGACGATTTCGCCAAGCTTAAGTTTGTAAAGAATTGTGGTTTTTCCAGCTGCGTCCAATCCGACCATCTAGAATTTTTACTCTTATAAATGATTTAAAAAAAAACAACAAACCAGAATCCTGACTTGCTTTTTACCGAATAAACGACCGAAAAGCCCAGAAATGGCAAGGCCCATTTTTATAATATTTTTCAATTAGGTTTATGATTGTCCACAGAGAGTGCCAAATAGAATTCAATCTAAATATAAATTTTGTGAAAAATATAAAATTAAAAATGTTAAATTGCAGATATCCACACAAATTTTCAGAAAAAGATTAAAAAAAACATGGAATTATGGATGGAATTTAAGTATAATCTTTTTTTAAAATTGGGAAAAAAGCACACGTCATTTTTTTTCATTTTGCCATCTTATATTCCATATCGACATCCAATCCATTATAATGCTGTGATTTTTAAGTATTTTACCGTTCATTTAATTGAAACGGATCAGAACAAATAATTAATTTTAAATTAATTTTCGTTTCATTTTATCAAATTAAAGATTTTTGGTGATATAGAGAAATTGTATGATATCATCGAGAATTTACACATAGTACGAAAAAAAATGGTGAAAGATTGCATCTTAATTTTGGTTTTGTCATCTTTGTCTTCAGTCAAATATATTTGTTAATTGCATTAATTCGTTTCTTCCTCATTTCTGGTCTCATCAGGCAACTCCACCAAATTCTCATCATTATTAGCAGCAGATGAAGTCCGGTCAGCAGTTTCATTCGTAAAAATTGTCGATGGAAAGCCAAAAAAGTAGAAAAAGGGCGAGAAAAGGAGCATAAGAATGAGCAAAAATGGTGAAGTTGAAAGCAGGAACACCTGGAATTGTGATGGGAATGAATTAGGTTATTTGATTGAAATTGGTCCCAAATTTTTGCTTAAATCTTCTTAAACCATGTAAATGTTAAAAAAAAAGCATAAATCATGCTCCATTCCCTTTGATTAAACCTGAAAATCGGTCGATGAATGTCCGGGAGCGACAGTGGCATTGTCTTGATGAATTCTATTGTCATCTCGAGAAACCATATTATTCTCCCTTGTCAATGTTTGCATTAATTCCAGCTGCTCTTCCTTCTGTTTGTACTTCTCCATAAGCAAATTATAGGATTCCAATTGTCGATTCAATTCCATCTGAGTTTCGGCGGCTAATTGTTTCAATAGCTCCTCTTGACATTCGTGTTGAATTTGATTGAATTGTTGTTCACTGCTGCTGGTGGCATTCTCGAGAGGTGTCAATCCTGTTTGCGTTGTGGTGGGTACTTCGATCCACTTAATTTCGGCATTTGGTGAATTGTTCGATGGATTGGTTTCAATTTCCGTCGATTCTGCCTAAAATAAAGGAACGGAAACATTGATTGTTATATTAAATAAAAATGTTACCTTATTTTGGTGGTTATTTAGCATATTTGTGGCCTCCTCCTTGTTCTCATTCAATTGACCGCCAATTGCGGCTTCACCATTTATTGCTGCGGTTGTTTCCGGTAGAGGAGCCAAGGTGTTCGCCTTTTCCAATGCAGAAAGTTGGGCACAAACCTGGAAATTAAATATTATTTTTGAAATAATATTAAACCTCATTATATTTGGCCAAAAGTGTTTCGTATTCTTCGCGTTTTTTCTCCTCATAATCCGAACATTTTTGCTTTAAAAAGGCACATTCCTCTTCCAAATTCACTAAACTCATTTCAGCATCGTGCAATCGCATTGAAGTTTCTTGCATTTGCTCCATTTTTGTCCTTTAAAATTAATTTAATATTTTTGACTTTTTGTAATTGTAACAAACCGAATTGTTTCTTTAGCAATTTGTTCCGCTTTTGCCCTATCTTCCATCAATTCTTGCATTTCTTTTTTCAGTCGTTCCTTTTCATCATCATTTGCCTCAGCCATTTGAGGTGCATTCGATGATGAGGTCTTCTTATTGTTGGTAAAAAATCCCAATTGAGATTCCAGAAATTCAATTCGAGAGAGCAATAATTCCTTTTTTAATTTAAACATTTTTTTCCGATTTTATTGCCATTCAACAATTACCTGATTAATATGTTCATCCCATCTAGTCTGCAATGCTTCTTGCGATCCAATGAGCTGTTCTTCCAATGTTTGGAGTTTTTGACCGAGTAACTAAATTTATTTAAAGTAAATTACTTCAAATGAATTTTAAAAAAATACATTTTCGCGGAATTTTGCCTCTTTGATGTATTGTTCAAGTACAAAAATTTTATCATTTCTGACCAGCGTATAATTCGTTGGGATTTGTTGTTCATTGCGAATTTGGAGCTGAGAGAATGGATCGCCTTGGGGTCGTGAAGCAAATTCCTCGCCGCGTTCATTGACCAGTCGAATGATGCAAGTGACGCATCCACTTGCCACTAAAAATGAGAAAAATACCAATTTAATTTAATGTGAAAATTGCACAATCACCTTTTTTAGTGTTGTCAACAATTTCGACGCCGAGTTGGAGAATATCGCCCGAATACAATTCCCTCGGTTCACCTTCAATTTATTTATATTTTTTTGAATTATTGACTTTTTGATTCTCTTACTTTCCTCCCCGCTGGCACTCAATCGTTCATTGTTGATGAATGTTCCATTTGAACTCCGAGTGTCCTTTATGAGAAATTGGCCTTCATTGTTTTGCCAGAGGATGGCATGGTTTCGTGATAAAACTTTGCAATCGAAAATTGCATTATTCGTCGAAGGTTGGAGACGAACAACGGAACGACCAATTTTGATGGCATTCTCTTCCGAATGAGTCACTTGGATCCTGAATTTATGTTAAGAATTAATTAAAATAGGACATGTTTAAATTATTGTTGCGATTGAATATTCACTAACAATTTAATTAACTATTAATCGAAACAGTTTATATTTTTAAACTCAATTTTCTTTTTTTAATATACAAAAATATAAAACCTTCTTTCTTCGAATGGATGTGAATTACTGCATGGAATCATGATGCAAAAGGACCCTCGCGGTGGTGTTGCTTTTTCTCCCGCATTATTTCCAAGAATTGCTACGTTGTTGTTTGCTCCAACATTTTTGGTCGGTGTCGTCCACCCAGATTTAGTCGCTGCCATCGGTTGCTGCTGATGTTGAAGTGGAATGGTCATTGTGTCTTGGTCAATTGGCGGAAGAACATTCAGCGGTGGAATTGAATCCGAAATTAGCGATGTATAAGTTGTCGCCGCATGGGCTCGATAATGTGAAGGCGGCTGCTGATTTTGGACCACAATTGTTTCATCAGCCGGCGACGCATTATTATTGGTGGCAACATTATTGAGATCTGCTGCTGGCGTTGTCGACATTCTTTTTGAATGTATTTTTTGATGGATTGGATAATTAATTAATTTCGTTGTGGTAATTGTCTTTCCGGAATGATGTTATGCTATTAAAAAAAATATAATTGATAATTTGAAAAATATTAATTAATTAATTAGTAAATAATTATTACAGTTTCAATACCATAAAATAAAAATTATGGAAAATGTGAGATCATAACTTTATTATTATAAAAAATAAGTAAATAAATTAAGGTTCAAGAAAAAAAGTATAAAAAAATTGTTAATTCCGTCATTCTTTTATCAATCTTCCGGTGAATAATTGGATTGGTCAACCCGCTTCAGTGAGGGATAATAAACTTGGAATTCGAAATTGCCTCCCGAAAATGGGCCCGGATTGATTGTTAGTCGTCGGTTTTGTTCATCTTCAGCAACAATAAATGCTTTGAATTTGTCGGCCAATACAAGAAGATCGGGTGCAGGCCATAATTGAAAAAGTGAATCGAACTGAGGTTGAACAGGATTGTAGAAAAGTGGAAGTGGCGACAAATGTCGTTGACTCCAAATTGTATTGCAAAACTGAAATCGCATTTATCATTAAAGTTTGGATTTAATATTTACAACCAATTTTGGTATGAGATCAACGTTAGCATTTCTGGGCATTCGAATGGCGGATTTGGACAATTTTTCCACCATATCATCTCGGTATATCAAAATTTGCTGATCTTTGAAAATTAGCCTACATGGATTTGTGGCAAAATGCATATTTCGAATATCCTTGAAACATTTTTGCACATTTGGAGGCAAAGAAGGACTTTAAAGAAAGCATTTAATATTATTAAAAAAAATATTATTGAATACCATGGAAGAATTTGTAGAGGTGGTGGATCCTCCGAGCTTGGCACCAAAATGAAATGCTGAAAAATGAAATTTGAATTATTTTCATTTAATTTTAACCGTATTTTGATAATGGGCAGAAAATTGGTTGAGAATATTGGCAAGATGGCGAAATGCATTTGTACTCTGCTCTGTATAACCTTGCGACTTTTGGGCACTCAGAAAAGGTCCACAGAAGACAAAAATATTGGGTGGATTTGTGGAGAAACCTTGGAGGATATGATAAATTGAACGCATCACCTAAAATCTTTTATAAAATAATTTGCATTTTTTTTACCTTTTCATTATCCAAGTGAATATCCGACATAAATACAATTCGGTCGTTTGGATCCTTCATTTTGATAAATCCTTGCTCCTCTCTAATTTCGGCTAAAGCCATCGATTTGAGTTGAGGTAATTTTACATTTTCCACTTGAAAACATTGACCATTGGTCGAACATTGGCCTTTGAACACAAAAACACCGCCTTCAAAGAAGATTCCGGGCTCAAATTGGGCTTGAGTCAAATCAAGTTTGATTTTTCCAGTGTGATTTTCTGCAATACATTCAATGCCATCACCGCGATAGAGTTGGGCCAAAATGAGAATGCATTTGCCTCGGTGTGTAAGGAGTGAGTCAATGGAGGCAAAAGAATCCGCATTCTCTTCCAATAACTAAAAATTATTATGAAATATTTAACTTAAATTAATCTATTCATACCCTTTTGACGAGTTCATACCGCTGCAAATATGCATTAAAACTGAGCTGCTCTAAAGGTGATTGAACAAGTTTTTCTAAACCATAATGCTGTTTCTTAATTTCCATAATTTCTTTTTGCCATTCAATTGCATTTTCCAATTTGAAATTAATTTCGCTGTTAAATATTTTTAATAAATTAATCAATAAAAAATAAATCACCAACCTTTCATTGTTCTTCTGCCTGGCCAGAATCTTGAGCATTTCTTTGAGCATATCCAAATTCAAAAGACCAGATGAAACTGAAAAATAAAATAAACATAAATTGGTGCTAATCGATGCCAGGATTCAAATATGGATATATTTTTTAATTCATTCTTCATCTTCTAATCCATACTTGAATCACAGCAACATTCCAACAGAATTAAAACAAACCATTTTCTTTCTCAACCAGCTCAAGGACTTTGGCCATTGTCCGTTGTCGCTGCTCTTTTGGCATGTTCCTGAGCTGTTCTGTCAAATAGGAAAGTGCATCGGTGTTGAGTGAAAGACCGCGAAGAGAAAATTGCTTTCCTACATAACGACGAACTTCGTCCATTTCTGCTGATAAAAAATCATTTTTATTATTAAAAATTTAATTAAAATTAAGTAGATATTTCAGTAATAGTAATATAAACATTCATAATCAAATGAAAATAATTGAAATTTTACCAAACAAATTTTATTATTTATGAGATGAAAGTAAAACATATAAATAAATTGCATCAATCAATTCTCTTCTTAATGTTATTCCATTTTAATGTTTGTTCGAATCGATGCCATTCCTCCGCCACCATTTTCATTTGATGAAGTAGTTGGAACAGGAATTGGAATGTTCGGATGCGGAGCGACTGAAGATTGTGGCATGGGGACTGGAAGTCCGGTGGGCAAGGGCGGTGGAAAGAAACCGGCACCTGGCATTGGTCCTACACCCATTGGCGGCATCATTGGTGGTCGCATCATACCCGGTGGCATGACAAATGGACGAGGCTGAAGTGAAAATATTAAATATTTTTTTGGAAATTTTTTTACCAACCATCATTCCCATTGCAGCGGCCGTAACAGGCGGAGGCATCATACCAGGCATTGGCGCCATCATTCTTTGTGTTGTAAATGCCTTCGTCGTTGCATCAATCAATTTTTGGGCTTGAGTCTCCATCCAAGATTGATAATAGTGGCGAACATTTTCCTATAAAAGTGTTCAAAACTTTTGTTTGAAATAAATAATTTTACTTTGTGTTTTCGTCCACCATTGTGTGTTTTGCGAACCGATGGTGAATCGTGGGTCAGGAATGCATCACAATAATCTAAATTTTTTGTTTGATTAATTTGTAAATTACTGATTGGCGGAAGCAAAAATAATGTTCTTACAAAAATGCAGAATTGCTATGGGAAAAATCGCAAATAAATTTTCATAAATTTGTGAACATTCATTTACTTTTTTTCTCAATACTAAAATTCTATTCTGCATTTTACGAACAATGTTTATGCTTTTGCCCGCAAATTAATGATTAATAAAATCATACCGCAATAGTATTTGGGCATTGGCGTTCTTTTCTTAAAATTAATTAGATAAAATTAAAATGAGAAAAAAATCACATAAAATTAATTATGCAAATAAATAAGCTATATAAAATATAATATCAAATAAATTTATTTAATATTTTATACATAGTTTTAAATATGAATAAAAATTTCCAGAGATCTTTATATTTAAAAAGAAGCATTAATAGTACCCATAATAGGGAAGTGATGATTAAATTATGAGAAATGATGGTAAAGGGAATTGATATTTGCGTAACAATGCTTTCAATGATTGATTTGGCGCAGAGAATATGGCCTCCAAATATCGCATTAAACGATTGGACATTGGCTCATAACGCCGTCCTTTGCTCGAGCCAAGACATTGAAGATTGTTTTTCTTATTTGTTAAATTTCTTCTTCCATTGTTCTCTTGCACTAAACAATAGAATCCTTTTTCCTTTGAAAATTGTAGTCGTTGATGAATATCATCTAATTCGGGCAATCCCAATTCTTCAAGCAATTCTTGTAGCACAAAATGTGGCTGTGTTCGAAGTCGTTCGCCATCAACAATTATAATTTGAGAATGATTGAAAAAATCAAGCCAACGGTCCAAATGATTAGCATAAAACCCGGGCCATATTGCACGTCTGAATATAGAAATTAATTTTAAAAATTTCATAAAGAAACCTTCGTAATTTTTCCGTTTCTGTTGAATTATTAATGAAAATCTCTTCTGCTGAATATTTTATTGCTACCGAATCGTTATGTGCTCGCATATGCTAAAAAATATTTCTAATTGTAATAATTACTAATTATAAACAACCTGATACCAAGAATAGGCTCTTTTGACTGGATCGCTCAGAATTATTAACAATTTGGTGTTGGGCAATAAACTTTGAATTGCTTCCGGTGCAGCAGGATTGTCAAAATAATTCGCTGTTTTTTCAAAAATCACTGTTGAAGTCCTTGAAGTATTCATAAATTTTTCTGCGTACCAATCAATGCCTTTTGCATAATTTGGACTTGAAAAAAATTGCAATTCTTCAAATGAATTTGGAATTGGCGAATTTGTCGAAATATTTGGATGCAATTTTTGGAGGAACAATGCCAATGCAGTTGTTCCCGCCTTCTGTGGTCCCAAAATGATCAAATTAGGAAACTTCAAATTTGGAATTGAATTATTTGTTGGCAACATTCTTATATGACGCTTATCGGTCGAAATGTCCTAAAATTAATTTGAATGATTTAATTGATTTTTGTTATATTTTATTTTGTTTTATTAACTCAAAAAAAGACAAAGTTTTCTCTAAGGTATTTTAAAAATAATAATTACCGTATATAAAAGCGTTTTTTCCTCTGGATATCGATGAAAGTATAATTCCGACATTTTTGTCGGTAAAATCCATTTCAGTTTCAAATTTGTATGGCATTTGATAAATTTTACCAAGTTTAAAAAGGTAAATGATCCAAGTCGATCATTCGCAAAATTCTGTTGATGTGTCATAAAAATTGAGAATTTGTTCATTAAAATTGTTGTGAATAAATTGCCGCCAAAAATGTTATTCATAAAATTGTCAATTCCACCCGGATATGCATGTAAAAATTGAGTATGGGTGTAGAGGCCACAAACCTGCCTACAATGGATTTTTTTATATTATCAAAAATAATAAAATTTAACCGAGGCAAAACACCAACACCGGAATGGACAAATCCTTTACGCTTTGAGGCTGGCTTAAAATGCGGATATTCTAAAATTTGATTTTTATTATTAAAAATATTAAATTTAACCTTCTGTTGAAGTTACTTTAACATTCCAAATTTGTTTCCAACCATCATATAAAGCTTGATAAATGGGATAGACCTAATCAACAAGTAATAATAACAATTAAATAAAAATATAAATGGAAAAAACCCCTGAATGTTGTGGTGAAATTGCATATTGTAAATTTGTAATCAAGCGGCTATTCTTTAAAATTAATAATTTAAAATAATGATGAGTGAATGTTTTTATTACATTGGCAAACATTTTATTTTGAACCATCAGAGCCAATAAATAATCCGGTGAATGCTCTTGCACATGATTATGCCTCCACATATGAGGAAACCAATGAAAATGATCGGAATTAGCTTAAAAATTGATCTGTTTTAATTAAGCCAATTTAAATAAAAACCAATTAAAATTTCGTCTGCTTCATTCTCCGCTTGGTTTCCATGACGAAAATAATATCCAGAAAAGCCAAGTGTGAATTTGAAATCATCAATGTTTTTTTGCATTTCTTCTTGAGTAATCAAAATATTTCTGATATCATCAGGAATAAAGCGTGATCCACTTGCTCCAACAAAAATATCGTCAATATCCACTTGGATATACCTTTAAAAATTATTATTAAACCATATCATTAATAAATAATAGAAACCTTTCTAAATCTTCCTGAAAAATGTTTGGTGACAAAAAGTTGATGGCATCCAAAAGCGCCACTTTGATTGTCCAATGTTTTTCTGGTCTCGCACAAAATAAAATGTGGTTTTGTGATAAAAGTAAAGATAAATGTGCGACATTATTGTTCGTTGTTTTGGCACTTAATAATGGTTTGAATTTTGTTGAAGTTGCTTTCAAAACTGTCCAATTTTTTTGTTCATTTTTAGGCAATAAATATGGGCAATGAGCCTTGCCAATCAATGTTTTTGTAGGCCAATTGGATGTAAAATAAATCTCATTAACATTTTGTTCGTTCGAAACATTGAATTCAGTTGTATTGAATTGTTTTTCTCCATTCAAGGAAGTAAAAGATATTATTCCGATTGAGTGTTTTGTGCAAAATTCGTGTATTAATTTTTGCTGTGATTTTGGAAGAAAATGAAAATCCCGGAAATCTTCAAAAATGATTAGCGAAAAACGGGCAATTCCATCAATTTCCAATAAAAGTTGACTATTTTGTGAGTGTTGTTCCAATCGAATAGGGACTTTAAGATGGTAAAGAAAGTCCAGAATCGATTTTAGATGTTTATTTTGTGTTAGATTGTTGGCCAAAAATAAAATTCTCCTCTTCATTGTATTGAATGCAATATTTTTTGGTGATAGTTTTGCTGTGACATTTTGGTCATCTCTATTCACTTGACATTTACATTCATAATTGTTAATTAGTTCTGTTGCCAGGAAATTCGGTTTATGTAGAAAAGATGGTGTCTCATTAGCTTTTATATAAGCATAATAAAGCAATGTGATTGCACCATAAATAATCAGCCAATATGTAAATATGGGGAGTAGTCTTTTCCATCTTTGCATAAAGCACCATAAATTTTGATAATTCTAAATTTTAAAAATTTCCTTTTAAATTATGTAAAATTCAATAGATTATTCAAATATTTTAATAGCAAAAAAACAATATCCAAATTTAATAACAGATGAAGAAGTAATAATAAATTTATCGATTATCAATTATGATGATTGGATTTTTGGATGTCAAAGAATCAATTTCAACAATCAAAAATCTATATTCCCATTTTGAATCAATATTTGCAAGTTCTGCGTGTACTCGTCCCATATGGCCGCGACCCTAATATGAAATAATTACTTTAAATGATTAACAGAATAATAACCTTTAAATGGAACATGATGCGCAGTCTCTCTTGGCCATCTTTTTGGTAACGTTGATTTGCCTTGAATCATCAGTTTTAAAATTATTTAAATCAATACTTACTATATTTCGTCGTCGGCCTCGTGAAGATTCTTCGCCGTATGCCAGCATATTTTTACCAAAAATTTCAATACATCTTTCATCTTGCTTGATTTTTTTGAGAGCATTATTATAAAGTCCTTGTGGTGTACTAAATATTGATATTTATTTTCTAATAATTTATATTACCTAAAAGAAAACAATTCCTTGAATAAAACATAAGAAACTCCACCAAATGTGAATAATGAAGCAATTACAACAGCAAAGTAAAAAGAAGTTTCTGCAGCCCTCTTCACTAAAATAAAATTAATTTTCATGAATCTAACAATTTGTAACCTTTTTGGCCCGTTGTTTTTGGTTCTTTCTCCTTTTCTAATAATATTTCTTCTAAATAACTTTTTTCTGGACCAATTTTATCTGTCACAGCTGAAGTCGTTTGCTTTAATTGTTCCTTTGCTTGATCGTTGACTGCATAATTCCGCTTAAAAATGGATGGCCTAGCCAATTGAATTATCATATTTCGACTGCATTTTGAAGGACGGATTCTATATAATCCAGGTCGTAGACAAAAAAACATTGTAAAATATAGAAAAACCCATTAAAAATAGTAATTTAATAAAAGAAAATAATAACCATTTGTTAAACAAACAAAAAATGAAAATTGCTGTCAAAAATATGAAATTGAATTTATCGACCGGCAAATAAAAATATAAATTGAAAAAAAAAACAAAGAGAATAATGATCATAAATATAATTGTAGTGTAGAATATATCAAAAAAATGCAACAATTTTTGGTGGTCATCATTCCATATTGAATTCATTTTCCTCGCTCCCGCCACCAATTTGCTGGTTTGGAAAAGACTGCCGAATGAGATTGAAAAAATGCAGTGTTGCGGCGAATTGGTCGATGGAAGAGCCATTATTCTTGTTCGACATCGTATTATCAATTTGCGTGAATAGTTCCGTTTTGAGCCGTTGGTTGAATTCACCGAGCAGCCAGTCATGTCCCGATGGTTCATCCCCAAAAATTGCAGTTAATTCCGCCAACGCATTGACAAGCGATCTGCTGCCACTCATCAAATTGAGTCCATTGAAAATAAATTGCCGACTTTGTTCCATCCTCTTCTAAATGGATTCATTTATTTTTATACTATAAATTGATTAATTACCTCCAACAATTCCTTGGTTAATGGTTTGAGCTCAGAAAATGGATTTGTATTTTCCTTGGCGATAGGAGTAGTGGATGCACAAGCACCAGGCGTTTTTTGTTCGGAGACGGCCAATGGTTCTACCGCAGCAGTTGTTGCTTCGTTCTGATGTGCCCGCATTGGATTTCTCTCCATTTGGCTGACCAAGTATTCGGCTGCCTCAGCAATTGTACTGAATTGTAGGAGGGCATCGAGTGCATCGCTTTGAGAAAAACCCATCTCGACTAATTGCTGGATCTATTTTTTTAAAAAGTCGATTTTAATTTCATTAAGAAATGTTACCAACCTTAGTTGGATCAATTTCATTCACTGGCACTTCCTGGTGTATTTCTCCTGGCTCAGTCGATTCAAATAATTTGATGGTGTCTTTGAGCAAAAACTTCAGTGTTTCCAGTAGCTTTTCGAACAATTTGTATGGCTTATTCTGCTGCTCCTTTAACTCCGATGATGATGATGAGGGAATTTGGAGATCCTCGTTGAAGTATGCAATGATTGTATTAAGGAGCAAGCATAAAGCCGTGAATAGATCCTAATTTTGTTTTTTTATTTGTGCAAATTAATTTTTAATTCCCCTACCTTTTGTGAAGTGGCCAAATAATTTTTAAGTTCAAAGCCATTAACAATTATGATCGGTGCCCGTGGTGGTTGTGGTTGTCCTCCATTTCTGCCATGTTTTGTGGGATCGATCAAATTAATAGAAACCAGTTTTTGAGAAATGTTGAGCCAAGAATGGAGAGCGGATACATAGTCTTCTGAAAAAGAAGGAAATTTTAATATGAAAAATTATAATATTTTGTACCTTTGGTGAGGTTGGATTTGAAAGAATTATTAACAAGATTAAAAAATGATTTATGGCATTCGGATGTGTAAAAATCAGGCAACATTTGTTGAATATTTTGGTCATCAATGAGCACCTTCTTCAATAGACCCAATGATTGAGTGATATGAGTGGCCCTGAAAAATTGGATTATAAAAGTAGAAGCAAAAATTTGGATTTTTTTTTTAAATTTTAAAACTATTGAAAAAATAATTTTAAAATAATAATTATTTTAAATAAAAAAGGTTTACTCACGGAATTGCTGACATTTCTTCCCCCTCTGTTTTTGTTGACTGCAACAGACGATTCAAACCGGAAAATACTTGCTTTGACACCTCCCGATAATCCTTCTTTAATGTATCCTGGTTGATTTGCAAAATCTGGGCTATCCGTTGTCGGACTCGTGTAACATTGGCATTGCAGAAATTCTTTCCTATGCACACAATCAATTCAGAAATTTGGCGCTGGCATCGATAGGCAACTTGTTGAATCGATCGCTCGGTCAGAATGTTGGGCATTGAATTGACCTCTGTTGTTCCACCATCGTTGCTGGTTGATGCAGTGTGATCATCCACTTCCATGGAATTGTCGGGATCGTTGATTTGTAATAATTCCTGTTTAGAAAATGAAGCGGAAATTTTGTAAATTCAAATATTTTTAATTTACCTGAACTTTTGTGGCATCTTCCAAAATTTGTGTGGTTGTTTGTTGGGCCGCAATGAGCAATTTGTCTGAAGACATTATTTTATATGTGTCGAACAGTGCAGTCAAGAAACGTTGTGCAATTTTGTCATTTGCTAAATAGTGAAGAAGAAAGGGCCGAATGCTGAAATAAATCATTAAATGTCCATATAAATTTGTTCAACTAACTCATATGTTTGGGAATGAATCACGCCTTTCATCAAATTATTCATTATGCTGATAAGAGAACTCAATCGAGTGATCTGGCCAAGTCGCTCCTGCCGAGAGTCTTTCATCGATGTATATGCGGTCAATTCGGATGTACAAGCTTCAACCAAATGAATGAAACCGTCGTCGACTTTGTTTATTTGCCTCTGAAAATAAAAACTATTTTTTATCTTTTCTATATTTATTCTTACCATAACACAGGAGATGATGTTGGCCAAATTTGGAAGATAATTGGAATTGAGCAGAATTGGATTCGGGTTGTTGGCTTGACTCAAGATTTTTACCAAACGCAATGGAATCCCGTATTCGTTGAAGATGACTATATTGTCCTGGATTCCTCGATTCGTCAGCATTGTTTCGAACATTACTTTAAAAATTTTCGAAATTAGATTCATATAAAAATTGATTTGGATAAAATATTATCAATTGACATTCTTAATTGTCAAAATGTTTTAAACAAACCTCCCATCATGCCAAGATAATCGCCCAACGGTAAATGTTCACCGGTGTAATCCTCTGCTGCACATTTTCCAATGCTCCATGAGATTGAAATATCCTTCTTTCTGGACTGCTCTAAAATCGATTCGAGCGTCTTAAATAGAATATGATTATTAAAATTTAAATTAAAAATGACTTACATTAGCAATTGTGCCCATTACTTCTCTTCGCATTGTAGGTTGATGCCTTATCAATTCATCGAGGGAAGTACCAAGCATATGAGCCGCTTCTACTGAAAATTTTATTTTTATAAATATAAATGAAAAAATTAACGCACGAATTTCACTCTTCCTCTTCCGAATGGATAACAAAAAACGATTGGAGAAAATGAGGCCAAATATTTTGGACATGGGTTTTTGATTGTTGTAGGATTTGAGCTCATTCAGGCCGCGTTCATTAAGGCACAAAGCAGCACAAACATTCACCAATGCATTGAGGAGATCACGAGAAATTGGAAACTAAATTAATGGTGGGTTAAATTATTTAGATATACTCAAAACACAACCTTTTCGTTCAAAATAAGTTCCAAAATTGTGTCGGTCAGTCCATTGTTTTGCAAAACAGTCAATTGTGCCGGCTTTACAAAATGTTGATAAATTATTTTTAAGAAATAGTTTTCTATATAGAGGTTATTCCCAAAAAGTTTATTTTTTTTGTTTGGAGTAACTCACCTCTTGATAAATAAAACTGGTCACCAATGCAATTGCACAATGTAGAAGAGAGGAACCATAATATTTTGGATTTTCCATGATGTGTTTAAGGGCATTTGATAATTCGGCCCCCATCATTCTTCGAATATGGATAATCAAATTGAAGTCAAGTACTGCTCGTTTGAGGAAGTTTAATAATGATTTCATCAATGCAGAGCGTTGCTGATTGCATAAGATGGGTTTATTCTCGGCTCTCATTTGGTCGATATGTTTTCGAGAATGATTGATTTCATGCTGTTTTTATGAACAATCATTAGATATATAATAAAAATTAAAATTAACTCACCCTAAAACGATTTATCATTGCCTCAGTCCCATCATTTGCATTGAATTCAGTCACTTCTGTGGTGGTCAGTATATCCAATATGCGCACACTCCGCGTCACATAACTGATGTAATTCTCAGGTAAATTGTGTGCCTTGATCACGCTCAAAAATGTTGGAATAATAGATGAGTGATTGAGTGCATCGCCTCCTGCAAAATATAAAAATGCATTTGATTTAAAGTTGATGATGATATGTTAATAGCTTACCATAAACAAATCCAGCAATATGATAAATTAATGAGAATAAAGAAGTGATAAATGGCATTGAACAATCGCCGCTTGCTTCCAGTTTCAAAGCTTTCAACCGATCTGTACATTTTCGAATTAGTGAAGGACCAAAGCCATATGGATTTGTAAATTGCAATGCATCCACAATTAATTGGATTCTAAATTTATTTGCGTTTTTATTTAATTTTATAAAAGAAAAACAACTCACTTCTTGACCTTCTCAAGGAAAACAATACTGGCCAATGTCTTCAGTGTTTCGGTCTTGAGTGTATCGATCAAATTATGTTGATTGGGCGGCCCTTCAAAATGTAGAAATTCGCAACATTGTTCAATATATTGTTCGTTGGCAAGACCGTTTAACCGCGACTCATCACCCAATAAATAACGAGAGTAGACTGAAATTAATATTTGGGTTATAATAAACTGTGATTTTAAGTAATTTCTTACATATGATTGATGTTGCAATTTGGCGGGCCATAGCATTGTAAAAACGTTCATTCTGGTGTTTGATGCTGTAAGCGAAACGCAATTTTGTGAACGCATAAACAATCTCAGCTTTCTGCAATTCAATGCCTGCCAGGAAATCTTTGAGTTCGACCATTGATTCGGTCAATGTCTAAAGTAAAAAATATAATAATTATAAGCCTTAAAATATTTACTTTAGTTGTGTCAATTTGATAATTATTCATTTCTTGTTGCATTTGAATTTGATTGAAACTGGCTGGAACCGTGAATGTATTTGAGCAGAAGTCGGTCAATTTGATGTTTCGCAGGCCACTCCAAATCTAATTAAATAGAATATTTAGTCAATTTTCTTTTTATGATTATTAATACGAAATTAACCTCCAAAATAGCTGTCAATCGATCGTAAAGTTCAATGCGAAATTCTTGGCTCAAATGTTGGGTGATGAAGCGAGAACTTTTGCTGATCACCATCAGGAGTCGCAGTGTATGTACAATGATGGAAATTTTGCGTGAATCCAACAATTTGATAAGATGTTCAATTGAGCTATATACTGAAAAATTAAATAATTATATTAATGGTTGCCAAAAATAACCTGATCGACTGAATGTGTTCTCAAAAAGCAATGAAGTGAATCGCAGAATTGAAATCAATAATTGGTCCATCGAATCATCCCGGTCAATTTTAAGGCAGTTATTTTCATCCTAAAATAGTTTTGTCAAGGATTGAAAGGAACTTAAATTAATAACCTGCAATGTACAAGTCGCAAGTATGGTATCGCAATCATTGAGCACATCAACCCATCGACCCATTTCAGTCTGAAATGGTAATATATAGATGAATGATAAGCAAATATTACTTTGCCAAACAAAGTGCACCACTCAACGATGTTGTCCAGGCCGGCTGAGAAACGCTGCAAATCTCCCATATTTTTAAGGGCACTGATTTGTTCCGAACATTCGGCCGCCTGTTAATGAATGATTTTGCTTGTTTTAAAAATAAAAATGACTCACAATTTCTGTTGTGAATGGCTTTATCTTCTCTTGCGGAATTTTCATTTGATTGCTTTTAAATAATTTATTTGCAAAATTCTAAATTCAGGCTTTGATTTGATTAATAAAATGAAAGTGGAGTGTATTCTTTTGCAGATTTTTCATTTTTCACTACCAAAATCACCCTAGGTCACCCCAAAATTCAAGTGTTTTTTCATCGTTTTTTAACAATCAAATATGAATTAAAAATAAAATAAGAATCTCAAAAAATCTTTTTTGAATTTGCAAGTGTCAAAAAAAGAAAGGAAATTTTAATGGATTTGTGAGGATCTAGGAACTACCGGTATTAGGTAAGGGTGGATGGTGTTGATGAGAATTGAGGTGAGGTGAAGATGAATGAATGTTGATGATGGATGGACATGGAGTAGAGTGTGAGTAGGATTGTATGGATAATGGATGATGAAGAGTAGCAGAATATGCTTAAAAATTTTACGAAAATTTTGGGAGAATCAATAATTTTAGGGAGAAATAAAATCTTGAGGTGAGGTAGATAAGGGGATAAGATAACCGATCCGATTATTTTATTCATGTGTGATAAAAAAATTCCAAATTTTACTTGACCCCTCGGTCACAATGGGGCGTTTTCCGTTCTCCGCGACGGAAAACTATGTCACATTACAGCGGAAAACGCCGACCTTTTTTTCCGTCGAGCGGAAAAACGCTTTCCGCCGCGTTTTCTCTATTGACCACCCCAGCAGAAACGTCGAGCGTTTTCGGTCGAACGGAAAAAAGCTCTCCGCCGAGCGTTTTTTTATTGTGACCATTCTAGCGGAATGAGACAGCGGAAAAACGCCCGACGTTTTTCCGCCGGGAAAAACGCCCGACGTTTTTCCGCCGATCGGGTTTTCCGCTGATGCTGGTCACAGTGGAGCGATTTTGGCCTTTTTTTCCGTCGAACCGAAAACGCCGGCAATTCAAATAATTTGAATTTTTCCGTCCTCCGCCGAGCGGAATTCCTTGTATTTTGTCCAAAAACCCTCGACTAGACATTTTTAAAAATAAATAAAAAATATTAAAAAATTTTATAAGCTTTCCAAATTGATCCTATCCTATGTAAAAAACTCTGCTCTATTCAATGATATAAGAATTTATTTATTTGGATGAGGAAAAAGATTATTTATGAAGATGCAAAATATAAATCATATAAATTTTTTATATTTTCATTTGATTTTTATATCATTAAAAAGAGGAAATTTTTCTGATTAAGATATACCTGATTTTAGATTTTTATTAAATTTTTGAAATTTTAAAATAATTTTAAAAAATAAATTTAATTTTAAATTGAAAGAGCGGAAAAACTCTCAAATTTTATTGTGACCACTTCGGCGTTTTGCGACGACGGAATTGCATTCGATTTCCGTTCGGCGTTTTCCTGAAAATCTGAGTGGTCACATAAAACGGAATTCCGCATTCCGTCGCCGAAAAAAATTCCGTCCTATTTTGTGGTCACAATGATTTAGGAGGAAATTGGTTATGTGACCACAAAATGGGCGGAAATTTTTTGTCGGCGACGGAATGAAAAATTCCGTTTTATGTGACCAACACTCGGCGGAATGCCAAAACGCTCTCCGCTCTCCGCGGCAGACAAACGCCCCATTGTGACCGAGGGGTGAACTTATAGATAAGCAATTAATTGTGGTGCTGCTGATGCTGCTGCCGTGCCGCGTTGTTCCTCAAAATTTATAAATTTTTCATTTTAAACATTTTATCCAAACCGGTTTTCGCTTTTCTTTTTTCGCTTGTTTATTAAATCCAGGAAAAATGAAATAAAAACGGTTAAAATTCTAATGAATTAAGGAGGTTTAATTACCCAGAATTATATTTTTTGGAAATCGTAACCGAACCGGTGGTCGAAACTCGAAACAGGTTAAAGTTAAACCCAAAATGGGCAAAATGCCATAGTTGAAAAATTTTGCATAACGAACGCAACGCGCAAACCCCACCCACCCCACCCCGATTAATTGTTTAGTAATTTAATTATAAAGCAAAAACTGTTCGCCGCCAACCGGCCGGCTGCCAACTGGGGTGTATACTGATTTATTCTAATGATTAATAATTCATTTAAGAATGGTTACGAAATACCAACATTATTGTTACCTAATTACTAATTGATCAATTTTCCAAAATTTCAGACATTTTATTCTTTTCAATTTTGTCGCTTAAATAAATGACGCCGCCAAAATTTTCTGATCTTGGAAAGTCAGCAAAAGATTTGTTCAATAAAGGCTACAGTTCGTCATCATTTATTAATTATTCAAAAATAAATAAATTACAGCTCATGGTCTCTTCAAATTGGATGTGACAACAAAATCTGGGCCAATTGTAGAGTTTAAGACTCAGGCTGAACAAAATTTGACCACACAAAATGTCAAGGGAAATCTCGAAGTTAAATATAAAGTACCCGAATATGGTCAGCTATTTCCAGTTTTTGGTTTCTTTAAATATCAATATTTCTAGGAACAACTATCACTGAGAAGTGGAATACTGAAAATCAACTAAACTCCATAATCGAACTGAACGACCAATTGGCCAAAGGACTCAAGGTTTAAAAGTTTAAGAAAAGAACAATTCAAATTTTATATAAATAAATTTAAAATAACCATTAAGATTTTATGATAAGTAATAATATTATTAAAAACTAATAAAATCCAAATAAAAAACTGTAAACAAATAATGCTAAACCAAATTTTAATTTAGGTCACACTCGACACCAACTACACCCCCCACAGTGGTAACTAAATTTGAAAGTCTATTCTAAATAATTTTATATCGAATTTTTAAGGCAAGCGTGGCGCAATCTTCAAAACTGATTTTTCTGGTCAAATGGTTCGCATATGCGCCGATATGACCTTGCTTGGTGGTCCATTGTTCGACGTTTCTGGCGTCACACAAATCTACAATGATTGTTTGGTTGGCGGTCAAGCAAAGTTTGATATGGGCACAAACGAGATGAAGAGCACTTGTATTGCGATTAGCCGTCAAACACCCGATACTACCCTCCATTCATATACCGATGGGCGTGAGTTTGGAGCGAGGTTTGTTATTTTTCAAAAAATGAGACCGTTGCCTAATTATTAATCTTTTTCATCACAGTATTTACCACAAATTGCCCACAAATCTGGTATGAATTTTTAAATTTGTTTCATTGTTTATCAAAATTTGTTTTAAGGAATACGGCGTCCAGTTAAATTGGAAGGTTGGCGAGAAAGCAGCTCAATGGGGTTTCGCAACCAAATACCAAGTCAATCCTGATTTTTGTTTGCGCACCAAAGTTGATAACAAGTAAGTCAATTAGTGCCACTCAATTATAAATTTTTTAGGGCTCAAGTGTCCGTGGCTGCCACTCATAATCTCAGTGAGGCCGCCAAGCTCACCATCTCATCGCATTTTGGTCTTGCTGGAGTGCCCGAAACCGCCAACAAGTTAATGAATTTTTTTTCATTTTTTAAAGTTTTTTTAGATTCGGTATTGGACTCGAATATGGGCAATAAATTTGATAGAAAATGAGGATGAATATTTCCCAAGATGATGTTAGTATCGAACACAATTTCACATTAAACAATCACAATTGTAACATTTTATTTTTTGTCGTATCCATTTTAAAATAAAAAGGAGAAATTGTGTGCTTTTTCAATCATTGATTATTACAACGCTCTAGTAAAATAAAATTTACATTTAGGAAATTCATTTTTGATTTTGCTATTGTCGATTAATAAGCGATCTTTTTTATTGATGATAAAGGGGAAGGGTTTTTTAATATTCTAAAAAGGGATTCGAGTGTGGCTCAATGGTCTAGTGGTATGATTCTTGCTTTGGGTGCAAGAGGTCCCGTGTTCGATCCACGGTTGAGCCCAATATTTTTGCAAAATTTTTTCAAAGTGCCAAAACAATTGAGGATAGAAAATTTTACTACATTGTTGATTCTTGATTTATTT
Source organism: Pratylenchus scribneri (assembly GCA_030063045.1). Lineage (NCBI taxonomy): Eukaryota > Metazoa > Nematoda > Chromadorea > Rhabditida > Pratylenchidae > Pratylenchus > Pratylenchus scribneri. The sequence continues at coordinate 4,034,589 of JAQSEB010000010.1, forward strand.
GGACACCGAAAATTAGAAATATTCAAGAAATCCATAAAAAAATTTCATTTCTAGTCTAAATCGGGGCTTTTTCATGATGTGATCAGCAGAGGGGGCTAGCCACACCAAGCGCCTCTTCCTTGCCCTTTAGGAAAGATTGAAGCACCATTCATGGATGGCATCAAATCAGACCATTTGACTTAATGTTGATCATAGTTCAGATCATCTGTTATAAAATCATTTTTGTGATTGATGACCAATGTTTATTTCCTCAAAATGAATGTGTGGATGTAAAATATTAACGAATAATGGTGAAACTTTCCCTCAATCCACTTTTCCTATTCCCCACAATCAATCCAAAGTTCCTTCTAACCTCCTTCATCTGCTGCTCTGCAAATCCCCCAGGCAGACCGACGACTTTTTCCCAATGGACAGCTGTTCTCCTTCATCGCTTTAAATTTTGTTGGCCAAAATGACAAAATTGCCCCCAATCCTTGCCTTTCCCTTTAAGTGCCAGTCACCTCCGTTTATTCCCCTGACCCCAAATTGCCGGCCACTAGAACTTCTTCCTTGTCTCTGCAACTTTTGAGGGGACAAAACCGCCGCATTGGCCACAAAAAGCTCCACCAAAAGTGTCGTTTTCACTTTCACAGTGGATGTTTTACTTAATCCCCAAAAAACACTTTTTTTCTTTCTTGACCCTTTTTTAAACCCATTTTCGGCACATTTCTTCTATTCACCGATCATCAGCAATAATGCCGACGGGTTCGCGCGTCGGGGCACATTTCCTTTCGTCCGTTTTGAGAGCATTGGAACCAAGAACGGACGATGATTTTGGTCAGTCTCAAAAAAAGAGTAGATTTGGTCATTATTATTCATCCAGTTGATCGTCTCCATTACCTCTATACACCAATTCTCCTTTTAATGTTTGCTTTGTTGGCTTCGGCAAAAAATTATGCTGGTCATCCAATTGAATGTTTTGTGCCCGCATATTTTACCCGCGCAATGGAACAATACAGCGAGTGAGTTACATCTTTAAATTGGCCAATGTACAAAGGAAAAATTGGCCATTAGAAAAGAGGGAAAATAGCCCAATCCTCTGGGATTTCATTTCTTTTACAGAAATTATTGTTATGTGCAGAACACATATTGGGTGCCCTTTAATGAACATATTCCACATCGATTGGACGAAAGGGAAAGGTATAGAATTTCCAAAATATTTTAATTTTGGATTTTAGGCGTCAAATTGGCTATTATCAATGGGTCTCGTTTGTGTTGGCCATTGCCGCCCTAATGTTCCATTTACCGGTCAATTTCATTGCCATTAACAGTGTAAATTTGCCAGATAATATTTTAGGCATTATGCTGGCGAATGCTCTCAAATCAATCTGGTCTAAATGTCCCAGTGGTTTTGAGTGTGGCTTGCCAGGATGAAAATGTTGATCCAGAAGTCCGGGATCGGGCCATCGACGTTATGGCTGTGAGTGGAAGTGGACACTTAAAAATGAAATGAATCAAATCCTCCATTCAAATGAAAGGATTTAATATAATAATCACATTTGTTGGCTAAATTTTCCCCAATCCCTGCATCTGAAGCATAGTATTAAAAGAGAATGGCAACATGAAGCCAAATACAGTTGTAGAAGGAATATTGGGAGATAAAATGATAGGTGATTTGGGAACAGCAAGTGCCATGGTTTTTAGTCATAATCAATCAAGCAATTGTTCCAATCATTGAGTCTATAATATAACATTTAATAGAGCATTTTCTGCCCTTCAAATTGATAAAAAGATTGGCAGAGAAATGGTTCAATTTAAAGAACTTATGTAAAAAAATGCAAATGTGCCTTTTTCTGTTGATTATGAGTGACTTTCCTTAAGGCATCATTCATCTCTCAATGCCTTTTTCTTATTCCTTCAATTACCGTATTTCCCTCCTTCTTTGACAAAGGAAAAATGGGAGGCGGAGAGCATTTTTGTGCCCTTTGGCAAATTCACTGATCTGCGAAAAAAAGAGTGTAGCAGAGCTTTCAGCGCCCATTAGTTTTTAGGCCATAACATTTGATTGGGTTGACCAATTAAATTGATCAATATGTCATTTTAAAGAGTAGAAAAAGCTTATCAAATATTATAAATAATGGAGAAAGATTAATTAACCCCGAATTTACTCGTGCATACACATCAGAATGTAAAGTGCAAAATATGGATATAAATTCATTAATTCAGCGTCACATCGACGATGCACTTCGATATCAACGGGACCTGATTGCCCGTTCTCGAGGCGTTTTCCTTTTTGCCTTGGTCAATATCGGTCGCCTCTATGGCTCCTACGTGACAATGGTGTACACCACTTGCAAAACATTGCATTTACTAAATGTGATCACCCAATTCTATTTTCTCAACAAGTTTTTCATTGCCCAAATTTTATTTTTGCAAAATTATTTTCGCAGATTTCTGGACACCGCCGACTATCCACTCTTCGGTGGCCATGTGCTCTATGATTTGTTCAGGGTGGGTACTTGGTTTAGGGATATTGGAAAAGGGAATATGATCAAAAGATATTTCAATTTCTGATGAAAAAATCCAAATATATTCATACAATTCATTTGCATTTTTGAAGGATCGAGAATGGCAGGATTCTGGCCGCTTCCCCCGAGTCACTTTGTGCGATTTTGAAATTCGTGTTCTTGGTAATATTCATCGTCACACTGTCCAATGTGTTCTCGTCATTAACATGTAAATATTACAATTTTATTCAACATTAATTTGTATTCTTCCTCTTCATCAAAGGTTTCTCGAGAAGATTTTCGTTTTCCTTTGGTTATGGCTCCTCTTCCTCGCCTTCCTTTCCATCATCAATTTGTCCGCTTGGCTGGCCACTGTGGCCGTACCAATTTGTCGTCAAGCATTTGTCGAAAAATTTCTGGATTTGGGCCAGGATGGGCCAAAATCACCGGCTGAAATTCATCTTTTTGTGGAGAAATTTTTGCGGCCAGACGGCGTTTTTCTGCTCAAAATGGTCAGAAACCCTTCAAACTATTTCTTATCATTTTGGTCCAATTTTTCAAACATTGTTTTCTCAATATAATTAGCCGTAAAATCACAATTTATCCATGTTTTTTTGGCATAAATTGGATAAATAGCCTCCTGTCCTAATCTCTCTTAAACAAAATGTCCCCCATTCATTCAATGTCAAGGTGTCCGTCCATTCTGGAAACATAATTTGCTCGCGTCTTTGTGAGGCCCTTTGGCTCCAATTCCAGCATTGGCGTTCCAGCACAAAAGTGTTAACCACTGGGCCAAGTCGGAAGGAATCATTGGCAAGTTTAAGTGGCCAAATGGAATCAATCAAAGGTACAATGCCGCCGGTGGGCACATTGAGGGCCCGGAGGCGGTCATCTGAAAGACGTGGAGGGGGACAATCAGGAATGGGAATTGGTGGTGCAATTTTGGCGGGGGAAGAGGATGAGGAGGCCGAAAGAATGCCACCACCTCCACCACCTACAGCAGCTGCTCCATTGCGACAACATTTTGTTTAATTTTAATATAATAATCATTCATTTCCCATCTAATTCTAATTTTGAATCTCATCAATTTGTCAGTCTTTCATCTACAAAATATTTTCTTTCACTTTTTTTTAAACACTTTTTTGACAATTTTATATTTTAATACAAAAACAACAATTGTTTGAGGGAATCATAAAAATGAGAAGGATGAAATTTGAGAATGGAAATGGAAAGGCAGATCAAAAAATGTATGGAGAATGGAGATGGATGGAGGATTTGAGCAAAGAAAATAGAATAAATTGGAAATTTTATTGGGGAGGACTAGAGGAGGGAATTTGCTGTATTCATCGAAAATTCATAGGAAAAAAAGAAGATGAAGCCGCCAAAACCCATCCAAAGTGAACGTGCCAATGTGCCGGAATAGAGACGAAGCTGAAAAAATAAATTTTAAGAAATTTGTGTATTCTTTTTGGGGAGGAAATTGATAAAGGTTTTTTTGGGGTTGAACTATTCAGATTATTTAAAATTAATTTTCCTGGTCCCTTTCTTAAATTATTTCCTTTTAAATTCATTTCTTAAATGCTAAATACCCCTAATAAATAATTTAATATAAATATTTTATAAATAACCCACAATTCCTTCATTCCGCACAATTGAAATTGCCAAAGGCAACAATTTTGTGGAATTATTTCCTCTTTGGTCCAACATAATTCGGGTTTTCAGCACATCCAATGGACTAAAATTAAAGTGGAATAAATAAATTAATCAATATTAAATACGTTGTAATTGCAGCAGCCACTAATCCGGCCAAACTTCCGCAAGTGGCCGATTCAATTGCCGAACAATCCTTTAAAAAATTGAATATAAAATAAATTAATTTAATTAAAATCACCAATCTTCCAGAATGAAAGCACCATCTTCTTTTCAGCCATTCCCACAATGGAAATTCGATGAACGAAAATGGAATTTCCCTGCAAACCGTACTCGCATAACCTTTTTCGAAAGAAAAATTGAATTAAAATAGATTAAAGAAAAAATATCAAATTATTTTTATAAAATTATTTGTTAAAATAGGATAAAATATACCATGACCATTTTTAGTGAATTTAATTTGGATTCACCTCGATAAAATCCGCGAAATCCACCGCCGCCCTCCTTTCTCGTGTAAATTTCCTTGACAATTTGTCGAATTCGTCGATTTGGCATTGTTTGTGCCCGTTGCTTCACAATTTCCATTGGAACTCGAACAATGCATGCAGCAATTTCGCCAAAAATGGCTGCCAATGCATCGGTTGATGGCGCTGAATTTACAATATTAATCAAAATTGTCAATTGCCGTTATATAATGCCTCCTATTTATAATTCTCTGAAATATCATGAACAATTTTTTATACCCTTTGGATGGTTAATTTGCCCTAAATTTATATTCCCAAAATAAAAATAAATGCGAACTTGCATCCGAGGCCAAACGGTATTGCATAAATTCACGGCAACTTGAATAGGTCAGAAAAAACAATGCTGAACCAGGTGCCGAACCAAATGCGACCTAAATTAGGAAAATTAAATAATTTAAATTCAGATGTAATTGTTTAAAAAATTAATAAATTTAATTTTTTCTATCCAAAAATATAAATTTTACCGCGGGGATTCCTTTGTAAATTTGTCGAAAACCACCGGACGCCTTGAAGCCAGCTTTGCTTTGTGTTCTCGTCTAAAAATGGTCGAATATTTTCAAATAAAATGATTTGGCCAACCTTGACTGTATCCAGCGGATAAAGACTCAAATCGACAGCCAACCCGGCTACGGCACCGGCTAATAGCCACCGAATTTTCTGCTTCAATTGGTTTTCGGTGGGATCATCTTTTATTCTTGAGGTCATTTTCAGTCACTTTTAAATTCATTTCAATTATAATTAATATGGAAATATGAAAAATGATTTTTTTAACAAATTTTAAATTGACCAAAAATAAAAATAATTCTTTTATTCTCATCAAAAAATTGTTTTGATCAATTTGTTTGCATTTTATCCTTTGCAAATTCACAATCGAAAAAATTGATGTCAGTAATCCGCCAACGTCCATATCTTTCCGGGTCTCTGATTCCGACATTCCGGCTAAGCCTGAAAAATTAATTTCTATACAAAAACTAAACATAACAATGATTTGTATTTATGATTATTTTTCTAGAATTTTTCAATGAATTATAAACTAATAATGAATTATAAACTAACGTTAAATTGCAAACAAGCAAATTTTCGGGCCTCTTCAGCAATTTTATTGGTGTTAGAGCCCTGGGATGAGGAAATGGCTGGGCCCATGGATCATTCTCCTCATTTTCGAATTCTTTTTTTTCAACATTGTTTTCCTCAATGTTCTTGATGAATTTTCCACTTTGATCGATAAAAAAGACGACAGTGCTATGGAAGGTTTTGGCATCAATTCGTTTTCCAAACACTACAAAAATTATAAAATTAAATATTTTATAAATTTGTCATGGATCTTTTTCCATAAAGTCAAATATTAAAGATTTGAACAATTTTTTTTTGATTATAAAAGTGGATTTACTTACATGCTTCGATTACATTATTCATAGAAAATAAAGAGGAATGGATGAATCCATTGACAATATGGCGTCGATCAAAGTTTAAATTTCTGTCTAAATCTTCTTGCGATAATTCCGGTAATCGAACACGTAAATAATTGGTCATTGCATCCGTTGATATTTCTCGGAAACGGTCAAGCCTTCGTTCCCTGAGATGAATTGCTGCGAGTAAAGTTGCCTAAAAATTACTTATTTCTTGTTAGAATGGTGTAAAATAACCTGTATGGCGCCATTTATGAATTTACTTTCCGTATATTCTTGTTCAATATTCTTTTTGTAGTACCAAACATGGATTGGATTAAATATGCGTCGTGTTAATTGAAAACTTGGAATAACGACCGTTGGCGATTTGAATATGTAAAAATGTTGTCTTTGAGTTTTTGGAATTTTTATTTTATTATTTAAACTGGTTTTAAGGAGTTGCTTTGCCGAATTTGACGGTGCAGAAGCCATAATCTTTAATAAATAGTTTTTTTTTTAAATTTAAGGCTCAGATGATTATGATAAGGTACGGACTACGGACGCGATGACAATTAATTGTAGGGAATGAATTGAATGAATTTATTTTGAATAAAGGTTTAATTAAGGCGAGACACGAGAGGGTGATTAATTTTACACAAATCTTACATATTATTTTTTTTAAATAAATTTTAGATTTTTTACATAATACAATTCAGAATATTTTATTCAATGTCTTCATCAGATTCCGAAGAATCATATACAAATTCATTCGAAAATACATTAGAACAAAATGAGGAAGCCAATCAACAAGAAGAGACTTCAAATCACGCAAAAAAATTTGATCGACGTTTGCCAGTCACCCATTCATATTTAGGAGATACAGGAAAAGGCGAACTTTCAGTGGAATCGATTTTTATTGAACCAGAAATCGAGATCAAAGTCCCAGGTAAAAATAATTTAAAAATATTTATTCTATATATTTTATTAAATAATTAAGTTCTCATAATGAGTGAGGTTTGTTTGCTTCCGGGCCAGACTCTCCCTCTGCAATTCTATGCACGAACCTCCTTCCAATTCCTCAATGATGTCAGCCGACAACGTTATTATTTTGCTTTACTCACCTACCAAGAAGGAATTGAACCACAAAATGCAGCAGAATTTTCCCTAGTACCTTGTCATCATGTCGGCACACTTTTCCAGGTTTTGTGAGCATATTTGTTTATGAACTTTTTAATTTAAAATAGACCCGACTATTTTTCTTCAAAATTTATATAAAAAATTCAGTTATTATCACCTAAATTAATCCCCTTAAGAAATGAAAAATGATACCTTTGTAATACATTTGAGATATTTAAAAATGAATTTAAATTAGTCAATGTTTAAACCAACTAAACGGTTTAATATTTTTTAAAAATAGTTTGCGAGACTCGCATAAACTTTCATTTCACTCCATCAAATTCCATAAGCGACGTCCCTACACTGCCCATGTAGTATAGTGGTTAGTACTCCTCGTTGTGGAGTTAAACAAATCCGAGGCGACGCAGGTTCGATTCCTGCCATGGGCAACTCTTTTTTCCGAATGAAATTTATTATAATTAAAATTAATTAATAAGCAAAAATCATTTTTATTATTTTTTTTTAAGATTCAAAATGCATTCTGTAAGAACGAAGACCATATGATTGTTCAAGTGATTGGCCGACAGCGTTGTGTGCTTATATCCCCCATTTATCGGCATAATATTTATTGCGAGGACATTTCCGCAATTATTTGCGATAAAATAGCTGTGGCTGTGCTGGATGAACAACTACTCTCAAAACAAATTATTCCGACGCCAGATTCATCTTTCAATCGACTCAGCAAAAACGAAGTTAGTTCACCGAAAAATTTTTTATAAAAAATTTAATTAAACGAAAAATTAATTAAATATAAAATTAAATTTATTAAGAGATTCAAATGCCAAGCCTCTTTGAGTCCTCACAGCGCTTTCACCCTCAAGAACCTTTCGACGGTATTTTTATTTTGTAAATTCATTTTAAATATTCATTTAAAGGAGGGAATTGTAGAAAGGATTAAGAAATGGCTGTTTTTTTGGTAATTGTAAAATATTTTCTTTTAAAAAATTTTATCTTCTTGTTTAAAGGTTCAAACAACGCCATATTGATTTGATAATCGAACAAGGCTTAACACAATTCAGCTTTTGGGTGGCGGCGAATATTCCAATGAGTTTGGACAAAAAATTGGAATTATTGGCTGAGAATTCAACGGACCGAAGGTTGCGGATTGAATGGCACATTATTTCACAGGTTTTTTTCAGAAATATATTATATTTCAATTAAATTTTCTAGATGAGTTCAATTGTATGCGCCGAATGTGAGGACATAAAATGTTCAGTTACGGATATTATCAATCTTTCGGTCGAGGGAAATTCGACTCATTTTGTTAATCCGGGCGGTTTTGTACACGAAATGTTTACCGTAAAAAGGATAGATAATATCGAGTTTCGGGGGGAGCCATCAAAAGAATACAGCTGGTTCCCAGGGTAAATTTAATATTTTCTCAAAATTAAAATTTAAAAATTAATTCAGTTATGAATGGACAATTATTGAATGCGAAAATTGCGGGAGGCATATTGGATGGCGTTTTACATCCTCCAACCAACAATTGGTTCCTCAACAATTCTTCGGCATTTCCCGCCGATCTTTCCGATTAGCTTGCAATAAAGAAGAATCATCAACAAAATAAATACAATTAAATATAAATAATATTTATTTATTCATTTTTAAACAATAAAATTTATTGATAAAATTGTTTTTATCAAGTGAAACAATAATGGGCTCTAACCAATTCATCCAGCCTTTTGTGGAAAAGTTCTGAGTCAATTCGTTTGGATGTGTCAGCGAAAGGATTTTTTAGCACTGTTTCGACAAATACACCGAAAATTGCCTGCATCAGTTCAGTTATTGCCTAGAAATATGAGAATTAAATATGGTTTTGCATATTTTTGTTTAAATTTTGTACCACGGCATCCGGATCGGTATTAAGGACCATTTTCAGTCCGGTTGCTGTTTCCATGTAATTCATTTTGTAAGAGGATGTTCTGTAATTATGCACCAAAGGTTGTTGGTCCGCACGAGTGGCCAATTTTCGGGTGAATGAGCGCAATGAAAGTAGCATTCCATGGACCAATTTAAATTCTTCCTCCTTTCAAAAAATATTATTTTGCATTGTTTTTATTAATTTTACCTGAGAAATGCCCGATTTTTTGTCACGGCTCCACTCTTTATAAGCCAAACAACATCCTTTCCGATTGAAAAAGTAGAAGTTATATATTGTCATCTGCCAAAAAAATGATATTTTTCGACACTTTAAATCAATTTTTTAAATAGTATTGATTTTACAAACAATTTATTGACAAAAAATTAATTATTTATTCATTTTTTGGAAAAATTATTGTGAAATAATTTAAATATAGGTAAACATTTATAATATTCCTGAGAAATGACATGAACAATTAGGGAAATGTATAATAAAATAATTTCATTCATTCAAAACACCCGGATTTGCGTTGTGAAGTACTCTTTTTTCCTCCTTTCTCAAAATCCTCAAAATGCGTTCAGCCGCGTCCATTGCCTCTTGTTGTTTTGTTAATGGATTGAATATGCCTAAATAACATGTTTTTTTATTCTCTCTTTTGGAAATATAAATGAACTTACAATATAGCTCAAAACTGGGCGAAATCCAGGCGAATAGGGCAAATCGTTCTTCAATTTGATAAATCAATTTGATGGCGCCGGCTCCACTCCGCCTCAATAAATCTGCCAATTTTGCATAACCATTGTAAAGTAAAACCAATTCTTTATGCACAATAAAAGGTTTTTTTGGTGTCGAACAACAGACTTGGGTTGGATCCTTAATTTATAATTGAATTAATTTCAATTTTAATATTATTATTATTATACCTGTGTATTGGCGGTGTTTTTATACATAAAATGCCAAAGTTGGCTGGCCCAATGTTTTGGATTTGTCTATAAAATAAATTAAAAATTAAATATTTAAAATTATTTTAAATCAACCTCTCTCAATGTAAAACCCTCCGGATTGAGCAAAGTCGCCCGCAATTGTTCATATCGTTTATAAGTGCAAAGCAATTCCTCCAACCTGGGCCGTACTTTGGATAATTGTTCGCTGGCCGAATTTGTGACTGAAAGAAGCACCAAACAAGGACCGTTGCCTTCCCATAAATATGAAATATAGGCATAAAGGAATTGACTGAAAAATTTAACAAATAATAATTTAATAACGAAAATAAATTACTTTGGATCAAATTTTGGCAGGCAAAAAGGCAATTGATGATCGCCTTGGACCAAATTGGCTTTATGACATTCAATTAAATTCTGTTAAAATGTTTAATTTATTCATTCATCTTTTGGATAGTATTTTTAAAGGGTTAAATTAATAATAAAATTATTTTGTAATTAAATTTTAATATTTTCCTTTGAATATTATAAACCGACCACAATTGTATTAAAATCGGGCGCATCCAATGCTAAATTTTTCCTCCGAACCAAAGTGACTAATTGACGATGAGCAATGAGAAGACCAAAAGCAACCACCTAAAATAATTTATTATATTTTCAATGAAATGAATTACATTTGGACAAAATTCGTTGAGAATATTTCCCAATGTTTGGACGAGGAATTCACGATCGGCTGGGTTTAAGTGAAGAATTCGAAAGCCTGAAAATCAAATAGGAATTATATGTTCAACCTTCTCCCAAGAAATTACCATATAAAATAACCGGATCTTCGTTAAAGCCTTTGATGCATGCTTCGACTCGTTTGTCGATTCCATCTGCAAAGAATTTTGAAAATAATTTTTAAATCTATTTATTTTACCAAAAAGATTGCGAATATCAAAATTAAATCCTCTTTTTTGGTAATATTGTTTGAGCATTTGTCGGGAAAACATCGAAATTATCTAAAAAAAAAACATCATTTGAAAATATTTATAATTTAATGACTAACCTGATTATAAATATTATCAATTTGTATTGTCAAATTCCAGGGTTGTCTGGAAATAAGGCAAAGAATCAGTGGTGTCCGATATAAAAATTGAAAATTTTGTATTGGTGTTTGGATGCTCAGCAATGAATCTCTCTTAAATTAATTTATTTTAATAAAAATATAAAATTCTTACTCCAATTTGTTTGCCATAAATTAATGTGTGATAGCGCTGGACGATGACAGAAATTATACCAAAATAAGTACATATTTCTTCTTCATTTCCTCCACTTAATTAATATTTATTAAAATTAGGTCCTCGGTCCTCTCTATTTTTTTTGTTAAACCTATAAAAAATTGGTTTCCCAGCTTCACTCAAAATTAACACAAGGCCATCAAAAGGTGCTGTTTTTGTCAATAGGTGATCATCTTCCTGTCCTTCTGCTCCATTGCAATTTCCCTCATCCGAATTTTTCATAAAAATTTTTAGATTTTTTAAAATAATTTTTTTTAATAATTATTTTTTTAACTTATTTTTCTATCATGTATGAAAAAAAATTAATGTAATGTAATGATGAGCGAGAGGCGGGCGAGGCGAGGCGGCCCGTCAAGTTAAATTTTCCAGTTTCCACTCCAACTTTCATTTTTCTTTACAAACGAGACGTCTATAGAATAGACAGCTGACTGGCATTACTTTTTCTTGTGACTGACAAACAAAACAATCGACGAACCGCGGAACGAGGTAAGAGACGAGTGGCTGAAAATTGAAAATGACTTAAAATAGGAATAGGAATGGGGGAAGGCGGAAGGGTATAGGAATTATCGAATGGTACAGAGGCAGCAGAGGGCACGGGACCAAACATCAAATTATATAGGAACGGGAAGATGCTGAAGAATAATTATAGGACTGCTAAGCTAAAGCAAAAAATAAATTTTTTTTAATTTAGCATTTTTAGAATTATAAAATGTCGATGTCTACTCCTTCACCAGGTATGAAAAATAATAAAAAAAATTCTAAATTATATTTTTAGGCAAACGACGAATGGACACTGATGTAATCAAATTAATCGAATCAAATCATGAAGTGATAATAACTGGTGGATTGAATGAATTTTTAGTGAAATTTTGTGGCCCAAAAGGAAGTAATTTATCAAACATAAAAAATGAAATATCTTGAAATTTTAAGCTGCTTATGAAGGAGGAGTTTGGCGTGTTCGTGTTGATTTGCCCGAAAAATATCCTTTCAAATCTCCCTCAATCGGATTCATCAACAAAATTTACCATCCAAATATCGATGAGGCATCGGGCACTGTCTGTTTGGATGTGATCAACCAAAGTTGGACTGCCCTTTACGGTGAAATAAATTTATTTATTTTTCTATTTTAATGTAATTAAGACTTGTCAAATATTTTCGAGTCATTTTTGCCTCAACTTCTCACTTATCCAAATCCAACAGATCCGTTGAATGGGGAGGCGGCTTCACTTTATCTCCACAAACCAGAGGTAAAAATTGAAATGATAATTGAAAATGTGGAATTAATAATGTTAAATTCAGGAATTCAAATCAAAATGCACGGAATATGTCAAGTTAAAAAATTTTTCGATGAATTTTTATTAATTTTATGATAGAAAATTTGCTAGCGAAGAAGCACTTGAGGCTCTGGAAAGGCGGGTGATGAACGGAGGAATGGAAGATAATGAATCCGGAGACGAAGATTATGATTCTGATTCAACTATATCAGACTTTTATGAAGGTTTAAAGGCCAAATTTAGTTTTAATTTAATAAAATCAATTTTTACAGATGAAACTCAAGGGATGGAATTGTAGATAGTAGTAAACGCTACCAGAATTTTTTTTAATCCCCCCACTTCAATTGAAGCGATTATCTATCCGGCCACTTTGAAGTGGGTGGCACTTGATTATGCGGGAATTGGTTGGCCGGCATTTATGCCGGCCAATACCCAATCGACCATTCCAATTCTTTGGGGGCGGCTTTTTCAAAAAAGTCAAAGCCCTTTGACCATTCCAATTCTTTTTGGCGGTTTTATTCAAAAAAGCTAAAACCCAACCGCCGTTCCCAACCTCCACTTCAACAACAATCCATTCTTCATCCAAAGTCCAAACCCTTTTCCTTCCTTTTCTTTCCATTCATCGCCAAGTGGCCCAAAGCAATTGAGGATTGGGGAAATGAAGGAATTAAAGAAAAGGGGAAAAATGAATGAATGAATGTGACCTACCTTCCCCCAAGCCAATCTGAATTTGCATTTCTGCAATTTTCTCAGACTAGACAGACAGACAGATACACAATAAAGTGGCTACGAGCCAATTTTTGTCTGACTGTGAATGGACACAGCAACGCAGCATATTGGCTTGGGTGTTGGATGATTGGGTAGTTGGGCACACACACTCATCAACCATCGATTTACATCCTCATTTCCTCACCAAATTTTTTACTTCTTTATTATTTAGAGTATTGTGACTAATTAATTTTCAATTAATTTTGGCCAAAATTAACCTTAAATATTCCATTTATCATTTACAGATAATCTCTTATTAAATATTTATCCACAACATTGCTGCCGCCAAACTTCTTTGGTCGCCGAATAAAGTAAGAAATATTTATAGACTGACTTAAAATTTATTAATTTTATTTTCAAATTTCAGCTCGGACTGCGGTCTCATCTCTGACTTTTCACCGAACGACGGAGGCATATCGAATTTCATTGGCAGCAAGGATTATGGTAGATTTTTAATAAAAGATAAAAATTTAAATATTATAATTTTCAAGGACACCGACGACGAATGCAAGGCCAAACGCCGATTTGACACAGAGGATTTGGAAATAATGCGAAAAGTGAGTTAAAAAATTAATTCAATTCAAATAAAGTATAGAATCAAAAAGATTAATTAAGTTCAGAGTTAATAAGATTAATTCATTCAAAATATTATGTATATTGATCCTATTTTAGGCAGTCGAATCTGGCGGCACCAACATCAAAACAATGTGCACCTGGGCCAACAATGGATCTTATTGATGGGGAGAAGAGCGGAGCAGCGGCACAATTAAAAGAGATAAGTTGGGGTTGTTTATAAATCCAATGATAAGATTAGCGAAATAAAATTTAGTTGGTTTAAATATATTGAAGTAGTCCTAGTCATATAAACTCCAGAGTAGGATAAAGTATTGATGTTTGTTAGAATGGAATTATGTGGGTGGTAGACCAAAAACCAAAGCTTAGGTCTGGATCCATTCGATAAAACTAGGATTGCCCGGTGGGTAAAGTGCTAGGCCGGAATGCCTAGTTACTGCTAAGGTGTGAGACAAAGACAGGGCCAGAGTAGGGCCCAAACGGCATTGTGGACCTAGTGCTTGATCGGACCGGCCCTAGGACCGCTAGGTGGGCCAAAGGGTTGGGCCAGAGTGGGCTGGAGCCGAGGCACCGGACCGCTCCGGACCGGTCCTAGGACCGCTAGGTGGGCCAAAGGGTTGGGCCAGAGTGGGCTGGAGCCGAGGCACCGGACCGCTCCGGACCGGCCCTAGGACCGCTAGGTGGGCCAAAGAGTTGGGACAGAGTGGGCTGGAGCCGAGGCACCGGACCGCTCCGGACCGGCCCTAGGACCGCTAGGTGGGCCAAAGGGTTGGGCCAGAGTGGGCTGGAGCCGAGGCACCGGACCGCTCCGGACCGGCCCTAGGACCGCTAGGTGGGCCAAAGAGTTGGGACAGAGTGGGCTGGAGCCGAGGCACCGGACCGCTCCGGACCGGTCCTAGGACCGCTAGGTGGGCCAAAGGGTTGGGCCAGAGTGGGCTGGAGCCGAGGCACCGGACCGCTCCGGACCGGCCCTAGGACCGCTAGGTGGGCCAAAGAGTTGGGACAGAGTGGGCTGGAGCCGAGGCACCGGACCGCTCCGGACCGGCCCTAGGACCGCTAGGTGGGCCAAAGGGTTGGGCCAGAGTGGGCTGGAGCCGAGGCACCGGACCGCTCCGGACCGGCCCTAGGACCGCTAGGTGGGCCAAAGGGTTGGGCCAGAGTGGGCTGGAGCCGAGGCACCGGACCGCTCGGGACCGGCCCTAGGACCGCTAGGTGGGCCAAAGGGTTGGGCCAGAGTGGGCTGGAGCCGAGGCACCGGACCACTCCGGACTGGCCCTAGGACCGCTAGGTGGGCCAAAGAGTTGGGACAGAGTGGGCTGGAGCCGAGGCATCGGACCGCTCGGGACCGGCCCTAGGACCGCTAGGTGGGCCAAAGGGTTGGGCCAGAGTGGGCTGGAGCCGAGGCACCGGACCACTCCGGACCGGCCCTAGGACCGCTAGGTGGGCCAATGGGTTGGGCCAGAGTGGGCTGGAGCCGAGGCACCGGACCGTTCCGGACCGGCCTTAGGACCGCTATGTGGGCCAAAGGGTTGGATGAAGAGGTCCTAAGCCTAGATTGACAGATGGAATGATAGAAGATGTTTTTCGGTTCTTGTTATTGGTTCTATAGACTGAGATAATGGTTAACAGGGACAAACAGGGTTGGGTTACTGTATTTTTCCTTTATAATTTATTTTTCTCTTTTTATTTGCCGAGGAAAAACGAGCGGCTTCAATCTTGGTGGCAGCAGCAGCAGCAGGATGCTGGCCAATGTGACGGCATCACCATCAGCAAATGGAGAAATCGACGTCAAACAATTTGGCTCTGGCAGCAGCAGCAGCAAATGGAGAAATGGACGGCGGTCAATGTGATGGCAAATGGAAATTGAAGAAGAAAATTAAATTAATTTGAAAATATTTTTATTTAATTGAATGAATTTATTAAATAATGGATAATTGATTAATAATGAGATAAAAAGTTGTTAAAATAATTTGAATTGTGATTTTTAAAGAATAAGTGAATTTTTCTAAGGTAAGAAAGAGGGAAGGGGGTTTTAAAAATAAGAGGAAGGACTGAATTACATATAATTGCAATGGGTTTGGGGTGGGGACATGCATATGAATGGGTTCAGTCTTGAAGGACTGACTCAAAATTTTCAAAGATGAATTCTTCCTTGCCAAAGTTGACACGCCCTCCATCGCCGGGATATTCGAAGCTGACTGCTGGAAAAAGTTGGATGTCGGCAAAATTGTTCGGCAATCTTGTTTTCCCTGAATTTAAATTATTTAGTTATTTTAATTGGATTAAATCAAATATTTAATCATTCATTATTACTATTAATTTTCCAACAAAGAACCATTCCTTACCCATTAGATCTCCATTGTATGTGGTAAAACATTTTTTGACGACCGAGTCCCCAGGGAAATATGCAATGCCAATTCCAGCCACACCTTCCTCCGAAAAATTCTGTGCCTTTCCATTATTAGGGAATTGGTTTCCATAGCGGCCGCTGATATCAATTCCATATTTCCAATCGTATCCGATGCAGTTTCGCACTGATCCGATCCTCCATTCGCCCCATCTACCAATGGGAACTCGGAGCCCATCAAGACCATGCTGGTGTTTGTCATATTCTTCCTTGGGTATGACATATCCAATTCCAATTCCGTCAAGCCTGAAATATTAGTAGTAGTAGTTTAAGAAGAAATTATCAAAATATTTACCATCCCTTGACGGTAATTTTCATTTCAAAGTAGAAAGCTATCATTGGATATCTGATGGTCGGCGGCAATTCTGGTACCGGCAAATTACACAAGGCCCAACTCCATTCTTAAACATTTTAATGTTAAAATAGTAAGAAAACAAAACTTATTTACCTGGCTCTGATTGTTGCCCACAAATTGCTTCTGCCCAACTGATTAGTGGATCAACTTGCTTACCGTCAGTAGTCCCGTGAATAATTTCCATTCCGTTCACAATGAATTTGGTCCCTTCAGGGGCCAATTTAGAGCTTTTCCGGATTATCTTTAAAAATTGAAAACAAAAATGTATTACTTAGAAAAAAAAAGTTTACCAATTGGGCATACGGCCGAAGAAAAATTAGATGTTGGCAGGTAAGAAATTCCATAATCTTCAACAATGGTATAAAGTAGAAGATCTCTAGAGTCGTTTCAGGCGCAATCATTTTGTAAAAGTCTAACCTTAATATAATAAATAATAATAAATTAGAAGAAAAAAGTTGAAACGGGGAAGGAGATTGCCAAACAAAATGTGGCATCGTTTCTCAACACTAAAGAACGAAAGAGGGAATGAAAGAAGCAAAAATGACCAACTGAAAAAACAAGCCAATTCAAAAACGGGCCCAAGCCCAAAAAATGTTACGCAATTCCGCTCTCGACTCAATCTTCGCTCCCTTCCTGTCCCATCCCACCCTCCAATCCCTTCCCATACTATGCCATCCTGCCCCCACCCCTCAAATCCCAATCCATTCAATCGAAAATACAAATAGAATAAGAGGCTTCTTTTATTCAAAAATGGAAAGTTGTGAATACTAATGTGATTATTGAAATGGGTAGACATAATTGAAATATATATTAATTGAGTACAATTGGGAAAAGGGAATTGAATGATGAGAGGGTGGTGGAATCATTTATTCAATCATTTCAACATGGGGGAATATCGAATGGGTGGTCTTCGGGTGCGTGTTGATTTGCGCAAAGCCCGAACGACTAGGTCCGCCCGAGCCACATGGCAATTCAAGCATACTGGGCGCGGGTCTAGCACTGAGTTCAGCTCCTTCTGGCAATTGCAGCCGTCCCACCAACAAGGGCAGTGCCAGTCCCACTTGCGTTTCCATTGGACCAGCCGTTTGCTTGAGCGCTCCGCAGCCAGATCCCCCAATGACCACAAAGTTTCCTGATCGCCAGCACACTCATCGCAGATGCAAACACATCCGCACTCGTTGAAGCGCCAATGAATGCCGGTTTCATTGAGGCAGAGCATGCAACGGTCTTGAACGATCAGACCTGTTTGTGTATGTCAATAATTTCATAATTCTGTCCCATTTCCCAACCACCTACCATCTTTTGGCTTCCATTTTCGCGCATTTAGCTCACTTTCCACTTCATCGCATAGTGGAAGTAGTTGATGGCTATCTAAATGTGGAAATCCCTTTTCATTCCAGATTCTAATAATTTAGTTCCACCCACCTTCTTCCATATTGGCAGTCGCATTCGCATATTCTTCTGGAACATCCTGCTCATCATTCAGCAATGTTCCAAATTGCCCATAGATTCGGGTCCTGGTGGTGGTGGTGGTGGAACGTGGCGTATCCAATAATCGGCTAACCGGAGATCCACTTCGAAGTCGAATATGCCACAAATGTTCCGAATCTATAATGACGGAGTGTTTGTTTACAACAATTAAGTTTAAAAACAAACATGTACGTGTGCAGCCTGGAAACATGCAACGCCGCATGGGTGATTGTCCACCGGCACCATTGATCAGCAGAATTTGCGATGCATTGGTGATTACTGGTGTGGATGGAATGGTGGTTTGTTGCTGCTGTGCCATTTCGCTTGATTTTTGGCGGCAAAAATACTAGCTGAGTTCACTTAAAGGCTTAAATGTGCCAATGGATGAATGAATGGATGCTGGTTGGAAGGAGGGGGTTTTATATTGTGCCGGATGGGGGATGATGAAATGAATTTCTTCACCACCACCAAAAGCATGTTCGTCGACCCCAATCCTGCCTTTCGAATTAAATATGCGAATATGGGTGAGTAGAGGAGGAGGAGGAGGAGGAGGAGGAGCAGTTGAAAAGAGAAAAGGGATGGCAGGTTAAGTGGCATGAGGACAATGTCGGGGACAAAAAACACCAAAGGCATTTTGCCGACTCGCGACAGTGGGATTGACCCCTAGCATTTGAATGAATGAATTATACAAATCCCATTGCTTTATGTTGAAATTTATTTATTCGGCTTGGAAAATTTGAATAATTGAATGGATAAATGAATTAGTGGATCAAATGATTTGAATAAATTGTTTGGATTGGCATCAGCATCATCATAGGCAGTCCGGCTGCTGCTACTTCTTCTTCCAACTCCCGTTGCCCTTCTTCGGCTCGTAGAACTTTCCGACTGCCTCGTTCGCTTCAATGTTCAGCTGCACGCATTCTTCACACAAACGAATTCGAGTCGAAACAGAGCCGTCCCGATGTTCTTTCTGCTTCTCCTTGTCATCGAAAAGCAGCTGAGCACATGAACAGCGATCACTAAAATTGGAAGGAATATGCTTTAGTCGATCGATCGATGGATAAATTTGTACCCGAAACGAAATGTGATGGCCATGACTTTTCGCATCATCACCAACTTCCAGAGCTCACGGTTTTTCGGCTTTTTCTTGCCCCATCCCGACGATGATGATGATTTGCGCTTTTTGTTGTTGTTGCTGCTGGACTTTGTTGCCCAACCACCATTATCGGATTCGTCATCGCTGCCCGATTGATCTTCCTCCTGATCATCGCTTTCAGCAGCCCAACTGCTATGTTTTTTATTGTCGTTGTTTTTGTTGGGCTTTTCTTCGCGTACAATTTCTTCATTGGCTTGTTCGGTGGACATTTCTGGGTGGAATAAAGCTCACTCAGGAAGATGATGATGATGGAGAAGAATTCCCTGGTGAACTGATGATGGATGAAATGAGGAATAACTTCATTTTTCGGGTATTTATACCGTCCTAAATGGGCGTGATTTGGCACCGAAATTTGGTGGGAGGAGTTGTGATTTGTTGGCTCAGATCCAATTTCTAGGCTTTATAAGGCATGGAATTTGCCCAGCTTTCTCATTTTTCATTCATTCATTCATTCATTCCTCTGTCGTCCAAACCATCCAAGCACAAATGGCAAATAATTCCATAACTCTGTTGGATGAAATTGCCAATTTTCTCGATTGCACAAATGAGCAAGTGCGCCATCGCCTACTAGACCTTCAGGCACATGAACATGTGGCTGCTCATTTCCTACAACGCCTTCTCTTAACCAACTTCCGTGATCGCAACGGTTCCTACCGTTCACTGATTTTTGAAGGCTTGACTTGGCGTGGGGCGGACAGGTTGCCTGCTCTTGGCAAACTACGCTACCCATTCAATTCCAAACTACCTCAATACTATTTTAATCGGCACAACATCCGACTCAAATATCCATTCCATCCGGCTGTCGTTTACACCAACTATGGCCGCCAGCAGGAATTTTATCCACTCGAACTGGTTCGTCTGATCCCAAATTTGCCGCCAATTCCACCACAATTGTCACCGATTCCGCCTCCACAAGTGGTGGATGATCAGCATCGGCAACATCAAAAGCCGGATGATGAACATGTCTATGCCACCCCATTCGAAGAGGATGGCAATCGACAACGACAACAACAGGGAGATGGGGACAACAATAATGCTCGTCCTGCATCCTCCCTGTCCACTTCCTCCTCCTCCACATCATCATCATCATCATATGCCGAATCATTGGCCCGAAGTATTGCCCGTGCCGAAAGAGAGGAGTCAATGGCCAGATGTGCAGAATTTGCCAAGATGGAAAGGGCCAGACGTGAAATCCCTCTGGTCAGTGCGGTCGTGGCAGATGGGGAAAGTGCGGACGAAGTGAATGCATGTTTCGCCCGTCAACCACCACCACCGAGTGTGCCACCCCCATGTGCACGTTACTTTGTGCGTTGGGCCCGACTGGATGATGGGACATGGAAGGCAAAGCGAGTTTGCATCCGAGAATATGCAAATCCACTCACTTTAGACCACTAATTTTTCCCAAATTTCATCTTATTCCCACTAATTATGTCAATTTACCCCTTAAATCGATAACTCCTAATCCTTAATTTTTCCCCATTTTCATCTTCTTCCCACTAATTATGAAACACACAATTATTTATTTGTCATGATTATCAATAATAATTACTTTTGATGATGAATAAATTCATGATAAAAATGAATCAAGAATGGGTTGTTCATTCTTTTGTTGATATGGTGATTGTCTATTCTCGATTTACTTCCTACCAAATCCGGCAGGAGTTTTTGATTCGGGCCGAGTTGGATGGATGGAAGTAGGAGGATTCCGATTTTGGCGGCCCGAGAAGCGTGGGTTGGATGGAGGGGTCGGAGCTAGGGATAGGTAGGGATTGGATGGAGGAGCCGGAGCTAGGGATAGGTATTAGGGGCCAGCATGTGATTTAGGGGAATAGGGGGTCTAGGGGTATATGGGTTAGGCGGATCGATGACGGAGAGGCCATCCCCTCTACCATAGCCCCTAATCCTAACCCCTAAGACACATCCGGCCCTGAGCCCTATCCCCTAACACCCTAGCCCCTATCCCAAATCGGACGACGACGACGACGACGACGATGGGCATTCAACAAGTTAGCCCCCCAACCCATCAAATTTAATCGAAGCCGACCCATTTCCTCCACTCCACACCCATTCCACCTCCAATACAATCTGATCGTTGAATTATTTATTCTATTATAAATAAATAATCCGAAAATATGTGTATAAATGAATGAGAAGGGCTATTAGTGATTAACAAATCGACGATAAATGAAATAGGCAATGGAGAAAATTCCGCCAGTCAATGCGGCAATCTTCAGTGTTTCATTCAGAGCCCAATGGCCGAGTATGCCCTTCCCGTTCTTCTTCTTCTGATCCCAATGTGTCACCAGTCGAAGGCATTCGTTCTCAATGCTCAGCCAATTGCCCATTGTCTTGTCTGCCCATTTGCGATTGACGGTGAGATAGCCGAACAGACTGACTTGGTGCATCTCCTGTCGATATCGTCGGCCATCATCAAGAGTTGCATCCGCCTCGGTCAACATTCGCCCATATCGTCCAATCATAGAAATGGCCAACATTGTCGACAGATTTTTGCCCCATTCTTGTGTTACCTAATCGAAATGTTTTAGAGTTGTTTACCCCATTTGTGTGTGTTACCTCTTCGAAATGTTTGTCGAGTTCGTCAAGGAACAGTTTGTAGCCGATGGGGGTGTTGTTGGCCCTGAGCAGAAGCTCATCGAAAAGCTGCCGATTCTCGCTCTCCACAATTCGAAGTGCCTTCTCAATGGTGACCCAGCGGGCGGGCGGATTGTCCTGAAGGCAATAGGGGGCCTCCTCCCATTGCAAGGACCAATTGCTGTAAGGCTGGTCATTGGCGATTCGTCGGCACATGTAGAAGATGATGAATGTGCTGAGGTCAAATTCAAGGCCGATGACCATTTTGTTGTTGTTGTTGATGAAGTGGAAAGGTGGCTGATTAGTTGTCGACTAAAATGCGAGGAATTATCAAGGGTGGAGGGAAAGGAAAATAGATATTTCAGGGCTTATGAACCCATTCAAAAATAAAAATTTTCATTGATTAATTTATTAAATAAATGAAATGTGTGAAATGGAAATAAATATGTAAAATTGAAATGTACAAAATGAATAAAAATCAAATTTATCACATATCAAAATGGTTCATCTGCCGCCAAAATCTTTGATGATCAACCCGCTGGTGACAATGCCCTTAGTGACGATGGGTCGGTATCGTTTGACCAGCCGCCTGGATGTGACCCGTCCATGGGCAATGCTGGCCTGCACAAAGTTGGGGTACTCCACCTCGATGGTCCAGTCCTCTTCGTTCGGCTGCTCCGCTTCCAGCTGGCTGAGGTCGTCCAGCAACAGAATTTCTTGCTCATCGATGCCCTCCTCTTCCATCCGCAATGCCCGCTCTCCAAATTTGAGCACACAGCGTTTGAAGCTGTCAAAGTGAAGCCGCTTTTGAACATCGCCTGTGAGTGTAATCCCACGGAGGCGCATGACGATTTTTATCACGCCGGTCACTTTGTGCTGCATTTGGATGCCGTAGGCTTTGCAGCCACTCGACACGAACTCCAGCAAATCGTAATCTGAATGGATGAATGATAAATTGATTCATTTCCACTCCCAATTAATTTATCACCTGGATATTCGTCGGTCAGGTCGCCGAGATGCCAGCCGGTCTTCAACGGGCATCCATCTGCCTCTTTGTAGGCAAAGATGAGGGAGTCTTGAAAGAGAAATGATGAAAGGATTGAATAAACGTGTTAGTTTTTTAGTACCGGTGTCAGTGTAGAGGAGGATCGCACCGGAATCGACCACCTTTCGCATCTCTCTCAGCAGCTTGATTCGGGCAGCAGCGGTGGTCCACGCCGAGATCATCACGTTGCTGGCCTCATTCTCCTCGACGAACTCGTCCAGCACTTCGTATGTGAGCATAATGGTCTCGGGGGTCAGCTGGTCGGCCCGATTACATTGGAGCTTTTGGTTTTCATGGTAGCTGCGATATTCGGCCGGACAATTGATGATGCGTGTTTGGGTAAGATTGTTCCGCAGAGCAAATCGACCCCTAAAAACGCATCATTTTGAACATAATTGATCGATCGATTCATACAGAGATAGATCCCCATGCCTAAAACCCACCACAGATTGTTCGCCATCAGCTTGGCAATGGCACGTCGGGCCTTGTTTGCCTTCATTTTGCTGCGGTCGATTTTCATGCCAAATCGCTGCATGCATTCAGTGATGAACTGGTCCTCCTGCTCCTTGCCTTCGATGCCGGTGGGAAAGCCGGAGGCGTGCACCTTCATTTCCATCATTTCGGCTACGTACCCGCGGAACACCGTGTCGTCCCACTCCTCCCATTCGTAGGAGCGGAAGTATTTGTCGACGGTGTAGCCAACGGCCAGCGCCTCCTCCAGCTCAATCGATGTTATTGTGCTTTCCCAGCCGCGTTGTTGTGGATCACGGTGGGGGCAGCTGTATCGCGGGATGACAGCGCCCTTTTTGAAGCGCATGGCACAAGTTCGGCATAGGGGGAACAGTAGTCGGTCATCATTTCGGAATTTGACCGGCACCACTGGGATGGCACATTGTTCTGGCGGGACAATGTGAACGGAGAGTACCCCTTTGACTGGCACATCCTCTGGGCGGGTCCATCGAACCAGCTGTGCATCCCCTTCCATAATGTGCACCTTTGGATGACCAATTGGATAGGGTGTAGTGGCCGTAATGTATGGGTAGAGGCTAGAGAAAAAGCAACATTAGAGCATAAATCACAATTCCCATTCCATTTCTATTGTTTACCTGCAAAAATCGAAATAGCCCATTTTGTAGCCTGTTGGGCATTTATAGTGCATTCGATGAGGACCGGTGCGGCCTCCGAAAAAGCAATCTCGGATGTTTAGGCGGCGTGGCACATCACATCGCTTCATGAATCGATCCATATAGGGATCGTTTCGCATCATATTATGGATCTCGCACTCCCAGACCACATCCAGCCGACCATCAAGCTGTTCTTCAAGGTATTTGATCCGTTCTTGATCACGCTGCCGGATTTGGGCCACGGTCATTGGCCTATTCCCGATGTGCAGAAGTTTGCCAGGATCGGAGTATTGGCATTCGTGGGCATGATAATGGCAGCCGTGCACTTCAATCCCGTAGTCCCGTTCGGCGATGTAGCCATCCAGCTTGTACTTGCCGATCCGCTTCTCACCGCCTGGTGACATGGCCGTTTGGACGTGGACCTGATGATGGTGGCCATAAAAGGACAAATATTGGAGTGCGAATCTGCTTTGGTTGTCGCATCGATCATAGCCTTCATGCGGGACAATTGCAAGCCGATTTGCGATCAGATGGTTCATCCGGAAATGCTTCATGCAAGCGGATGCGATCTGTAAACACGCGGATTAGACACAAATTCCCCTCCCTCCCCTTTTGGCTATTACCGTAATGGCATCATGGAGAATGTCGATTGGAAGAGAGTCGCTGCCGTTTTTGGGACGGGACAGCTCCATGAATTCCTCGCGGAAGGCCACCAAAGCTTCGGTCAGGATTTGCACTGAAAATTTACGTTGTTCATTTCCCTACCATAGCTCTCCCCCTCCCATCTATCGCTTACCATCATTGCAACAGTATTCGGCCAACGCCTCGTCCAAATTGAACGTAGCGCCACGAGCCTGTTCTCCCTCATACCATGGCTCGAACACGGCCTGCACTTCCGGGCGCATGCCGCCAAAAAGGAAGTCCTTCTTCGGCGGAAGAGGGATTATCCGGCCATAATTTTCGGGCCTATTTGCCATGTGCGGGAAAAAGGGCTTGTCCGAGCATGAGAGGCCATATGCGTCGGGAAGTTTGCCAAGTGCCACATTCAAAAGATTGTAGCTGTCGTGGAAGTTGATCTCCCCACTGAGGAGAGCCGGTGGACGACTATCGCCTCTGGTGCGCTGAGTGTTGACAGGCATCGCCACTTTTGGCACATGCATCTCGTACATTTTATTGCCGCGGCGGATCATTCGTGGCACCAGTCCTCGCTTGTATATTTCTTCAAAAGCAATGACCATATCTGGAATGGATGGATGGTGATCAGTTCAACAATAATCATCTTTACATCCCACCCCCTTCCAAAAAAAAAATAACTAACCATATTTGCCTCCAAAATGACTGTAGGCCATTGTTTTGTGATCGGGTTTCAGCTTGTAGAGCATCCAGTCAAGGAAATCGCGAAGCGGCTCTTCCGACTGCTGCTGCCAATCCACCTTGGTTTTGGTGAATGGTCGGACAGAAAAGCACACATCCCGATATGGGCCACAAATATGGCAGCGATTGCCTTTGGCGCGAAGTGGCTGGCGCCATTTGCCATTCTCAAGACAGCGTGTGCACGTCACCTTGGCCGAGATGAAGTTGACTTGATGGAGTTGCCGGATGGGGGCATTCTCTTCGATCAGCTGCTCGTGCTGTGTGCACTCAAAATCATAGGTGACCAGTCGATAGTGATCACGGTGTTTGATGACGTATGGTTGTATGTAGCAGCCGACCTTGGTTGAATGCCATTTGTTGCACTTTTGGCACCGCGCTTCGCCACAGACATGTCCGCCCCGTTGGTCACGTGTGTTGTGTTTCACACTCCAAATCACACCGCAGTTTTTGCAGCGCTTGTTGCGGCGGCATTCTTCAGCCAAATGTGCTCGATAGCATTCGTCGCTGACAAAGATTCGATCACATTTTTGGCAGTTGATTGGTGTGAAGCCAGTTTGCGGCTGGCAAGGCCTTCCCATTCCGACCCGCCCACAATTGATGCATCTAAATTTTATTTTTGTTTAATATAGAATTTTTATTCGAATTTAAAATTATCGATTATTCCAAAATCCCACCCCCTTATCTACCGAGCTTTGCATGAATGTGTGTGATCCATGTCTCGGCGGTATGTTGTCAGACATGAAAAGCAGTATTTGTAACCGTAGCGGAACATGGCTCCAGCTCGGCGGACGCCATTGAAGTGATCATTCTCATGATAAATTGGGATGGCCACATTGAAGTCGTCACTGCCATAGGAGTAGCTTGGCGTATAGTCGTATCCCTTCTCGCGGAATACGAACATTTTGATCGTAGTCCAGCGGCAGCGTATTTGTTGTTCCAATAATCGATCACTTGTTTGCCATGGATGCAAGCATCATATCTGTGGAGGCCAGTTGGGATACCGGCTTCCTCCATCAGCTGGGAAACGTCGCAATCTTGCCACTGGGGATGATTGTAATAGCGCCCGAATTCATGACAATCGAGCACGGTGTGTTGCCTGGTCAATTCAAGTGCATAGAAGAGGCAATACGGCTTCGATTGAGGGTTTCCCACAATAATTAGGCCCTCGGGGCGAACCTGCAAAGAATAAATCAATTAAACAACATCATAGTTTAACTTTCTTTCTTTTTTTTTTTTGTAATCCCCATCGAATCTTCCCGCTCATTTTCATTTATTAAACCTCAAATTTTTCTTATCCACATACGTGATGATGGATCATATTGCAACGATTTCGACGGTAATATGGTCCTCCGCCTCGGCCTTGAATTTGGGGTAGTCGAGGCAAGGCCTCCAAACATGTTGTATTCACCGTAATATAGAATGGTGCCCCCAACACGTTGCCCTTGTCTTTGCCATTGCGAGATTGAACCACCAACAAAAATCGGTTGAGCACATTTTCGACTGTGTCGTCATGCAGAGGACGCATCGGTTCAAAAATGTCGTCATTGAGGTGAGGGGAGGATATGGTGACCCCGTAGAGATCTGGAGTGTGGGCGCCAGGCAATTGAGAAATTTGATGCTTGGCTTGATCAATGCATTGTATGATGAGTACGCGAAGCAGGTATTCGGGGTTCTTCGGCAAATTTTCGATGATAAATTTGCTCATTAGTTTGCCGTTTTGGAATTTTTTAGTGAATTGGAGAACAGCGTCCAAATTACGGACATATTGTTGATGGCGGGGCACAAATCGGTCTGGGGCGATCAAGTCCTCAACCATATGGCGAGAACGGGAACGATTGGGTGCGGGTGGGGCGAGCATGTTTTCCACCATAAAGCGAGAGCGCTTGATCGGTGGTGGGCATGATGAGGAGGAGGAGGAAGAGGTGGAGGAGGAAGATGATGAATTGGAAGGCATTTTGTTATTTTTATGCTTGCGTTTTTAGCTTTAAAATAATTTATTTTGTATTCAATATTGGATATTTAAATGATTATGCGGGAAATTAATGATTTTCAAACCACTTTATATAGACATGAAAAGGGGGGCGGGATTTATAAGTGGATGGATATGCTAATTTTTTAAATTTCAAAATAAAATGTAAACAAATTATGAAATTATATGTAAATTCATTAAGGCAAATTATGAAACTAGTTGTGAAAAATTTTTGGGGAAAGGGGGTCCCATCCTTGCCCTGAGCCATAGCCCTAGCCCCTAGCCGTTGCCCCATAATCTTCGGTGCCGTCGAGATGGGTGCGATCCGCTGGACGGTCGGTCGGTCGGTCCGAGGATTGAATGAACGAATGGCCAAGCAGTGGGAAGAGGCTTTATATACGGTGAAGACGGGGCGGTCCAATCCCCCATTCCAATGGAGAGCACCAAGGGTGAGACAGAGAGCCAATGGGGGCATTTGCAGATGGTGCCAAGATGAATGGGGCGGCGACATGCATTCGCATAACAAAGGGGAACGGGTCAAGTGCGACGAGAGTCCAAGTGGAAGCCATGGCCGGTCAGACCTGCTAGCAGCATTCAAAAAAATAAGGAGCTTATGTAAATGGTACATATTGGACAAATGCCGGCATTTATCGTTTGGTCGGCAATTCTAAAAATCCTATTGAAATCGGCACATTTCCTTTGGTACACCCAATTCGAGATTAAAATTGGGGGAGACATTCTTCCCTTTTCGTTCCACTTATTCTTATCCCCATTTTCAAAAAAAAAAAAATAGAAGCCAACAACGAATAATGAATTAATAATTTATTCAAAAATTTTTGAACAAAGGGGTCGGCGAAGGGATTGGAATTTGCATTCAAAATGGACAAAAATTGTCTATAGGTATAATTGAGAATGGAAATATAGTACAAAAATGCAATGCAAAAGTGTCCGCATGTGTTCGTCAGTGTGTTCTGATATGGATGTTTGTTCCATTCCTTCCGGCCAAACTCATCCAGAAAATCGGCAATTTTTCCCTTTGGCGGCATCGCCAAACTGTCCCAGTAGAGTACGGTATTGGGATTTGTGATAATTGCGGCCACCCAGTGTGAGCCTTCCTTCCTTGCCGGGTCCAAATTGATTACCATGCAGCTGGGAAAGTTGTTTAATTCGGACTTGTGTGGCAATCGATCGGCTGGAAAACAGCCAAGAAAGTGTTTTTGCATTTTTGGATGACATCGCCATAAAATTGCTTCAATTTGGGCGGCATTCATACTTGACTGCTGGGGGTCTCTTGTTCGCGTCTACGCCTATTGTTGTTGCTGCTGCTGCTGCTGCCAAATAAATAGGATATCCAGCCAAATTGTGAGCCAAATGATTGGAGTAGATTGCGGAATGTGCCCGTTACGTTAGGGATTCGTTCAATGAGCGGTAGGATGGCACGAATTTGATAGATCAATGCACTCAGCATTAGCATCAGCCAAAGGGAGAGTACACCATAGCAATAAAGTTTGGTGTAGAAATCCGTTTCGGATTTGGGCGATTCCTTGCAAGGTGAAGGCAGCTTCTCTGCATTAAGTGCCGGATTGAGGTTGTCCATATTTATGTGGAGGGTAAAATTATTTATTGATTTATTTAATTGATTAATCAAATGAATAAATAGGGCGATTAACCCCCTGAAATGTGTTCAAATGAATGCATTTTTAAAAAATTTTTATCTTTATATTCAGTGAAATCAATAATCAAATATGCACAAATGAAATGGAAAATAGAAATAATACATAATGTTGGGGGTTCGATTGATTGACTGATTGATCAGACTTGAATATCGGATGCCACAGTTCGGTTTCGGTCAAGGTAGAGAAGTGATTCGTGTTCGCCCATTGCAATGAGGACAATCCCTCCAGCTGGGACCGGCTGATTGAATGTGATTTTGATTGTGGTGGCACCATTCCTGATCAGATCAAATGTCTCAGGGCCATTGTCCTCGCCACTGTTGGTCAGATTGAACACGAATACGCAGCAACCACCATTCGCATATCGATTCATGCTGATCCCATTGCTTTCGAGTGTGCCGGCAAATCCGCATGCATCTTGCATGTCATGGTAGGCTCGCACAAATTTCCAATTTGGAAAATCGAAATTGTAGGGTGCAGCTGGGGTAAGCACGCCGGAAGCGGAGATGGTAATGTCGCGTACATTGAAATGCCGGAAATCGAAGGGGCTACTGGTCTGGGTGCCAACATAGTGCGAATTAGCCACCATGCCCAGAACAATTCGCTTTGGGACTTGATCGGCCCATAGGCTCCCATTGAATTCAGTGCGATTCTCGCTGATGAAGATGGCACGCATAGATGATTTTCGCATCGGGTATTTGGCAGGGCTGATCTCCAACTTTTTGTTGATGTCAAAGGCCAGCGAATCCATCAGTTCCACCTTCTTTACGTACATTTTACATGCCAATACTTCGAGATGATAATGGGGAAGGGGTGGAGCACCGGCCACTTGCTCAGCAATCAACAAAAAGTTTGAGTTATTTAACTCGAGCTCAATGTCAATCTCGCATTGATTGACAATATAGCGAGGCTGATTGCAAATGTCCAGGTCGAGTTTGGCAATGAATTGGGCGGTTCGGCTCCCAGCAAAGAGCTGGTACCTTGCGTTGAGACCACGTCCTGTAGTTTGTGACAACTCTTCATCGTCATAATAGCCGGCGGCATTCAAATATGCATTCTTGACGTGCAGCGGATAAGTGAGCATATAGTCGAACCACGATTTGTAGGCCATAAGCGAATTGCCTTCAAACACTTGATTGCCATTGATATGCATTCGGCAATTCTTCCAAATCGTATGACCGATCATTTGACATGGAGCCACATGGTCGAGTGCCGGGTCCAAATTGACCAGATTACCGGCGGCATCCTCTTTGCGGATTCGCAGCTCAAGGAGAATGAAGCATTTGGAGAGGTCAAAGTAGGATTGGCTGGCATGTATTTTGAAGTGATAGGGTGGGATGTTCACCGGGTTGAGGGTCAGCAACTCCACAACAGCCGAACTGCTAACACTGACATTTGTGCTGGGCACGTCGAAAAATGATAGGGCATTCGTTATGGCATTTGAAGATTCACGGTCAATTTTATGGAAAGTGGTCATATTTTATTTTTAGGGGGCTGGCCAAAAATTAATAGAGGCCAAATGTGTCCGATCGTTTGCGTTTATTTTTATTAATGATGGCGGTGGATGGGAATGATACTGATGATGATGATGTGGCGGGTTTAAGAGCTCGTTTGCCGATAAGAATTTGATGGGATGGGCGTCGTCGTTTGCTTTTTATACCCCGTAGTCGGCGGCCGCCTCCTCCAAACTGTTTTTGCATCCCACCCTTCTCCAGCAGTGTATCAATGCCTTTCTTTCCCTCGCTAACAACTGCTTCTTTCACAGGATCGCCTTTGACCACTCGATCGAGTACTCGGCCGCCAGTTTCAAGTGTTTCTTTGCCAACAGCGGCACCCGCCCGTTTCACAACCGGTAAAATTATGCGCCATAAATGGCGGAGCACATCGCCAACACCGGCACCACTTTGCCTTGCGCCAAAACCACGTTGGGTCCATGGTGGGGAACCGCGAAAATAGTGGTAGGGTTCGCTCAGGGGGCCATTCCCTCCACCAGTTTGAGCAGCGGTAACAACAAAGTGGTCATCGTAGCCAACGGAACGTGTGTCGAAAGGGATATGCATAGTACGATTTTTTATCTTTTGAATGAGAATGTAAGCTTGTGTGTGTGCAAATGATTTATTCACAAATGAAATGCTTATATAGTGGGGTGCGGAGGCAGGGGAAAACAAATTAGAGATTGATAACTTTTCGGAAAACAAGTGTAACGGTGACATTGCCAAATTGGAATGGTACAAATTGTCCTGTCATCGTTCTTATTTCAATCTCGATTTCGTTGATCTCGCGTGGGAGCACTTTCACATACATGGGTGAATCATAGGTCTTCTCGATTAGGGCACCATACTTTTTGGAGGCTGGATTGCCATCCACGGCCACAATTCGAAGAAGTGAACTCAGTGAATTGCCCAAAATCACTTCCTCGGTCAGCCCTCTGGCATAGACGCCAAAGCTGGAGAAGCCACCATGCAAATCGGCCGCATATCGAGCCACTTCCCCATCCAGTATACGACGGGCATTAGGAAAGCCGAGTACCTTTTTAAATTATGGAATTAATTTATGCATTTGATCATAGTTTCCACTTACATAAGCGAGTTGCTCGCTCATCTCCAGATGGCTGATCGATGGGTGTCTGGCACGAATCCGGAACCGATTGGTCTCGATGCCCTTACGAAATGTTGTTGGATCCATCTCCTCATCACTGTTGTAATCATCCTCTCCGTCATCCTTGAGATAGTCAATTTGAATGGCCGCAATGAGTTCAGCAAGCTGGGTGAGTGCCGCTTGTTGAAAATCATCTGCTACTGCGGATGATGATTTGCTTGTCGTCGTTATTGTTGTTGGCTTTGGAGATTTTGATGATGACGAGGATGATGTTATTGTTTTGGTTGAGGCAGATTCGAAAGGATCAACTCGGACATTGATTGTTCCCACGGGAATATTTTGCTGCTGTTGCTGCTGCTTTGATGAAGAAGATGGTTGCTTTGGTTGTTGTTTTTGAGTTGAGATCGCCGCTTTATTCGTCGGTTGTTCAAGGCTAACATTTACGGTTACGAAATTTTGCACATTCAATGATTTGTCAGAATCGATTGGTTGTTTGTTTGCAGGATCGGCTTCGTCATCAGCAGCAGTTGCAAGGGGTGGAGTTGAAGCGGGAAGTTTGTATGCTGGTTCTGCATCATCATCATCATCAGCTGCTGCTGTAATAGATGGAGGTGTAACGGGAAGTGTGTATGCTGGAGCCGTTTCATCTGCAGGCGGAGGAGTGGTAGTCTCCCTTTTGACTTTTTTGGTTGTTGTTTGCTGTTCCTTCTCCTGCTGCTCATCGTCCGGTGCAGGGGTGGAAACTGGAGGTGGTAGCAGCCATTCTTGGGGAAATTTTGATTGAGGCTTTTCGCTTGTAGTTGATGCAGCGCCTGGTGAAATTGGCCGCCTTCTGCGACAGATTATTCGATGACGTCGTCGAATGCAAACCGCACCATTGATTGATTCAAACGGTATAGGCTTTGCGGTTGTTGACGTTTGAGAAGCATCATCATCATCATCAGTTGAATCGGTTGCATGCCTTTTCATCCGGGTAGTGTTGACTTGGTTTTGAGCATACTTCAGCGCTTCATTGAGATGATCGATCAGCTCACTGGGTTTTTTCAGCGAAGCACTCGGCACCGGAATTCGGACGGATTTGTATTCACCAATGGGGTTTTCATCGCGGATTTTAATGTCAATCCACTGGGAATCGAGCGTACCAATTGTGCTCGGCCATGATAGGGGATATTGGATGCTGTAGAGCGCAACAACATAGTTGCCTACCAGCTGGACTGGTCTAGGCAAATGCACTCGATAGCGATTGGGGCGATTGTCGGGATAATCGGTAATGTTGCTGGGCAGAACCACATAGAATACGTTGGACATATTTTGAGCAATATTTTTTTCTTCAGCAACTTTATTCAATTGAACACGTACAAGTGAATAGCCAAATATGAGAAGGAAAAGGGCGAATAAAATAATTGCAAGAATGGAACTGCTTTTATATTGGCGGGAATATTTTAGTGGATATGGATCTTCCATTGAAAATGTGGGAATGTGGAAATGAAATACAAATGAATGAAATTGGGAATAGGGGTGCGGGTTGTTAAACTAAATCTTCACGGTATATCCAATAGTGGGCGGGATCATCAAAAAATTTAACGAGGAATCGTTCTCTACCATCTTTGTCCTTCGTCTTCCGAATTTGCTTCTCTATCCGGTAACTGGTTTTGTCATCTTTGGTCGCCTTGGCCAAATCCTGCTCGTAGAAATAGCCTTTGAACGGTTCGCCTCGATGATCGCGTACGGCATAGCGCGTGACTCCATAGGCACTTTTCGGACCACCCCTTTCCACTTCGGTCACCTCCAGTATTTCGTCATGGAATGTGGGCAAATAGCCTTTTGTGAATGTGCCTTTGTTCCGGCTCATACGCACATGGTCGCCCACTTTGAATTTGGGTGTACGGCTGGGAGGCGATTTGCCCGATGCCATCAATATTCGCCCGATTGGCCCATATTGCTGCAGGCGGACACGTCGGGCATTATGAAAGGAGACATCCACGGGGCGAAGTCCACCGAGTACTCGACTTTTGGCATGATTTATGCCGCTCACAATTTTTTCCAACACATCCACCCATTTACGTGTGTGCTTTTCGCTCATATAGCGGAAGAGACGGGACTTCAAGCGCTTAATGCAATTTTCCGCCAGTGCAGCTTTCACTGTTGACGAATTGGGCTGATGCTTTTGGATGTCCTTCTGCTCGAACCATGCCCGCAGCTCTTTGTTCGTGAATTCCGTGCCCTTGTCGGTGTAAACACGATGAGGCAGCATTTCGATGTTTTTGAAGAGCTGTTCAAAGCCGGCGACCATCTCCTTGGAATTTTTTGATTTCAGCGGTGCGGCGAAAACTCGTTTGCTCAACACATCAATGCCTACCAGGATATAACGATAACCATGATTAAAGCGCGATATCCATTGCATGTCAGCCAAATCGGCTTGAAAATCAGTTAAGTAGCCGGCTGGCACAGTTCGTGAACGGGGGAAATGTAGTCGACGTGGACGATGAATACCATAAGTGCGATGGCCTTCCAAATATTTGACAATTGCCTCACGTGGTATATGTTTTAGCTTTTTGCGTGCCTCCAACCACAATTGATCAACACCGGCAAAGCCGGCCGGCGATTCAGGATCATTGTAGAGACGGTCAAGAAGTTTGGCATAGTCGGCCATCAAAAATTATTTCTACCAAAGCGATGGACGAAATTGCTTTCGAGGCGGGGGTGCACCTAAGGGGTCAGCACGTTTCTGCGGCTTTGGCGGGTTTGGTTTTTGACGTTTGTGCGGATGGAGGAATGGAGGAGGACGCATTGAGAGAAGCGGCCTTCGCTTTATGCCTTTTCTTGTGGGAGGCGGAGGTGGAGTAAGCACATTTGGCTGTGGTGGTCTATAGGCGGCAGCACTTGTGCTTGGCCCTGGGTCGGCATCTTCATCAGGCAAATCGGCTCTCAGCGCCTCTTGCAAATTTTGGCCTTGTACAATATTGTGCCGCTGCTGCTGCTGCTTCTTTTGGCGTTTTTCTTGCCGCTGTCTCTGTCGTCTTCTCCTTCTCTGCGAAGAATGAGCTGTTTGGATTTTTGGTTTTTTAGGGCCTGAGGGCCCCGTCGATTGATTGTCATCATCATCATTGCCGCGCCTTTTTGTTAATGGCCTCGGCGCTGCCCTTGGAGGAGATCTTTGCCTTGGTGGTGTTGGTGCGGCAACTTGAGAGGGCAACGTATCGAACGATCGGAATGACATGTTATCGTCAATCCACGGATCATCCCCTTCATCATCATCATCGCCATCATTGCCCAGACCGGATAGCATTGAGGCAGATGGCATTGCATTATTTCGTATTGGGATAGCCCCATTTGGACCGGCGACCACTTCCACTTTCAAAGGTCGATTTTCATGATCTTTGCGCAAGTGGAGATAACGGCGAAGTTGTTGATTATAGAGGATATTTTTTCGGGCAGCGTCCAAAGAGCGGCGAGAATAGTCCAAATTGATATCGCTAGTGTGTGGACTATTGCTGCTGCCTCCACTTTTGCTATGGAGTAGACCGCGCCAAATATCCTCCGGAATCATAACATGTCGATTGGCCATTTTTTAAATTATTGTGTTTGATTGTTGGAGGTGGTGGTGGTGGTTAAGGATCGGGCTAATTCAATAATGACTGGTGTGAGGAGTGATGCGAATGCGGCAATGGGCAATCCACTGCCTTTTTGTACCACCAGCTTTCGGGCACCTCGCTCCGATCGGATCCGCCCCAGTCGACGAATGAATTGCGCAAATGGGAGCATTCGGTTTTTCTGGCGATGTGTTAGCCGGAATCGATTTCGCAATATGTTGAGGGCAATTTCGACGAGACACAGCAACTGCTGGGTTGTTGCCGATTTTAGAAGGCGTTTACGTCTTCCGCTCGATTTGGTTTTGGCCAATGAGCGGAGGAATTGATGATTGTCGGCAATTGTTGGTGAAAATTGGATGTCGGCATTCAGACCTTTATGTGGAGGCATTTTTAGGGGTAAATATGCTCAGCGGTTCTGGATCGTCCGGGAAAATGTTTGTGCGAAGACGAAGTGATGGGTCTGAAGCTGGATGTAAGTCGACAAATAAATAAGAATATTTTTCGGCTGTTGCTTGTCGGTAGGCGTCCAGAAAGAATTTGAGTTGTCCTGGTCCGGGAAACAATTGAATGCCGAGATTACGAATCGAGAGTGCACTGCTTGGGGCACGAGTGAGCACGAGATATTGGGAATTTTGGCGAGCCACCCGAATTTTTCGCTCAAACACATCTTGCGCAACAAAGACCACACCCATATTCATATGGTGGGCCTTTTTGGAGAACAAGTCGGCCAGATATTTAGGCTGGTCCAGTGAGTAGAGTAGATCATCCAGGATGACAAGTGCCGTTTTCTGCAACTGCTTCAATTGCTCATCGGTGGGGAGGCCAGACATGACTTGAACTTCGGGAGCGGTTGAATGTTGCTGTTGTTGTTGTTGCAATTCCCGCACCATATCACTATATTCCCCATAGAAATATACGATGGAACGAGGGGGCGGAGAAATCATTTCAGCCGAATGGGTAATCAATTTCCTAATGAAGGTTGATTTGCCACTAGTACTCGGCCCAGCCACAACACACCCAAATGGAAGATTTAATTTTAAATCTTTATTTGTAAATGTTCGAGTGTTGTTCATTTTGATGGATGAATGGATGGATTAGTAATAAAATGATGACAAATGACTGAGGGAGAAGGCGATTGGGAGGAATAAATTTGGGCACTTATAAATGGAATTAATTATGAAATGAATTATATGGTGGTGGTGGTGGTGGTGTTCAATCGATCATTCGTGGATTGATGATGACATCACTTCAGCATTCTCTACCATGCTGTCCCCTTCCTGGCCATTTGTATCACTTTCATCTTCACCGCCGCTGCTTGGCTTGGTGTTCTCTTTGTCGGCAGCATCAGTACTTGTTGGCGGTACTTCATAGAGGAATTCAATTTCCGGATCGTTCGGCAAGGAATTAAGTGGCACAAGAGGATCAGCATCATTAGAATCGATTGGTTCCTGAAAACGAAGGAAGAATTAATAATGTTATTAATTGAATGGATTAAGGATTAATTTACCGCCTGCTTGATTTGTTTTGGTTGAATGAATTGGTCGTCAATTGCTTGCTGATCGGAAGGACGTTTTTGGGATTCCTGTTGAAGCACTGCCACTTGTTGACCATGAGGAATATTGTAAACATGACCTCGGGATTTCAGACGGAAGAAACAATGCTCCGGATATTCATAGGTGTGATCAAAGGCGATGAACTTGGAGCCCTTAAAGGAAAAAAAAGAATTAAGCATGTGTATTAACTTTTTTTTTTTAATCCTCTCCCATTTATCCACCTTTATACGGCTACAATAAAGTGTGATGCCCTCCTTTGTGATGACATGATCCAGCTCCAGGTCGGAGGATTTGCAATTGCCGCATTTACCAGGCTGATTGAATGGGACAAATCGTGCGGTGCTGAGTCGTTTTGATGAGATTGTAACACCGGTGGATGTCACATTAAAATGAACTTCGGGTAGAACGACATCGGCAATTGCTTTTTTATCGGAACGATCGACAGCCATTATTTTTTTATTTTTGTTGATGGAAATTTGGATTATTCTAAAATGAAGTGTCGGGGGATTTAAAGAATAAATGAGGACAAGTATATGAAAGAAAATTCCTTATGAAGTGGGGGAAGGGGGCGGGGAAAAGAATAAAAGCGTAAGGTAAGATAAGAATGGACATCGACACATGTGGCCCCCAACCAACCACTCAATTCAAATATTGGACGTCCACCGTCCACCTATACTACATTGACCTTTTACTTCTTTGTATTTATTTCAACATCCGTTTGGCCGCATGCCATTCGGGTCAATGACAAAGCAGTCTTCCCTTCAATTCATAGCCAAAGGATGGCCGCTTTCATTGCCTCGCATCTCGCATGTCTCTTAATCCACTTGAGAGAGAGAACGGAGGAGGATGGGGAAAGAATGGATTGTTCAAGTGGAGGATGGGAACGGCGAACGGGCTTTAACTTTTTTGAAAAAGCCGCCCCCAAAGAATTGGAATGGTCGATTGGGTATTGGCCGGCATAAATGCCGGCCAACCAATTCCCGCATAATCAAGTGCCACCCACTTCAAAGTGGCCGGATAGATAATCGCTTCAATTGAAGTGGGGGATTAAAAAAAATTCTGGTAGCGTTTACTACTGTAGATATGTAATTAATGTCCACAAATTTCAATTAATGCCACATTTTTTAAGCAAAATGCTTGATAAAGACATCAATAGCATCATCACATTCATCATTGTCAATTTTAATGCAATTATAAATGTTTTTTAATCTTGTAT
Source organism: Pratylenchus scribneri (assembly GCA_030063045.1). Classification (NCBI taxonomy): domain Eukaryota; kingdom Metazoa; phylum Nematoda; class Chromadorea; order Rhabditida; family Pratylenchidae; genus Pratylenchus; species Pratylenchus scribneri. The sequence goes on from JAQSEB010000010.1 coordinate 4,072,635, forward strand.
AAAAAATTTTACTTCTCTTTATAAATTAATCTTCTTAAAAAATTTACTTTGGAGGAAATTTAAAAAAGACAAAAAATGGACTGGGAATAATTAATAAGGTCAGAAATGTGGGCGGGGCGAGGCCTATCCAGTTCCAGTGCACGCACTTGCACTGAATAAATTATTTTTCACAACGATTGATTTTAGCGTAGTATTTTTAATTCGAAAAATATTTTTTCCCGGTTTTGGCTTCGATTCAGTTTCAGTGCCATTTCCTAGCTTTGCTTCATATTTTTCAGCCACACTTGTACTAAAATTTCAAAATTTACAAATCGAAACCTTAATCTCATTCTTTTCCAGCAAATAAAACGTAATCATTTTGCATTATCTTCATCTAAATTGTATTTGTTCTACCGACTCAAAAGAAATGATTGCATCACAAAAGAAGACAAAACCCATTTTAAAAGACGTTCCTGATGTTGTTTACGATTCGAACATGAAAAAAACGTACACAAAAGGAAAATTTTTGGGCAAAGGAGGGTTCGCGCGTTGCTATGAATTGATTGACAATCAAACACAGAAGATTTATGCAGGCAAGGTCGTCTCTAAGACTCTTCTAGTGAAAAAACACCAACGTGATAAGGTTTGAACGGGAAAGTGTGATCAATTTTTCATTTCAATCTTTCTAGATGGCCCAGGAAGTTCAAATTCAACAAATGCTCTCACATCCAAATGTGGTCAAAATGGAAGGCTTCTTCGAAGATCAAGATAATGTTTACATACTTCTCGAATTGTGTTCGCGTCGTTCACTCATGGAATTACACAAGAGGCGAAGAGCAGTCACTGAGCCTGAAGCACGCTATTTTACACATCAGGTTTAAATTCACACAATAAATATCTAATTTTATTTAACTATTATATTATTAAGATCGTTTTGGCCTGTCAATACCTCCATGGGAAAAAGGTCATTCATCGGGATTTGAAGCTTGGCAATCTTTTTCTCAATGACGAAATGCAAGTAAAAATTGGCGACTTTGGGCTGGCTACAACATTGGATTTTGAAGGAGAACGCAAGAAGGTAATTTTCCGAATATTCATTAATATATTAGAACATTTAAGACACTCTGTGGCACGCCAAATTATATTGCACCCGAAATGCTGGATAAGAAAGGTCATTCCTATGAAGTGGACATTTGGGCAATTGGATGCATCCTCTATACATTGCTTGTAGGCAGACCACCATTCGAGACTGAAACATTGAAGGTTTTTGTTTTTAAAAATTCCCAAATTTTGCTAATAACTACTTATTCAGGACACATACAATCTTATAAAGAACAATCAATACACAATTCCACCCCGTATTGGGAAGGATGCTGCGGCACTGATCAGCAGATTACTTGCTCCAGATCCCAGTCGACGCCCAAAAATTCATGAAACATTGGATTTTCCATTCTTCACTGATGGTTTCCTACCAAAAATTCTGCCAAGTTCTTGCCTTACAATGGCACCCAAATTCAACATGCAAGCCGTGAGTGGAGGACAAACAAAAGTTAACGTAAGTTAATTAAAGGAAATAAATTTATTTAACCATGAATTTAGTTGGATGTTCATGTTAGTCCGCGAAGCAACAAAGGACCGGTATTCACTGGACGCGCTCCGTTGGCCTCTGTCCCAGAGACTAAGGAAACACCGCCGAATGTTCCACCGCAGAAGCAGGAATTGGCCTCAGTGATAATCACCGAAATGCCGGCTGGCGAAAATGATATGCCTACGGATTTCTATTTATCGGAATTATATGCCCAACTTTGCTCATTGCTCAACACTAATCCAGATCGATTCAACGAGGAAGAAAAAGGTTTGTTTTGTGTTATATCATCTAATACTCCTTAATTACCGGCCACAAAATTATGATTTAAATTAAAAAAAAAAAAACATTTGGTTTTGAGCCAGAATAAATTTCTTATATTTTAAAAGGCTTCATTTGTTAATTTTTCAGGCGAAATTGAACATCCAGCTTCTTCACCAATTTATTGGATCTCAAGATGGGTCGACTATTCTGACAAATATGGCCTGGGTTATCAACTTTGTGATAACAGTGTTGGTGTTTTATTCAATGACAACACTAAAGTGATAATGGATGCGCCCGGAAAGTATGAAAAATTAAAATTATCTTTTTAAAATTAATTCTAAAATTTACAGTCAACTTCAATACACCGAACGGAGCAATTTGGAACATTTTTATGGGGCCGATAAATATCCACCAGCACTGGAGAAGAAAATCACACTGTTGAAGTATTTCCGCAGCTACATGAATGAACATTTGATCAAAACTGGTGCAAATATTCCAATGCGCGAAGGTGATGAATTGGCCCGTCTTCCTTGTCTGAATATCTGGTTCCGGACCAAATCCGCAATTGTCTTGCATCTGAGCAATGGAACTCTACAAATCAACTTCTTTTATGTAACAAAAATATTCATCAAATTATTCATCTAATATTTTAATATTTTAGGATCATTCCAAACTAATTGTCTGTCCATTGATGAGTGCTGCGACCTACATTGACCAACAAAAGAATGTGTTCACTGCCAAATTTTCGCTGATCGAGAAGTTCGGGTGTCCCAAGGATTTGTTGCATCGACTCAAATACACAAAGGTTAGCCATTTTTTTTTGAGTTATTTTTAAAATTCATTTCAGGTCATGGTCGAACGTCTTTTGACCCGTATGGCAAATCCAAGTGCACATTCCCAAATGTTGAAAGATGCCGCCAACAGCTCAACCACTAACGGAATAGCCACAAACAAGCAACAAATGATGGCCGCACGACCAACTCGTTGAAGAAGACCCAGAGGAGAAGAAAATGGGATGTTACCATAGCAGTGCTTTGTAGTCATCATTCATTGCCTTTCATTTTTAATCTCCTTCTAAAAAGAATTCCCTTCATCAAAAAATAGCATGAACTCATTATTTCACCTATTATATCTGTATTTCCAAATGTATCCAACTAAAGAACGACCAACTCTTTTTCTCCACATATTTTTTTAAATATAATTTTCCATTAAATTTTGTTTGATGTTTCGGCATAAATATTGACGAATTTATTTTATATTAATATTTCTTTAAATTTAAATTTCACTTTACTTTTAATGCATTAGAATTAAACTACTTTACTTTCACATCCCCTCCCTATGTGGCCTTATTTACTTAATTCCAGAAAGCCTTGAAAAATGGCCAAATCCCACTTCTCTCATTTTCCAATTTCCTTTTATGTATAAAGGGTGCCCTACTCCCCTCACTCACCCTTCCTATTAGAGCCAGTCAGCTCTTCTAGGGTGTTTCCCTTTTGGACACACGGCAGCTATTTCTGTCTGACGGCATTCAGAAAAATGGACTTGGACGAGAAGAAAAAATGAGAATAGACAAGGCAATTTTAAACGGATTCGACCACTATTGGAGATTGGAGTGTCAGCCAGTCCCAACTCCCGGCAATATATTTGTGAAGAGTGCCGGACTTTTAGGTTTTTACCTCTTAGTCCCAATTCCATTTAAACTGTTTTTGCTAATAAATTAACAAAAATTTTAGATATTTCATTCATAATTTTACCCAAAATGTTCCCCAGCTACTTTGGTCCAGGCTCCCAATATTTTGGACATTTTCCACAACAAAGATCGACTGCTTATCATCATCAGAAAATGCCATATTCTATTTTAAATGACCAAACAACAATGCCGCTATCTTCAATTCCTATAATTGGATCTGACCCGTACTCTACAGCCATTCAGCAGAATCATGATCGACGCGATGGCCGTGACATGCTGCTTTCCATGCGGTTAATTAATTCATTAACAATCAATAATTCCTTTTATTTTTAAAGAAAATATCGATCTCTTGACGGCGGTCAATTCCTCGGCCAATTAGACCAATCTGCTGATGCAGCCACTTCAACTGGCTACAAACCAGACCATTCCTTGGATAACCATGAAGGAATATTCCAACAACATTCAACAACACATCAATCCAACGAAAAGAATTTCGATACATCCCAAATGTTGTTGATGCATGCCCCAGCCCCAGGACCGGCTCCAACCACCAGCAATGCTTATGAACAACAACCAATGCCGAATTATTCATCTAAATTTCATCCACTACAAATGACAATGGACAATGCCACCGTAGGTGGCGGACAATTTAAAGGAGGCATGGGCGGCGGTGGAAACACCAACAATAATCCAATGCGAATGCCATAGTTGGTTTATTATTTATTTTTATCAATCTTTTACTTTTATCGATCCCCAACTTGGTTTTAAACTATAAAATATTTTCAGCGGCATTAACACCAACAATTATGGATTATTGACTGGAACATCGGCAGGATTAAACGGATATGGCGAAAACAATTTTGACCTATTAGCCAACAATGCTTGCCTTTATTATCCGCCAATTTCGGCCCCGTCTATCCTTCAACAGGTAAATTAATTAAAATGGCTAATATTTAATGGATATTATTTTCAGATTGAATTTGATTCTTCCGCTCTTCGCCGAGAATTCTCCTCAATTTGTGACCGTTACAATTCATTGGCCGCTGCCATTCAATTATTTTGGGCGCCGGAACTGCAAAAAGAGAGGCAAAAAAGAAAGGAAGAGGCGATTCGAGCCGACCAATTGGAACAACGACTTTCACAGAAAAATGTGAATTTTTATTAATAAAAATAATTAAATATAAAAAATTTAAGTCTGAAACACAATTTCTTCGTCTTGAATTGGACCGACGCCGGGAGGAAGAGGACAGTGGCATTGGAAGACCGTAAATTTTAATTCAAATTTAATCAATAAATTTGAATTCAGTCTTTCGTATCCTCGCGATTTCACCGACCACTCAATTACATTGCACGAATGGCAAACATTGAAGACCAAATTGGAGCGAAGCGAATTGAGTTTGGCGGAAAGAACGAGAGAATTAGAAAATGCCGAAATGAGGACAAAATGTGCGGAAGAACAAAAAGTTAATAAATAAATTAATTAAATGAGATTAACTTTTAATTTTTAGGAAGAAGTTGATAGACGATGTGAAATTTTGGCAAAATCAAATTCCCTGAACGAAGCCCAACTAAAATTACTGCACGAAGATTTGAATGTTCTCCGAGGCAAATTGGAGCTGAAAAATCAACAATTGGAAACGAGGGAAAAGGCAAATAAAAATGCGGAAGCCAAAATGGATTCATTGCGGATGGAATTGAAGGAAAGCCAACAAAATGTGCAGGTTTGGATTAAGCAAAATAATTTAATTTGAATTAATTTGTTTTTTAGGACGGTGAACGACGAATTTCACAGCTGACCCATCGATTGGACCAAATGGAGAAGGAAATGCGAGAACAGAATTCACAAATGGAAATACTCAAACAGAGACTAATTCAGGTTAAAAAAAAGATTTAACTAAATATTATTTTTTAGCAACCAAACACCAAAGCCGAAATGGAATTTCAACAAAAATTGGAGAATGCATTGGATGACCGGCGAAAATTGGAACAATTGATTGACCAATTGAGGCAGCAAAATGAGGCAGAAAAACAACAACAACTTCAGCAATTCCTCCAAGAATGGGAACAACTCCAAGCAAATATTGCCTACCTTAAGGTAAATTATAATTAAAATTATTTGACTCATTTTTTGAAGAAAGAATTGGCCGATCGACATGTTCTGATCAGTTCCCAATCGGAGAAAATTTCCCAATTGGATGCGGTCAAAAATGGAATAAATGGCATTAAATTTGATGGAATTGAAGAAAAAAATGGTTCATCGTCGATTAGAAAAGAAATTGACAAAAATAAGGAGGAGAATAATTCATTGGAGGAAATGGACAGATTGCATCGAGAAGTGGATCGAATGCTGAAAAGGATTCAACAATTGGAAAGGGAAAAGGAGGAATTGATGACCAAAAAAGAAGCAATTGGAACAAACAGCAGGTTTTGGATATTTATTTAAATCAAATTAATTCATTCCATCAATTTTAGTTTACATTTCACCGAATATTCTGGAGCAGAAATGACATCGGATGAGCGGGTGAATTCACTTCGGCAACGGTAAATTTTTAAAGAATGAGAAATCTAAAGATTATTTTATGCAAAAAATTATTAAAATTGAATAATTTTTAAATTGATTTTTTTAAAGAATTCGTGATTTGGAGGAGGCCCTTCGTGAGTCGGTGGAATGTACGGCAGAGAAAGACAAATCATTGAGCGAACAAAAAAGACTTGTGGAAAAATTGTCCAACCAAGTTATTTTTAATTTTATTAAAAAATAATTTAAATTAAAATATTTTCGGTGAATGAATTATTTGAATCAAGTGGAAATTTGGCCACAATTACCTCCCAACAACGGCAAACCCGCGATGCTTTGGCCCAATTGGCCGATACACAAAAACAATTGGAGGAGGAAAGGCAACAAAGGCAGAGACAAATTACAGCAATTCGGTCGGTAAAAATACAAAAATTGAATTAATTAACATAGATGGATTAATTCATTTTGAATATTTTCAGCAAGGAACTTGGCATGGCTTTGGTGGCCGAAAAGGAGGCGGCAATCTCGCTGATCCAGCGAAGTTGCCCCCTCATTGAATCAATCCCAGGATTACGCGAAAAATTGGATTCACTTCAACGGCAAAAAGAGGCCTTAAAGCATACATTGTTGATGTCGACGACCACCACAAATGATGACCAAAACAATTTTGGCCAACAATTTAGTGCCACTAAATTGGACCCATCTTCAGGTTTTAAAAATTATAAAACATATTCCAAACCATTTAATCTCTAAAATTACATCGAAAAAACATCAAAATTATTAGCTTAATTAATTCCCAAATTTTTTAAAGTGCTTCGATCGCCTACAATGGTTCAGCCAATGTTCGCCACCCCCACCTATGCTCATTCCAATGCCCCGCCATCATCTTTCACCCATCCAATTCGAATTCAAACGACCGGCTATGGAGGCGGTAGCGGCGGTCCATTCGGCATTTCTGCACCGGCTTCCCTCAATTTGTACACATCATCCTCCACTTTTGTAAGCCCATTTTCCGTATTAAAATATTTTTACTTTTTTAAGGACAATTTTGGTGCCCATCAGGCAGATGAGGAAGGAATTTGGGCATAAATGAAGAACAATGATTGGATATTTTTCTTATTTTCGATGCCAAAAATAAAATTAATTGGAAATAATTTCATATTTTCATCTTTTTTGCATGAATAAATTTTAAAACAAAAAATGGACCAATTAGAAAATGAATAAACCAATCATTTGACAATTTTTACACAATAAAATGGGCTCCTCCATTTCTTTTATGATGTGTGATAAAATGAATTAATTGATTTATTTTCAAACTACCGACCACCGAATCAAATTACACAGGGTCCTATTTTCACTTTAAATTGTTTTCTTTGGAATACTTTTAATTTTTAGATTCAATTAAATTCATTTTTTCCAAATTTTCTGATGGATTTACGCAATCGAACAATTACGGCGCCATGGATTTGGTTGGATGGCCGTTTTTGTGCGAATGTTCAAATCCAAGTGGATCAGGAAGGCCGAATCGCATCAATTCTACAAAAAGAAGTTCAAAGGGAAGAGAAGAGGCCATCCGGATTGATAAATTTCGACAATTTGGTTTTGTTTTTATTTTTATTGAATCCAAATCAATTCACCGTTTAGGCACTTTTACCCGGTTTTGTGAATGCCCATTCCCATTCTTTTCATCGATTTTTGCGTGGCCGATCCCAGATAGGATGCATGGAAGCTGATAATTTTTGGAAATGGCGTCAAAATATGTACAAATTGGTGGAAAATATCAATTTTGATACACTGAAGAATGTAATAAAGGGGGGGGGGGGGGGGGTCAATTATTATTTAATGTTCTTTTCTCAAAGATGTGCATTGACACTTTCCGTGAAATGCTTTCGGCCGGCATCACTACGGTTGGCGAGTAAGTCAAAACATGGAAATATAATAAATTGATTCATTAATTCAGATTCCATTATGTTCATCATGCTGGGAATGGGAATAATGGTGATGGTCGTTTTGCATTGGATTTGGCCGTGGCCGAGGCGGCACGTGAAGTTGGCATTCGATTGGTTTTGATTGGTAGAAATTATTTTAAAATATTTATACAATATTTTGTAGAAACACTTTATATGCGTGCTGGTTTCAATCAGCAAACATTTCAACCGGAACAATGGCGTTTTGCCAGTCAGACAATCGATGAATTCTTGGAATATGTTGAAAAGTTGAACACCGAAATTGGCAAGGAAAATTACAATGGGCTAGTCACATTGGCACTGGCAGGTTACAAATATTTAAATCAAATTTTTATTTTGGAATTTAAGCAAAATTATGTCTAATAAGAATCAGACTTTAAGTAGTAACCATTCATTCATTCTCTTTGTTTTTAAGTTCATTCCCTTCGGGCAGTCCCGGTGGCCGAATCTGCCCGTCTTTTGCAATTTGCCGCAGCCCATCAATTTCCTCTTCACATTCATTTGGAGGAACAACCCGGGGAATTGGCCGATTGCCGAACATTCCATGATGGCCGATTGCCAAGTGAATTATTATTCCAAAATGTGATTGGAGATGAAAAAATGGTTGGAAAAATGGAATTCAAAATTAACCCAAAATTCAGAATTTGGAATTCCTAACCGCAGTTCATTGCGCCCACACCCCCAGGCATTTAATGGACAAATTTGCTCAAAGAGATGCCAACATTTGCATTTGTCCCACAACGGAAGGATATTTGGGCGATGGAATTCCAATTTTGGATGCAAATGACCAAATTTGTTTGGGCACCGATTGCAACAACCGAATTGGTAAATAAAATAAAATTATGGATGGATAAATATTGATTATTTTTGCAGCAATTTTGGAAGAAATACGATGGATGGCATTTTGTCAAAATGTATGAAAATATTCACAAATTATTTAATCGACACATTCAGATGCGAACAAATTCGAGGAATTGTGCCGGATTGACAGCACAAAAATTATTGGAAACAGCCACCAAAAATGGGGCAAAATCATTGGGAATTGACAAAAATGTTGGAGAATTCAGCGTCGGAAAATATTTGGTAATTTCTTTTTTCAAATTTTCCATAATTAAATTTGTCCTAAAGGATTTCATCGCTATCGATTTGAATTCACCCCGATTGAATCAATTCATTACGGATTTGGATGGAAGCAGCAAATTGTTGGATGCAATTATATTCAGTGCAGGAAATGCGGAAATTTTGATGAGTTTTGTGGCCGGACAAATGCGATTTGGAAGAAGAGGTGCCCTTCAATAACAAACAACAAAAACAATAGAATTATTATACCCACCTAATATTCAATTTAATTATTAATTATTCATTCATAATTTGTTTATTTTTTATTGTAATAAAATAATTAATAAAATGGCACAAATAAAATGTGGAAATTTATCAAAATATACAACAAAATGAAATTATTGAACTTCGTCGTCTTTCTCAATCGGAATTCTGATAACATTTTCTTCATCCACGCCGGTCATTGATGGCTGCTCCCTTCCTCCATTTTCCTCCTCCTCCTCCTCTTCCCTCAATTTTCCATTCATTAAATTTGTTTGTTTTGTCTTTGTCGGTGGTCTGTCCACAATTTTATTGTCTTCTTGGCGAGAAAATCGCCTTCCATTATTTACGGTTGCATTCGCATAACTCTGCCCAAATAAATATTAATTCTAATTGAATAATTTTGATTTGATTACCCTCTTTCGTTCGCCATGATGATGATGTTCCAGTTCTTTCAATTCCTCCAATTCCATTGGTGGACCCAATTGGAAAAGGCCCATTTCCACATATCTAAAAAAGATATTAATATTGTTCCAATGGTAAATTTGAACCTGAGAAGAACATCCGTCCAGCAGCCGGCCGCAGTAAAGCAAAACAAATAATCGGCCTAAAATTGAACAAATTAAAATGAATTATTTTTTGAAGGGTACCGGATATATTGTTTGGGTGAAGATCATACTAATCAAAGTTGATTGACTGAATCGATGTTCGGATAGGCCCAATTGATATTTAATTGTGTTCGTCTCGAAGAATGTCATCCCAAATCCAACCCAATTGACCACAACGGCGGCCAATGCGACACTGGGCAAAAAACGGCGAGTGGCGTGAACATCCCTTAAATTGGCAATTGAGAATTTATTTATATTTGAATTGAATGAATACTCAAAATGAAGGGCCATAATTCGTCGAAGGCACAAAAATTGAAGCCATTCCGATAATTGAATTAAAGTCAAAGAAAATGTTCGAAGCAATGCTTCACGCCAGGGCAAAAATCCATCAGCACGTTGGAAATGCAATTCAAGAACCTAAAAAATGGAATTACTATTAAGGTGAGGATGGATTTGGAATGAACCTGAAGAACCAATTTGGCACTCATAAAAGCGGCACTGCCAAAAATGAGAACCAGGTCGCCACGGGATTCCGCTTTATGATGCGGATCAAATCTTTTGAATGTGATTGAATGGCGAGACCAAATCCAAAGCTGAACATAGAATTGAAATATGAAAATAAAAAGGAATAAAAACCGTTGAAAATAAAAATAATTGGGCCAAACTGGCCGCAAATTCCACATAATCGTCGAGCATTGAGCCTCGATGGTACATTTGATCGAATAGGATGGCAAAATAAAGTCCAACAAACCACCGAAAAATGACCATCAAAGCAGTCAGCCATGCCAAAATGAGCAGTGAAATGACCAATGACATTTGCAATTCCAGCGTAGGCAATTGGCGCCGATGCTGGGTCGAAGGATCAAAACCTAAATATTGAATAAATATTTGTTAAAAACAGTGTTTTTGAATTACCATAAATTTTTGAGACATCCCCCATCATTCCCTGGAGCATTCGTCGAATACTTTTCTTTTCCTGAAATATTTCCACAAATTGGGTCAAAATTATTGAGGGGAATTTGCCTGTCTTTTACGGATTAATTCATCCGCCCTTTGTTCTGCTCTTCCACAGGCCAGCCAATGGGCGACCAACATCACCGGGAAAAATTCAGAGGCGCAGGAAATGATGGCCGAATTCAGAAGGCCTTTATGCAAATAATACCTTAAAATTATAAATGAATTGGATTTAATTTTAAATGGATGAAATTAACCAAATTTTTTGTGTTCCCTTCAGCGATAATTCCGGATCACATGTATAAGTCCGTTTGATAACCGGACACCTACAAAAAATATTAAATAAAATTGCCAAATTTATTATTTTTGGAATTTTTTATCAATGTTATTTTGCATCTTAATTAAAAATCACTGACCAATATCCGGATATCTCCTTCCGTTGGCACAATTCCTGATAGCTTAAATATCCTTTGAAGACGACAATTTTGATCCAAACAATCATCAAAACCACATTCACCCATTTTCGAGTGATCAAATCAAATTGGCTTTCTTGTGGGCCAAAATAGGCACTGAAATATTGATTATTCGAAATTGACCATTAATTTTATTTTATTTTACCGTTGCCAAATGTAAACCAATGAAAGGACACAAAATGAGATCATCAATAAATTGTAAATTGCTTCTTGCCATTGTTCCTCTGCTCCGGTGGCATCAATCATCTGTGAATGTTGAATAAATCAATAAAATGAATTTAATTTTTGACTGGCCTTGTCACAATTGCTGAAAGCAATGTTGAATACCAGAAAATATGCATATCCAAGTGCAATGCCGGTGGTGAGGGCAAATGCCGAAACCATTGTGGGTCGTGGAATTGTGTACGGTCGACTCAGTTTTGGGAAGGCGCCGCGTTGAGCTTGGCACATGAAAATCAGCTGCAGAATTCCACATGAGAACATTAGGACGCCAACTGCCTAAAATTGATTGGATTTTAAAATTAATTAATTGAATTGAATTAATTACCAACCAAATGATATATCCTCAAATAATAAATTGTGTCTGAACGGTTCAGCAGCACGTATAAATTGATGAGAACACAGGAAATGGCCACCAAATAGAGGGTAACCGAAAATGCATTCATTTTGTTCATTCGTTGCTCAAATTGACTGAAAATATTTCGAATTGGTGAAATGGCATAATTCAAAAAGGAGGAATGAATTGATGAAGGAATTTGTGATGTTTTTGCCATTTCCTCTTTTTTGTTTTGTTTAAATTCCTTAAATTTTTGAACGAAATAATGAGAGGAAGAAAAATGCTTGGACGAATTTAGGGAGGGCCACCTGTCTGCTGATTAGTCAACAATTAATTATTTTGTTGGGATAAAATGAATGTGATGGATTGAAGATAGAGGTGGATGGATTTGGATTTACTTATTTTTGTTCCCTATTGGAGAACAAGGTGTTAAAAAAGATGTTCCAGAGGAGAGAGCCCAATTTTATATTTGTTTGTAGATTTGCATCTTTTTTGATGAACAAAATTGGTAAATTTTATTTAAACTTAAAGAAAGCGGATGGGGGATGGGAGGGGCAGAAAAGATGGCGGCAATTGGTAGGAGGAAGAAATGTGGGGGGTCGAAACAATATTGGGCCACCGAAATGGACGGCGGAATGATAAAAGAATTGGCGGTGCTTTGGAAAGGGCAACCCCGAATCCCTCCAGCCAAAATTGGAATTATTTTTCGAAGAGAGGAAATTGTCTCTTCTTTGTGGGAACATTCAAAAGGAAATGGGAAGGCGTTTTTGAAGGGGATGGGCTGGAATAAAAGAAAAGAGGTACGGACATGGACAGCCCCCATAAAGCACAGCCGCACAAATAAATCTCAAGGACTATATTCGTCCTCAAAGTTCCCATAAATTCAAATTTTCCCATCTATGTATTCCGTTTTGTATGGGCCAATGGAAAAAATCTAAAACCGACTTCTCCCAATTGTGTGGGAGGAATATAAGGTTTTGGGCTCTTCTCTTCATTCCTTCCTTCCCAACTAATCTTCTCTTTGAATTCTTATTCCCTTCAATTTCTTGAATGAATAAGACCTCCTTTCCACTTTACAAGCCTACGATGGAATTTTTGTGTCTTAATTCTTCATCATTTTGATGGGTCATTTCGAAGGATGGGATTAGGCCTATATGAAATGAGGTGGATGGGAGACAATCATGAAATAAAGGAATGAATGGAAACCATTTGGTTTAAATAGATGAGAATATTTTGGACCTGTCAAATTTTGCTTATTATAAAGAGAATATGGAGAATAAATTAGAAGAGAATAATTTAGAGTTCGATAGGATCACCCTAGGCACTCCTATTTGTTAAAAATTTATAGGTGGGGAAATTATTAATAACCTGTGCGATTACGTTCGTTTTTGATTTGGCCTTTTCTTTTGTTATCAGCAGGAAATAATGGCAGGAAACATTTGCTGCTTTTTAGTCAGTGATTTGTTGTTTATTGATGATCGGATGTCGGTTCGCCTTTGTCCTATTTTCGGCCAAATGTTGATCATAAACAAATGAATTGAATTATCCAATGCATCATTCAGTAATAAATTTCATTGATTGACTGGACTCACTCTTAAATTGATCAAATATTATTTTTAAATTAAAGCAATATGAAAAAGTGGGTAATGCTTATAAACAAATTGACCCTCTGCTTAAATTCCACTTCTTGTTTGTTTTGCCGATAAATTAAGAGCCCATTTTCACATAGACAGTGGGCGGAAAAGGAAAGGTTAAGTGTATTTGAAGTGGATGGATGGATTAAAAAACTGCCGTCATCTTCACATTAATAGTTTTAGACACCAAATAATCTACCTTAATTATTTGCCTATTTTACAATTTCAATGTTTTCACCTTTTTTTCCTTCCGTTCACCCTTATTTTGATATTGCCATTCAGCTTTTTATTAAAGTAAAATGCTGGAAATTTAATTATCCATAAGTTTCACACACATCATAAAGGAAATAATTTATTTAGTTAAATAAAATATAAAAATAGACAATTAGTTAATTATAATATAAAAGTGGACAATGTCAATTGGATTATTTATTTGAAAGAAGGAAAATGTATGGGAATCTGATGTCATTTATTGTCAATAGTCCGATGGAATTTGTTTTGGTGTTATCCGCATCCATTCATCATCATTCAAGGTCGAGTTTATGGCATCAAATTCATTGAGCATTTTTTGGTGGAGATTGCCCATGGCTTGCAGACGAACCGATTGGGGCAGCAACATTGAGGATCAAAGGTTGCTGGATGGTGTTCATCTAAAAAGAACAATTAAAAAGGGTGATTGAATTATTCTAACTGGATTGTCGAAGAATTGGTCGTTGTTGGCAGTGCCCGGAGAAATGATGTTCACTCGTGACTGAGAGCTCCTTTGAAGCAGTCGATTTGGCAGAGCATTACGTGACCGGAATTCCTTCAATGCTTCATCAACTCGGCTAAAATTCATTGAATTATTTTTTAAAAATAATTTTAAAAAGAAATTACGAAGCAGCATTCGGATAACGGTGAAGTGCCCAATAGGCGGCCAGGAGTGCCAAGCCAATGATCAAAGTGCCCAAGAATATGACCGTTATAGCAGAGACGCCATCGTTTTCACCAACAATTGCTTCGGCTTGATGGTCGTTGATTGAGGGTTGAATATGGTCATGGCCAGGCAGATATTGGGTCTGGGCCGAGTTCAGAACATTTGTTGGTGTGCCCTTCTCCATTGTGAAACATGCCCGCTCATCAGAATCGTCGAGGCAATCCTTGATGCCATCACAACGCTTTTTGGCAGAAATGCAGTCACCATTGAGGCACATGAAAAATCCGATTGGGCAATTGTGAAGATAGTCGCATTTCTCATCCTGAAATTAATCAAATTATTTTGGTTTAATTATATGTAGTAAAATACGATGCCGGTAGAGCAGTCATACACATGGTCACAAGTCCAGAGGCTGGAGATGCAACGAACTCGCAGTTCATCCTCACCGCAATCAAAGTCAAATTTTCCAGTGCAGTAAGTTGGCTTCTGTGATGATTCGGCTGCTTCGTTTATTGAATTTTGGAACGGCTTTGATAAGGCAATGCCGAAAAAGGTGGAAAGGATGATGAATGATACAAAGTTCATTATTAAAGTTGAATGGGTCGGAATAAATTTAATTGGAAAATTAGTATGAATATTGTGAACTCTGAAAATTGAAAAACAATATTATAAAATTAAGATAATAATTAATAACCAATTGAATGAATTTTTCTAAATTTTGCAATAAATACCGTCAGAAATCGATTTATCTCATTTAATGTGAACAAACGAATTTATTGTTGAACTTGAACCCAAAAATTTTAAGTGATGAGATTTGAAAAATGAAAAACAGAGAAAGTCTCTGTCCATACTCCAACTCCATAGTCCGATTCCGATCGATCCTCATCTCATCAATCCCGGAACCGATCGATCCAGATTCCAGAGCAGCAGGACTGGACACTGGACTTCACTTCAGCAGAGAAACAAAACAAAATTAAGACAAAATGCCAAGAAAAATCAATTTATTTTTTAAAATTAATAATAATTATTGATTTATTGATTGACCTAAAATGAAAGATTGAGTAGGTTTTTTTCTGCTGCGGAAGAATAAAATTGTGATTGTATATGGAGGAGTACATATTTGCACGTTTCACCTTTCACTTTATTAAATTAAAAACATTTTATCATTTTTTACTAGTTTTAATGAATGAGTAATGACGATTTATAAACTTTTTAAAGGTTCCAGCTAATAAAATCAAAAAATTATCAATATTTTTGGTTTAATTTAATCCTTTAATAAATTACTGAAAACCAGTTTGGATCAAATGTATTCACGCCTTCTGAGTCCACCTCCAATATCGGCACCTCCAATTAACAACTACGATGGAATGAATGGAGAGCGTCCACGAGAACAGCCGCAGTACTTCTTTGGGCCCGACTTTAATGGTAAATGTTATTTTTTATTTCATAACAAAATGCTTCATAAATCATAATTTCAGCTGTCTTCCCAACACCGCAACCACAACAACAACAATCTTCGTCTCAATTTCTGAATAGCGCAAGCGGAGGGAGCTCAGCACTTCTTGGAACTGGAGAAGGCAACAGTGGTGCTGGTCTCAATGTCAAAACAAATTCCACTGATTCATTTCTCTTCGGTAACTTAGCCGATGATTTGGACTTATTTCTGAATTTGCGTCCTCCGGCACTTCAACTTCCTCCTCCTCCGGCACTCCAGCTTCCTCAATCGGCGCCGCCATTCATGAACATGAGCAGCAGCTACGGATCACCTGGGAACTACAGATCGCCCTATGGACCGAATTACAACAATACCAATTATCTTGGTCGTTCTGCTCGTCAACATCAAAAACCACCTCCGCCAGAATATTACTCACTAAAAGTTTTCCTTGGAGGCATTTCACCCAATCTCACTACCAGTAAGAATGGGAAACCGAATTAAATTTAAATATATTTTAAAGATATTCTTCAACTCAATTTTGCAAAATACGGCAAAAGCTTCATTGACTGGCCGAAGAAGACTGGCATTCAAGATCGTCCTGCCAATGGTAATTTGTTAATCCCAAATTTAAATAATGCAAAATTCATTTTTCATTCCAGGTTATGCATTTGTTGTTTTTGAGCAGGAACAATCCGTTATTCAAATGTTATCGCATTGCAAGCATTCAAACGACCGTGTATTCTACCCTGTGTACACTCTCAATGGGCTTATGCATCCGGTAAATATTTATCATGATCATGAATATTAAATAATTCAAATTAAGGTGGAGGTCAAAGTCTGGCAAATGGCCAATACAATTTATGCCTCGCAAATAAACTGGCGCAAATTTCGTCGTTTTTCCGTTTTTGTTGGCGGAATTCCACGAATTTGGACAGCACGTAATTAAATATGAATAATAAATTAATTCTTCATTTTAGAAATGTTGACCATGGCCATTGAAGAAGTTATTGGAAAAGTTGTGTATTGCGCCATTGAACTGGACCAGAATCATTTCTACACGAAAGGAGCTGCATGCGTCGTATTCCAATACCGGGATGCATACATCAAGGCCATTGCTGCTCATCGAGTCATGCTAAGTTTTGTGACCTGCGAACGTCAAGTAAAAAAACGTGATCAAAATTTAAATAATAAAAATTTATTCAGGTTGAGTTCAAACCATTTTTGGCGTCGAATATGCCTTGTGAGAAATGCGGAACGACTGCCGGGACACGTTTCTGCAGCGAAATGATCTGCTTGGCCTATTATTGCCAGGATTGCTGGAAGAATGTTCACTCTCGTCCATCAATGAATTCACATCAACCGTCCAAACGCCAACAACCAATTGGAACCGAAAATCGTGCTGCTCTTCAGATTCGTGGATGAAAATGAGAATTGGGAAGAAAACAAAGGAAGAATGTCTCGAAGCCTATTAATTTAAAAACGAATATTTCCAGGCCATCCGTCCCAGTAAATAATTCTTTTCTTCTTTCTCCCATCAAATCGGCACCTCACCATCTTATCCTATATTTCAATTTGTTCACTTTTTCTAAATAAGATTTCAACCTCCCCGCTTATTTTTCATCCAAACACCATCCTCTCCTCTATCACCAAAGGCCTGCCAAACCAAAAATTAAAATATTGTACTCATTATTTTAATCAACGTATTTTTTTTTGATAATTTTTGAATAAAACAAACAACTAATTATTTTTTTATTAATGGAGTTAAAAAAATAGTCGAGTCAATGACAAAATATTTATTTTCGATATAATTTTGTGAAACTAATATTTTAGACAAAATTAAAAATGCAAATTGCCCAAAGAGAACAACAACATTCTTCTCGTCGTCAACATTATCAACAACAATTGAACGCTCAAGGGGGAAAGAACAATGAAAGCAGCGACATCGATGGAATGGTAGTAAATCGTGTTGCATCCGTCACTTTGGAGTCCGATTCACTTTCGGCGGATCAACCAATGTGTTTTCGCAGCAAAAGACGAAGAAAAATTCCACGAAAGGAAAAACAACAAGAAATGGATGTGGACGAGCAAAGACAAATCGGTGGCAAAGGAGAGCAAAAACATTCAAGTGCGGAAGGAGATACGCCACCAATGGTTGGCAGTAGCAACAATTTTAAATCAATACGTTTGTGTTCACCTCCATTATTTTTTAAATATTAAATTTTTCATCATTTTAAGCCGCATGCAAAGTTCAAATGGAATGGGAAGAATCGGACATAACGACGCCAATTACAGCAAACAAAAATCGACCATCCCATTCTGACTTGGAGAACAACCAATCCGATGTAGTTTCTGAACTTTCGGAGGAAAGCATATCAAATGGGGATGCGGATGATGAACAATCGGATTGGCCAGGTTTTTATATATTTCAATGAAATTAATATTCAATTTTTATTTGCAGAATTCAGCGATAAACGCACCGACTCAATTCGATCCCAACAAAGCAATTTACTCAAACCGGAACCCAAAACGACGGAAAATGCAGCATTAAGTTTAGCAATGGCAAAGAAGGTTGAACGCTTTTTGGAAGATCCTGATCAAAAGGAATTGCTCTTGGACCAAATTTACCGGACATCGGCAGTTAAATTGCACTATAATATTGTAACTATTCAAAATGTTTTAGATCAAACAAATGTTGCGCAAACAACAATGTCCAGTGCAAATTGTGAAGAAAGGAAGAGGCACAATCGCACTGAAGAAGGCTTAAATGAAGCCAAAATTAAACAATCATTTTAAATCAAATTGTGTGTAATTTTGTTTCAGAAAACATCTAAAATTGCATATTTTTTCTCGCAATTAATTTTCATTGCTTTAATTAATATTGTAAAATTCATTAAATTATAATTAATCTCATTAAAATTGAATGCAAATTGCAGAATAAAATTTTGTTAGATGGATAATTAATTTTAACTCAAAATATGTTTTAACCGTTAATTGGATATTTTTTTTAATGCAAAATCGATGTATAATTTTAATTTTAGTCAAATAAAATGCGCGGCAAGAGGAAACGAAATGAAGGCGGCGGTGCTCAACATGGTAAATTGCATCGGCTTACAATGAATTTGTATGATTATTCTTTAATAATTAAATCAATTCATAAATAATTAAGGGAATTTGAAGGCGCTAGACCACAAAATTTTAACACATCTGACTTTGGGGCAATCATTGACAGTGCAATTCGAAGAAGTTTTTTTCAATTATAATTCAAAATTGAAGTATTTTTTACATTTTTAGTCCTCGGCCAAATTGCACCTCAATACCAAATTGAATCATTTGAACCGGGCACAATGCGAGGCCATATATTAATTGATGGAAAAGATTTACACTTGCTTTGGGCAGCACTTTCAATATATGGAAAACATTTTGAGCAAAAAATTGCATTCCATATTTATAGCATTCACTCGGAATAAATAAAAAAAATGTGATCATTTTCATTTAATTCATTCAACTATTATTTGGTTTTATTATTCCAAAAATATCAAATAAATTAACCTATTAATTAATTTATTCTAATTTAGAATGCTTATCTATATTTTGATTTTGGCCTTCATTGCATTAATCAGCATTTTATGCTTATTTTTGCCAAAACGAATGCCATTTTGTCCAAAAGGCAAACATGCACTGGTCACAGGTTGGTCAAAAATATAATTAAATGACTTAAATTTACGAAAATATCACATAATTATGAAGTTATTAATTATTTAACTTTCCCAAAAAATGTATGAAATGTTTAATTTAGGTGGTTCTAAAGGCATTGGCAAAAGCATTGCATCTGAATTGATTCATTCCGGATGCAAAACAATTTCATTGGTTGCTCGAGATCGAAAAACACTGGAAAAAGCCGCCAAAGAATTGAACAAAGAATGCGGTCCCGGACAGTATGTTCAAATTTATTCATTTGATGTCAGTGAAGGATTCGAAAAAACTAAGGTTGGAATGACATTAAATTATTTTTCATTTAAATCAATTATTTCATTCAATTTAGGAATTAATTGCCAAAATTGAGGATTTGAACGGTCCAATCGATTTATTGATTAATAATGCCGGGACATGTTTACAAGGGGCAATCGATGAATTACCGGATGGGTGGGTATTTTATCAATAAAATTGAAATAATTATAAATACACCAAATATTCCTCACAGTGCTTTTGAAAGTCAAATGCGGACTAATTTCTTCAGTGCCGTAATTTTTATTTTTTTAAATTTTTATTTTCTATCATTTTAGGTTAATTTCACCCGTGCTGTTCTGCCCCAAATGAAAAAGCGCCAAACTGGTCACATTGGATTTGTCAGTTCGGCTGCTGGTCAAATTGCAATTTGGTAATGAAGAATTAAATAAATAAATTCATCAATTTATTTTGAAGGGGCTATTCCGCCTATTCACCTTCAAAATTTGCCATTCGAGCATTTGCCGATTCACTCAAAATGGAATTGACCCCTTTTGGCATTGGTGTTTCGGTTATTTTCCCTCCAAATACGGCGACCGAAGGATTCGAAGAGGAATTGAAGAATATGCCGGAACAGGTGATTTTTACATCCAATTTTTATTTAAATTAATTTAGGTCAAGGAGATTAGCAATTCAGCCGGAATTTTCCCGCCAGAAGATGTTGCCTCCGCATATTTAAATTCAATTAAAAATGGCGAGTTTTGGATATGCATTGGATTGGATGGTCAAATGCTGGGCATTCTCACTGCTGGTTCATCTGGCGAACCAAATCCATTGAAGGCAATTACACAGGTCTCCATTTTTGTGGAATCATAAAAATTATATTTTTTTATAACAGATTCTATTTGGAGGCATCATTCGAGGGATAATGCTCATTTATGGGGCACAATTTGCCAGAATTATCCGAAAGTGCCATGAAAAGAAATTAAAATGAAACAAAAATTGATGAATATTATAGATAAAATTTATGCTACATTCCACTTTGACCAATTTCACATTGCTCATTTCAAAATTAAATCACATGAAAATATGAAATAAATTGTTCAATTTATTGTGAATATTTGTTTAGAGTTTGGATGGACCCGATTCAATTTGCTTCCAATTCCTCTGATTCATGCCTTCTCAAACAAAATCATTCTCCCTTCGAATTTTGTTGTTGCTGTTGCATTGTTGCGCCACTGACATTCATTGCGGAAGTGGCAATCACATAAAGAATGCCGACGAGAACAACCAAAATCATCAAACTGAAATGGCTTGTTCAATAATCACAGGCAAACAACACAATAACTAGTCTTATTTTTGATCCACCCTTAGGGATTCGGAATATTTTAATTAACTAAAATGGTATGAATATTTCAATGTGAGTCGATTCCACGGTAATTAATTTGCCCCAATTCTCCTCCCTACTTGACTGTGAGAATAATCGTATTTTTGTCGATGCCGGCATCCTCGGCCATATCAACGATTGATCGTTTACGGCTAACCGTTGATTCTTTCCTTCCACACACCGAAAATTTATGGCTTGCAACTGACAATTTATGTGAATCCATTTTAATTTATTAATTGATGGAAAAGAATATCTGGAATGAATTTGAGAAGAATAAAAATGAGTAAGAAGGACAGGAATTGGAAATAATTGTGTTCCTCAAATTTTATTGGAATTTTCATTGTTCTCATGGAATCGAGGACCATTTTACTTAAAAACACTTGACGGGGAAACAAATCAAAATTAATTGGAATTAAAGGAAGGGAGAAATAATAATAATCCATTTTCTGTTAATTATGAATAAATTCTGCTGGATTGGCCATAGCCTAATTTCCATAAAGTTGTTATTATTATCTTTCTATTCTTTTGAGAGAAGGATGAGTCTGGCACATATAATTGTTGCTTCACCTCCTAAAATCGAGGTCATATGGGTTTCTTCCATCAAATAATTTGGGATTGAGGATGTGAAAATGTTTTTTGTCGACAACAAAAAGAACATTTGGCCCAATCCGACTGGCTGATGTGCTTCTTGCAAAGGAGCACAAATTGAGAGGTGGAATGGGGGGGGGGGCATGAACGAAAAGCACACAAAACAATTTGAAAAAATCATCGAAAGAAGGGGATGATCGCATATCCAATCGACGATTAGGGGACTTGGGCCGGATGATCGAAACCCAAAGGGATTTGAAAACGACTTATGGCGTGTGTGGGGAGGGGGGGGGGGGAGGCAAACAAAACAAAATAAAAAAAGGAAGTGGCAATTGAAAAATAGAGGATTTTTGAAAATTGACTTATAACATTGTTCCCGAAGGGTTGTTGAATGGTTTTTTTGACTTTTGAAAATTGATGAGGGAGAATTAAAGTGTTTGTATTTTAGGTTTTAGCCCAAACACAAAATGTAAATATTCTCTTGGGGCAATATTTAAATGGACTTTTTTTGAAAATTTATCAATAACAATAAAACCTACTTGGAATAAATACAAAAGTAATTAAATTAATTAATTTGCAACAATTCTCTCATTCTTTTCTTTTCGGTTCATTTCCTTCTCCTCCATATTTTCGAATAATTGTTATTTTGCCTTTTCATACATTTTCGACCATCTTCTAATTCACAACAATTCCAATTTCCAATCCTATCCAATTTTTCCACATTGGTCGAAATAATTTCCAATTTATTTGCTGCTAATTGTCCAAAGCATAAAGGATGGCTCTTTTTTCCTTGCATATTGATCCATTTCATCAATCATCAGTGTTCAATCCATCCACTTCACATCGGGCGCTTTTGAGAAAATTGTGGAAAAAAACCTGAACAAGAAGAATATTTATTTGATTGAATATAATTAATTTTTTCATTCCTTTTTATTAATAAATTTTTTTAGCAAAAAATAATCCAAAACGCAACAAAATGTCTCTTTATGACGACATCGAAATGGACCCAATTCCTGTCACAATTTCCGCTGCTTCCAATTCCAAATCAAATACAAACAGCAAAATTGATTTATCTTCACCATCTGCTCCGGCATCATTGTCTTCAACGCCACAAACAACAACATCCGCCGCGAACAAAATGAATTTGAGCTTTTTGAAATCACAATTGGAAGCGAGGAAGGCACTTTTACAAAATGCAACGAATGCAGCAGCCAGTCAACAGGTTTAGTGTTTTAGCATTCAATAAATGTGCAATAAATGAGATAATATCAATCTAAAATGACATTATTAAAAAATCAAAAATATGTTTTAAAAAATCAATTTTAGAATAATTTTTGCAGAAATCAGCATCAGGAAGGCATCTTAACATTACGCCCGCGACACAAAACAGCAAACCGGCACTGAAAAGCAGCACATTCAAATTGAAGCCTCACAGAGCAGTCCCACTTCCTTTGGACACGTCTGGGGCATTCACAATAGTGCCAAAAGCACTCAAAGAGGACAAGGTTGAATTAATTAATAAATTTAATAAAGAAAATTGTCAAGAAAATATTTAAATTTTAAAATAATTTTACACTATTCATATCATAATTCATAATTTACTATTGTTTAAGGTTTTCTTATTTGGTGAAATTATGATCGAGGATGAATACAATCCAACGGCCCCAACCGAATATGGCACATACAAAGCAAAAAGGTAATAAAAATAAATACAAATAAATTAATTTTTAGTGTTTAAATATTTTTATTTTATCCATTAATTTATTGGTCCCATTAATTTTCAGGGAACAGCAAAAATTAAAGGAGAAAATTGCAAAGGAAATAGCAGATCGATTGGCCCGAGAATCGATGGAAGAGGAAGAAAAACGACGAAAAGGAGCGGCAATTGCGCCGCCCAGTTCATTCCAAAAAGAAGATGAAGAGGAGGAACCAAAAAGGGAAGAAACCGTCAAAATGGAAAAAGTTGCCCCAAAATTGACACAACAATTTGGCAAAGGAGTGTCAAGAGGATTGGGGGTGGCAACAAGCATTATGTCCAAAATGGGCTATCGAGAAGGTGATGGGCTGGGAGCGAACAAACAAGGAATTAGTCGACCATTGGAGGTAAATGGAAATGCCCAAAAGGAAAAAAATAATAATTTTGAAGGTTCAAAGGACCGGCCGAAATATTGGCTTAATTTTAGCGGAGGAAAAGGCCCAAACCGTGGTCACCCATTTGAATGAGCCAGGAGGAGGAGGATGGGCCAAAAGGGAGGAGGAAAATGAGGAGGTGGCCACAATCACACCAACGATGGAACTGCTGAAATCCGCAACCAGAATTGTCCTTTTGAAGGTTGGCAAAATGGAATAGAATATTATTTTAATTTAATTTGTTTTGAAGAATATTCTTCTTCCTTCCCAATTTGATGCAAATTTTGAAAGTGAATTACGCCAGGAAATGGCCAAATACGGTCAACTGATCAATGTTCAATTCTTTCAGGTATTTTTTGGAAAAATATTTGTATTCCATTCACATTATTTTATATAATGAATTTATGAATAAACAAATTTTACAAAGGAAGGAGGAATAGATTCGGGATAATTTCGATTAATAAGGGTTAATAGGGCCTAGAATGAATCCAATTACATTGATTAATTATTTTTAATTTCAGATGGAAAAATGTGCCGAAACGGAGGCCATTCGTGTTTTTCTGGAATTTTCGAATCAGGCGCAGGCAATCAAAGCATTGATCGATTTGAATGGACGATTTTATGGTGGACGCCAATGCCGGGCCACATTTTATCCATTGGAGGAATATTCAAACGGAAAATTGGACACCGAAATTTTAACCTGATCAAATTATTAAATTTTTGCTCAATTTTATAAAATTGTAAAAAAAATAAATTCATTCCAACATTCATTCATTCATTTATTTATTTTTTATTCGCTGGTATTGGGAGGGGGGGGGGGGGGTATTGGGTTGTGAGCATGAGCAGAGAAATATTCCAATTGGCTGGCATTCTTTTTTTGTAAACAATGTTTGATGGCGGCAAAATGGATGGTTGGCGACGGTGAAGATGAAAATAAATGGACAAAAATTGTTGATCAGCCAAAACGCAAAAAATTTGGATTTGGTTGGCGCAATTCCCTCTCAAATGCCTCCTCTTCCATTGCCAACAATTCGGCTGAAAATATAAATAAAATATTAGCAAATTGGTCAATTCTTATTAGGAGGAAGAACAACAAATGAATGGTTTTTTAAACCCGAATGATTATTCCAAAATATTCAAATGGTTTCATTGAACAATTCCCTACCCAAATTTTCTATCCATTCCCACCTTCCGGTGCTCTTCCAAAACGCAGGAAATTATTTGCCTTTGGCCCACTTCTGCCAAATCGAATCAAACTTGGTTCCACCATTTCACCAATTCCTCCTCCTCCTCTATTATTATTGTTGCCCAATTTATTTACTGCCTCAGGCGTTCGGCCAAATCGCAAAAAATTCGGTTCGGATGCCGACTTTCCTGATGGAAAATTTGGGAGATTTAATCGGCTTAAAAAGTGTCAGGAATAATCGAACCGAATCTGAGGAAATTGGCAGATTGTGCCGGGACCCTTTTCTCATATTCAAAATGCATTGGTGGATTTGATCGACCGAATCGAAGGAAATTTGGATCTGCTTGAAGGGCCAGCGGATTTGGGCCAAGTGGGCCCAATTGATGGTGGGAATCGGCGGCGGTGGCATCGACCACATTTTGTGACTGAATTGACTTTTAGGGGGAAACTGCGATGGATTGAATGGAACTAATTTATAATTCCCTCCTAATGAATTCATTCGGCAATGGAATGAATCCCATTTTGAACTATTTTAAAGGGGATTGTGCATTCATTACCTGCCCTAAAGTGCAAATGCAGAGCATAGCCATGGAACTGAGGAACATCAATTCAGTCATTTTCAACGGGGATTTTTGGAGGGTTTTTTGGATTGGGTTCCTCCTCTTTCAATTGGGAGTGAATGTTTTTGTGTGCAAATGGAATATTATGGTCGCCCGAAATGTCCTTGGGCCAATGAATTTATAGATGGAATGAATGGCACAATGGACGGATTACTGTGCCCCACATTTGGGTCCAATTTTGAATAGAAAGAAAGGGACATCATCAATGGGGCGAATAATTGAATTTGCGCACATAAAATGAATGTGTTATTTGGAATTAAAATTAAGCTGGGAAAGGGGGGTGATGGCGCAAATCGGCAGAATAATTCCTCCAAAAATTCTTCGGCCCATCCAAACATAAATTCCTCCGCCCAAGGGACCATCTGGGTCCTCCTTTCCTCAGGGTACATTCAAAGGGTAAAAGGGGAATGATGCAAATGATGACCTTATTTTGGGAATTTTGTAAATTCATTTTGTGCCGTCATTTTCCTAATTTAGATTTTTGGGCACAAATTATTTATTATTAAAATGTACAATAAAATTACAATTTGGGAACAATTTTAGGTGGAGGGCAAAATCATTTTGAGCTTAACAAAAAATGCAAATTTTGATAAATAAATAATGTAATCTTTTTTGGCAAAAATTCATCAGGCGAACAATCTTTCACCGGAAACGCTGGTCCCTCCACCGACGCCTCCATCACTGCTTCCAAATGTTTCAAATTTTGAATATCCAAAGTCGAATTGTTCCAATACATAAACACTGTCGCTCATCAGAAGGCGCAATTCGGCCGGTGGATTTGTTATCACCTGAAATTTATTTGTAATTTGTAATTATTTTTATTAAATACATTTGAACATTATTAACTCTTTTAGTCGCAATCAAGGGCTAAAGTTGTTTTGGGCGAGAGTTGGGAGCCTAACCTTCACCCCCCCCCCCCCCACCGTAGTGGCCTAATGAACGGGATAGGGATCAATGTGACTGGACTTTTATTTATCAATTGGGCGTGAAAATAGAAATTATAAAATGAATATCGAAAAAGACCGACTAGGAAAAAGGGCTGCTGATTTATAAATGTGGAGGATTGAGGCAATATTTGATTGCGAGGGTAGCCAATCAGCAGGGAGATTGGGCAAAAAGTGGGGGTACAGTAGGAGAAAAAGGAAAGGTCCTTACTCCTGGGGAATGACAAATTCATTCCCTTTTGTGCATAAATCCATCCATTCCAAATTTAGTCCATTCCAAAACTAAACCCACATATCGTTTGTTCGACTCCATTGATGCCTGATCATGCAGTCTGTATAGGCCAATACACAATTGGCCATATTTCTTCAAAGCAATGCTGAACATTTCCCCATATGTTGAGCCGGTGGCAATTCCCTCGTATGGCTGGCTGCTCAATGCGATTTGGGCAATTCGACATCGATCCCGATTGGACAGTGTTTCCTGGGTGCTATATCCACCACGAAGACCGGCACCCTCGGCCAGGATTAATTCCTGAAAAAGTTGAAATATTTTAAAAAGTGAAATGGAATGGAATGAGTGGAAGGTCTATATAAAATACATAGATACTACATAAATACTCTAATATTTATTACCCATAATTGAACTTTAATTTGTTTGTATTTATAATAATGATTAATTTTATTTTTGATACAAAAAAATTGTCAAAACTGACTAATTCGGGTGTGGCTCCGCCAGTGACCAGTGTTCGAATTAGGGTCAATGCAGAATCGTTGAAATATGTGGTGGACATTAGGGAGTCAAGGACGGAGATGGCCTTTGTGAATAAAAATGGAATATTAATATTATTTTAATGGCAAATTACAAATGCAGTGCCGCAGGCAAATGGCTGCGTCAAATACAATTCAGTGTCCGGCTGAATTCAAAAGGGAAATTATTATTAAATGGAATGGAATACTCACATCGTCATCGTCATCTTGGTCCAAAAATTGAACATTTGAATCATTGACCAATTCGGTGATCATTGGCACATTTGTCCCACTGCGGACCCCAATCAATGGACGCTTAATATCATTTTATTAATTAATAAATTTAATAAATTTACCTGTCCAAGTACGGACATTGCCCTTCCGCCAACGATGCTGCCTGCCGGCGACATTCCAGGCACAATCCTTTGCACCGGAACACCCAATGTCAAATTGTCGTCGAATTGCATTGCTTTGATGTTCAAACTGGCCAAAATTGCCTCCTTGTCCGCCAATGTTGGGTCCTCATTTGGGTTTGGTATTCGGGCACTGATGATGACGCACATCACACATAAATTGATGTTCACTGCACGCAAATCGGCACGAGAAAGTGGATTGCCCTTCAATTTATTTAAATTATTTTGATTATTAAATGGAAATTATTTACATTTAATATTGAAATTTTAGGCAAATTGTGCAATGTTTTCCATTCATGCCGCAAATATTCCACATCCCCAACAATGACAACATGTTTTAATTCATGATAATGGAAATTGGATGCCCGAAGGGGCATTATGAAATTACGAAGGCCAATCAAAGGGGAATCCTTGTCGGCGAAAAGGCACACAACAACGTGTCCATTTAAAACGGTCATTGCTGCCTAAAAATATATTAAATTAATATATTCTATTTTTAGGGATATACTTGATTTCTGTCCAAAATGCATTCCTCAATGTTTCGTGCCGGACACCTTGAATTAATTAATTTAATTGGAAATTGTCCCAAAAAAGGCTTAAACCAATGGAACATTCCAGTGCTGTCATATTTCATGTCTTGTTGTTCGAAAATATCTGGACCGCCCCCTTCCCTGCCCCCGGTATCAAAATTGATGATTTGTCCGCCCCGAGGTGGTCCCATTGATGAATTGTTGAGTAAATCCAAATCGGATCGACCAATTGAACCATTGTGTATCCTTGGCCCAGCACCAGTTATTGTTGAGGCAATGGCAGCTTCAATTTTACATATATTAATATTATATAGTCAATGTCAATGATGCCTAAAAGCCTTTCATATTCGTTCTACCGTATCCCATTTTTTGCCTATCAATCAAATATTGCCCCAATCTGCCTTCCCACCCTTTTTCCTCTCCCAAATCTTTTACCAAATTTTCCCCTACAATTTATAAATAATGATTTAAAATCGAGTTCCCCTTATCCCATTCATTGGGCTAATGGGGTGCTTAGATAGACTTCGGGCAAAGGCCCAGGGCGAGAGCCTAGGCCTTGTTCTAGCCCTGAAATACTTTAGCCCCAGATTAGGGCTAATAACAGGAAAATCAGAATGGGGCAAAAACACAATTACAAATCAGAATGGGGCAAAAACACAATTGCAAATCAGAATGGGGCAAAAACACAATTACAAATCAGAATGGGGCAAAAACACAATTACAAATCAGAATGGGGCAAAAACACAATTACAAATCAGAATGGGGCAAAAACATAATTACAAATCAGAATGGGGCAAAAATACAATTACAAATCAGAATGGGGCAAAAACACAATTACAAATCAGAATGGGGCAAAAACACAATTACAAATCAGAATGGGGCAAAAACACATTTACAAATCAGAATGGGGCAAAAACACATTTACAAATCAGAATGGGGCAAAAACACAATTACAAATCAGAATGGGGCAAAAACACAATTACAAATCAGAATGGGGCAAAAACACAATTACAAATCAGAATGGGGCAAAACACAATTACAATTCAGAATGAGGCAAAAACACATTTACAAATCAGAATGGGGCAAAAACACATTTACAAATCAGAATGGGGCAAAAACACAATTACAAATCAGAATGGGACAAAAACACAATTACAAATCAGAATGGGGCAAAAACACAATTACAATTCAGAATGAGGCAAAAACACATTTACAAATCAGAATGGGGCAAAAACACATTTACAAATCAGAATGAAGCAAAAACACAATTACAAATCAGAATGGGGCAAAAACACAATTACAAATCAGAATGGGACAAAAACACAATTAGAAATCAGAATGGGGCAAAAACACAATTACAAATCAGAATGGGGCAAAACACAATTACAATTCAGAATGAGGCAAAAACACATTTACAAATCAGAATGGGGCAAAAACACAATTACAAATCAGAATGGGGCAAAAACACATTTACAAATCAGAATGGGGCAAAAACACATTTACAAATCAGAATGAAGCAAAAACACATTTACAAATCAGAATGGGGCAAAAACACAATTACAAATCAGAATGGGGCAAAAACACAATTACAAATCAGAATGGGGCAAAAACACAATTACAAATCAGAATGGGGCAAAACACAATTACAATTCAGAATGAGGCAAAAACACATTTACAAATCAGAATGGGGCAAAAACACATTTAGAATGGGGCAAAAACACAATTACA
Organism: Pratylenchus scribneri; assembly: GCA_030063045.1. Lineage (NCBI taxonomy): Eukaryota > Metazoa > Nematoda > Chromadorea > Rhabditida > Pratylenchidae > Pratylenchus > Pratylenchus scribneri. The sequence goes on from JAQSEB010000010.1 coordinate 4,102,752, forward strand.
AATCAGAATGGGGCAAAAACACATTTACAAATCAGAATGGGGCAAAAACACATTTACAATTACAATTCAACTTTCCGGAAAACTTAATAATTAATTGTCAATGTCAATGCCTATAAGGGCCTTTTCTATTCGCCCTACTGTACCCCCACTTTTGCCTAATCACCCTATCAATCAAATATTGCCCCTAGCTGCAATCCTTTTCCCTTGATTCTCATATTGAATTATTTAATGTCGATTTTATTTTATCCTCTACCCGTTCGTTCATTGAACCACCGGGGCCTAGGCCTAGCTTTGGCCCAAAACACTTTATTTTATTAGATTAGGATTAGGACTGCTAAAATTCACCTCTTTTCATCAATGCTTTTCCACCTTTTCGAAACAGCGACAAATTTTTGCATTTACATTTTTTGATTAATGAAACGTCGAAAACATCCGCATGGCAAATTTTGCACCAATAAAATGCTCTAAAATGGGGGAATGGATTTATTCAATGATCCAATTCACAATTTACCTTTTGACTTCATCCGCCGATTGGGCAATGAAAAAACCCTGGGTTTGGGGTTGAATTATTGTGGCTGGGCCTGGATTGATTGCAATATTGCATTCCTTCTTCTCATCATCCTTCAGCTCAATTGCCAAAAGGAGAAGGCCCAAACGGGTGAACAAAAGTCTGCAAAAATTAAGAATTAAATTTCATTCGAAATTAAAATAAAATTAAAATAAAATTGACTGGATGAATGAATGAATGGAATAGAATAGGTGAATGAATGTACAAAATATATATGTGCCAACTTACTGTGCCGCATCCGGGAATCGCATGCCAACAAAACTATGGGACAATGTTTCCGTGTACATTTCCATTCCGGCCCCGCATAAATATAGTGAAAGCCAATCCGGAGTATGTTTTGACTGGAATTTTAGGAAAAAAAAGGAAATGGAATTCAACTATAAATGAGAGGGCAGAAGGAGGAACAGTAGGGACATTTTGGACAAAAAATGGGCTGGGCACAAAAATGAATTGAACGAATAAATGTGAATGGAATGGGACAATTTGAAGTAATTTGTCAATCACACACAAAACACAATTAAATTGACCAATGCAAATTCAAATGAAAAAAAAACTCACTCGGCTGCATCCGGGAATCGCATCCCTGCAAAACTGTTGGACATTGTTTCCGTGTACATTTCCATTCCTTTGATTTGGATTGTTTATTTTGTTGTTGTTTTCCATTTTTATTATTTTACCTGCTCCCCGCAAATATTCATTCAACCATTCTGGAGTATGTGGCGACTAAAAAAATAAACGACGAATATTTTTAGTGTTTTTAATTTTCGCAAGTTATTAACATTTTCAGAAAGCACACAAAACTTATCCGATAGGGATATTTGTCTAATTGTGCCAAAAAGTTGAAAAATATTGTACCGTATTTTGTATTTTCTCTATTGAAAAAGCCCCTTTTGGATGGAGGGTCTTTGAAAATGATAAGCCCTGGGGGCTTCTCTTCTAATAGAGAAATGCGGTAAATGGATTCTTTGCTAATTTACCGATGAAAAACATAAAAATTTGATTGAATTAATTTAAATTGTTGTTTAAAATGAATGCAAAGCAAAAAAAGCAATCAACGAATAATAATAAATTATTTATGAATTTACGGTTTTGAATGAGCGCATTGCAAACAAATTAGCCATCATTGTGGAGAATCCGGGCGCCAAACAAGATTGGGCAATGAAACCACATTTCAATTCAGCCAAACAAATGACGTCATCGCCTCGACGCCAATCCCAGCTGGGAATATTCAGCAAATAAGCCTATAGTAAAATTGGCAAATTGAAATATTAAATTCGAATTAAATTAGAATATTAAAGCAACCTTATTGTGGTATTGCATAAGTTGGCAAATTACTCGAATTTCGGATGAGTAATTTTTAATGCTGATAACCCGCATAATATTTGCCGCATCCTCCGCATCCGGATCAGAACTGTATTTATTGGCCAATACCAAACAGGCGTCCGCTTCGTCCACTTTCACCCGGGTCAAATCAATTGAGTCCATCACAGTGCCTAAATAAAATAAAATGATTTTCGAATAATGCTATTTACCGGTGAAGAATTCAACTTTTGTGAAATGCCTTTTGAAGAGGCCCTTTAATAAAAAGAAAAGGTTAAAAGTGAATTCAATTGAGGGAAACCTCCAATTCAAGGTCGGGCACAACTCGATGAAGGAAAACGACCTCAACATCCACATCCTCGCGGTCTTCGTGCAAAAAATCCTGCAGAAAATGTGACACCGATTCGTAATTGATATGCCTGCAGGCAAAATTGGGGAATGGATTACTTTCATTTAAATATAATTTGGTAATTGAATATTGAATTTTGAAGGCAATAAATAATGAATTATTTTAGTTTCATTTCAATTTAATCCATCACTAATCCAATGCCATTCCCCCATCCATCCATTTCACTCACCCACAAACGACAATATGCCTTTTCCCATGTTCCCCCTTGTATTCGCCACCGTATTTTTGCCGATTCCCAATTAGTTCGGCAATTTCGGGTACCTCAATTTTAATTAATTTCCAATTATTCAATTCCCATTCAAATTTCTCACAAATGATGCGAACATTGCCAAACCGCCAAGAATGAAGAACACCATGAATCCCCGTCCGAGCACCGTTGTGCAATACTGAAATGATTGATGAGTATTTTTGATTTTGCCTAAGGGAAAATTCCAATCCCCATGAAAATGAACTGGAAAAAGAGTATTTCTCCCTTTTAAATGAAACAAACAATGTCTCCGTAGCCAACAGTGGACATTGTGACCAACAGGAAATAAACACAATCCGGATATGAAATTCGATGGGAATTGACAAAATCCCTGTGAATAAATGAATTAATTAATTAATTCCATTTTTGTGTTCATTTCCAACTTCCAAGGGTCGCCGCTGTTCTCCAACAAATGAATTACACCGGCACCGGCCAAACATGTTGAAATGAAGATTGAAAGGAGTTGGGTGAGCCGAATGGAGGAGGAGGTCTTCAAAATGTTCAAATATTGTAGAATGTCGGGTACGGTCATCAGGCGAAGGGCACGCAAAAAACGGAGACCTTTAAATTTAGATAAATAATTTATTTTGGGAGAAGGAATGAACCAATCCAATTACGCTCCAAATAAATGGCAACAAATGAGGGAGGAATTGTGAAAAAGTCCACAAAACTGTAACGATCCAAAAGGAACCAAACTTTGTCGGAGGCGGCAATGAAACGAATGAAGAAATAAATTAGGAAGAAAATGTTGAAACCTACAAAAATAAATGGAATTCATTTTTTAAAATAATTTACCAAGGTCAATTTGCTGGGTTGGGCTTTCACTCCTGCAAAAATTGTTAATATTATTCAAATAAGAGGGAGGTAATGGACCATGGGACACAAGTTTCCACTTGGAATGAATCTTTGTAGGTGTCAATGAAGTAAATGATCAGTGAACCAATTGAGAGCAAAAAGACCAGCACCACCAAAATTCGACCTTTTAATTAATTTATAATGGCATTTTTGGGAAAAGTTTAATTAAATGCAAAAATGATGGCCCAAAGGTATTTTAAAAATTCATTTTATTTTGACTAAATACTCCATTTTTCAGAATCTCTCTTGGGTGGAATTCTAGCAGAATACGATACCAAAATGAGGATAGAATACGGTAATCAAAAAATGGGCCATTAATCCCTTCCTTTTCTCTTTCCATCAATTTTGTCTACCTGTCATGCTTTGTCCGGAAATTAATTCACTTAAAATTGGAATTAATTAATTAACCAAAATATTATAAATTCACCCGGCCCAATCCTTTGCCTCTGTCATCCACCCAATTTGGACGGGTTCATCCTTGCGCATTCCATCCGTCGCCGTCCCTCCTTTTCCACCCTTTTGCTTGAATCCCTCAATATCTTCGGCGGAAACCAACGGTTCCGGCCCTCCGCCCCGTTCCCTTTGCTGGAAGCAAACATGCGTCACAATTCGCCAAATCACCACCAAAAGCATGGAAACGCAGAATGTGACGATGGAGGAGAGCAGAAAACACCAATATTTGCGCTGAATTCAACGAAAATAGCAAATAAAATGTTAATAAATTAGAATGTGTCCATCATTTTAGAATTTCAACCCCCAGCGGGATGTGTATAATAAAGTATCATTCACCTGTTCCAAACATTTTCGCTCCATTTCGGTCAAATCTAAATATGCCCTGGAGATGTTGCAATGCCTAATAAATATTCAAAAATAATTCCAATAAACAATAACAAAAATCAACATTGCCGGATATCCATATGAACTTTGATATGATTGATGGCCATAGCCGCCACCTCCGCCCTTTTGTTGTTGCTGATAATAGTCACCCATTGTGTTCAAAAAACTAATGCGTTTTTCTTATTAATAGATGTTTGAAACAACGAATTGGATGATAATGACAAATAAGTTCATTTTTTTTTGTTTTGTTGATGATATTATGATGCCAAGATGAAATGAAATTGAAGAAAATTGGTTCATAATTTGCCTCTGGAAATAGATGGGATGGTTGAATGGATGGGAAAATGTTTGAAATATATTTGTTTTTGCCGCAATTAGCTTTGCTTAATATTGGATGTCATTTTTGGTTTATTTGAGTGAGTTTTTTGATGTTAAAATTGCAAATAGATTGAGAAAAGAACGGCGAAATGTGATGGATTCTGTGGGCAAAATGGAATTGGAAGTGACGGTTGACGGAAAATGGGCGAATGGGGAACTGCCTTAAGCCTTTTCAAGGTTGCGAATGCAAAGAGGGAGAAAGGGGACCATAGGAAGTGGATAAAAGGTGCCGACCAAAAACTACTTCTAGCATTTTCCGGTACAAATTGCAAAGCTATAGCAACTGACATAGCCAAAAGTATGCTATTTATATAGAGGGCAATAATTTTACATTAATTTTTCTTATTTATAATGGATGGAAAATGGATTTGAGGCATTTTCTAGTCTAAAATAAAAATAATTCAATGGTTTTCGCTTAAAATCATGCGGGAAACATGCTCAAAAATATAAAATCAGCCAAATGGAAAAATTGAGGCGAAAAGCACTAAAGTTCCCTGAAATATTCCTTGGGAACATATTTTTCTTCGTCTTATTCCATGCTCGTTTATCTTTGTCAGAATTTATTCGATGGCCGTAACGATGGCCGCAAATGAGGCAAAACACAATTACAAATCAGAATTAGGCAAAAACACAATTACAAATCAGAATGGGGCAAAAACACAATTACAAATCAGAATGGGGCAAAACACAATTACAAATCAGAATGGGGCAAAAACACAATTACAAATCAGAATGGGGCAAAAACACAATTACAAATCAGAATGGGGCAAAAACACAATTACAAATCAGAATGGGGCAAAAACACAATTACAAATCAGAATGGGGCAAAAACACAATTACAAATCAGAATGGGGCAAAAACACAATTACAAATCAGAATGGGGCAAAAACACAATTACAAATCAGAATGGGGCAAAAACACAATTACAAATCAGAATGGGGCAAAAACACAATTACAAATCAGAATGGGGCAAAAACACAATTACAAATCAGAATGGGGCAAAAACACAATTACAAATCAGAATGGGGCAAAAACACAATTACAAATCAGAATGGGGCAAAAACACAATTACAAATCAGAATGGGGCAAAAACACAATTACAAATCAGAATTAGGCAAAAACACAATTACAAATCAGAATGGGGCAAAAACACAATTACAAATCAGAATGGGGCAAAACACAATTACAAATCAGAATGGGGCAAAAACACAATTACAAATCAGAATGGGGCAAAAACACAATTGCAAATCAGAATGGGGCAAAAACACAATTACAAATCAGAATGGGGCAAAAACACAATTACAAATCAGAATGGGGCAAAAACACAATTACAAATCAGAATGGGGCAAAAACACAATTACAAATCAGAATGGGGCAAAAACACAATTACAAATCAGAATGGGGCAAAAACACAATTACAAATCAGAATGGGGCAAAAACACAATTACAAATCAGAATGGGGCAAAAACACAATTACAAATCAGAATGTGCAAAAACACAATTACAAATCAGAATGGGGCAAAAACACAATTACAAATCAGAATGAGGCAAAAACACAATTACAAATCAGAATGGGGCAAAAACACAATTACAAATCAGAATTAGGCAAAAACACAATTACAAATCAGAATGGGGCAAAAACACAATTACAAATCAGAATGGGGCAAAAACACAATTACAAATCAGAATGAGGCAAAAACACAATTGCAAATCAGAATGGGGCAAAAACACAATTACAAATCAGAATGGGGCAAAACACAATTACAAATCAGAATGTGCAAAAACACAATTACAAATCAGAATGGGGCAAAAACACAATTACAAATCAGAATGGGGCAAAAACACAATTACAAATCAGAATGGGGCAAAAACACAATTACAAATCAGAATGGGGCAAAAACACAATTACAAATCAGAATGAGGCAAAAACACAATTGCAAATCAGAATGGGGCAAAAACACAATTGCAAATCAGAATGGGGCAAAAACACAATTACAAATCAGAATGGGGCAAAAACACAATTACAAATCAGAATGAAGCAAAAACACAATTACAAATCAGAATGGGGCAAAAACACAATTACAAATCAGAATGAGGCAAAAACACAATTGCAAATCAGAATGGGGCAAAAACACAATTACAAATCAGAATGGGGCAAAACACAATTACAAATCAGAATGGGGCAAAAACACAATTACAAATCAGAATGGGGCAAAAACACAATTACAAATCAGAATGTGCAAAAACACAATTACAAATCAGAATGGGGCAAAAACACAATTACAAATCAGAATGAGGCAAAAACACAATTGCAAATCAGAATGGGGCAAAAACACAATTACAAATCAGAATGGGGCAAAACACAATTACAAATCAGAATGTGCAAAAACACAATTACAAATCAGAATGGGGCAAAAACACAATTACAAATCAGAATGAGGCAAAAACACAATTGCAAATCAGAATGGGGCAAAAACACAATTACAAATCAGAATGGGGCAAAACACAATTACAAATCAGAATGTGCAAAACATTTAGAAGTACCATTGAAAAATAATGTATAACAATAATAAAAAACTGGGCCAATTGGAAAAGTGTCGAGAGAAGTGGATATTGCAATGGAATGAAGCATGAACGAGATAAGATTTGCTCTTTTCGAAAGCAATAATGTGGCCCATGAATGAATTTAAGAGGAAAGAAGCTTGAAGGAGAAATGGCGGCCACATCGATGGACAAGGGGACAACATTTTATTAAAAAACGACAAGATCCAATAGCCCAATTATTTTTATGCAGAATGTGCTGTGCTGATGTGCGTGGTATCGGTCGACTGTTTTGGATATTGATGATGGTCATGTTTTTGTTGTATTTGTCCATTATTCCCACCTATTGGATGAATGCAAATTGTAGGGAGAGAAGGGGTAAAGCCGAAAGAATATGGCGGGAATTGGGCCTAGGAATGGTGGGTGGACGTCTTTTTTTGTTGTTGCCGGTGTTATCCGATATTCGCGTCACCCTCCAGCTAGCAACCAGTCACTCTTAATGGCAAAAATGCCAACGGCACAAAATGGGGCAAAAGCATAGGAAAATGGTAGAATGAGGCGAATTGCCCCCTGGGCTAAATGTAAGATTGGGAAAAGGGGAAATGGTGGAATATTGTCTAATTGAAAAACACACTTTGCATTTCAACGAAAGAATAGGACAATGTTAAGTATTAAACGATTTAAAAGATAACAGCTTAATTTATAAAGAATTCCGGAAAAATTATTAAAATGGGAAAGTCGATTGGAATTCGTCTTTAGAAATCTAAAATTTACAATTGAAGCCATATTTTGCGCTTTTATAATAAAAGTGATAATTAAGATAGCCCCACAGAGAGAGCAAGCTTGTGTTGGTGTTGTTGCCGAGAATGGCCCTTTGAGGGGTAAAGATGGACGAAAGGCAGGGAAGAGGCATTGATGAAATGTTACTGCGGCTTATATTGGTGGAGGAGGGGGCTTTGACCAGCAGCAGATGTATGGGTTGGGCTTGTCCTCAGTCAGGCAAAGAAACCAACAGAGGAGAGAAGCTTTCTGCCAGCCGTCACCGCCTCTGGCTGTGCTTCAATTCGACATTGGCCAAATGAATGGAGGGAGCATAGAATTAGAATCCTGCTGGATGTGAGGAAGAGGGTGGCGGCCTATTGCCCACCCATTCCCGAGCCGGCCGTCACCCAATCCCCCTTTCCACATATTCCACCCAATTGCCCAATCCGTACACAGCTTCTTCCCTTAAATTTTTCCACCCTCGCTTATGCCCTCCCCCCACCCCACTAAAGCCTCTGCCGCTGGAGGCAATATAGTTTTGCCTTGGCCCCAATTTTTTCTACTCCCGCCTCATTTGTTTGCTGCTTTGCCCATGGCTATATAGAGTGGCTGGCAGCAGCAATAGACGATAAAATTCCCTTTATGGGCATAATCCTTTCTTTTGCCGACTGCAACCATCCCATCATCCAACGGCCTATGAATATGCAGTATGCACTGCAATTCTTCATTCACCCTTGTCACGATAAGCATCGCCTTTCCAAAAAATTATTTCCCAAGGGGACATGTGGATATATTGGGGTTGGGATTCATTTGCGATCTTTTGGAGGGATTGTTCTGTCCTCCAGACAGCAATTGCCAGCTGCTGTTTATTGGGAGGGTCAATCTGCTTCAATGGAATGGAGGACAATCCATTGATCTGCTGATGGGCAAAACCCTTTTGCTATTTGGAAATGTGGATCGACAAAAAATTAGCCCTTCAAAACATTAGCTTGATTGAAATGAGGAAAAGATAACTCCTATGGAAGTACAATTATTATTAATGTGGGGGGGGGGGGGCGGGGGATTGGGGATTCAAATCGGCATGGGAAAGATACCAATTTTTTTTTAAGTTTACCGAACATCAAGCTTTTTAAGCCAGCCAAAAAACTTATTAATTAATATCGCTTATTGTGGTATTTATTTATTTGGCGTAAATAAAATTGATGTCAAATAAATGGTAATGGATGGGTGGTGGAGAAATTGATAAATGAACAAATAAGTAAATTCAATCAATGGAATTAATGGGGCAGCGAGGCGCTGCCGAAAATTTTCAAAATTCCAAAATATAATTAGCATAAACAAAATGATGATAACATTAAACAAAAAGAAGGCTTGATATTAGGTGGGAGGAGGATAGTTTTGGGAATTTTTAGGAGGAAGAATTGGAGAAATATAAGCGAAAAAAAACAAACAAATAAAATGAGATACTGCAATATTCTTGTTATTTAATTTCCTTCCATTGCAATTCAATTCACTATGCTTGTTCCGTTCGCAACTTCTTTTTGCCGGCACCAATCAAATATTCACGAACTGTCATTCCCGAATTTATGGTCTCATCCTGTTCCTGTTGATGTTGATGTGCATTTCCTTCTTCTCCATGTTGATGAATTATTGAGGGTGGAGTTTGCATTTGTTGATGATGTTGAGGTGAAACATTTTGTTGCTGTCTTTGAATGTGGACTTGAATCGGCGGCTGCTGTGGCGATGATGCCGAATAACCGTACACATTTGGCCCTTGTGAATTTTGAATGGCATAGGCCGGCGGCGTTGATTGAATCTGAAATTTTCAATGAATTTGGTTATGTTAATATTTACGGTTTAATCTAATTAATTAAACTTATGGCAAATTATTTTTGTGTTCTAAAATTCAGTATAAAATTCTAATTGTGTTTTTTTTTACATTTGATATTTTATTTATCCATCGATAGACTTACCCTATGTGGCCCCATTGTTTGTGGCTGAATCATGTCCAAATTGCTAGTGGCCGGAGAATGTTGATAGCGAGGTCCCGAAATCTGGGCATAATATCCAGCACCGGGTGAATGAACCATTTGCGGCTGGACCGGCGATGGCTGATGATGATAGGATGAATAAACACGTTTTAAGCCATGTTGATGTGCCATTGGAGGCATCGGTGCCATCACGGCCAAAGGCGGACGGTGTTCTTGGAGCCAACGAACCTGGGTGGCAGGTCCATAGCCCTTGAAATGGAATAATTATTCAATTATTATTTCATTTTTGTTTTGAAAAGCTATACACATTTTTAGCCAAATTCACCTTCTCATTTCGTGCCGCAATGCGGAAAATGATTGCCGGTTTCGGGTTCATATCGATGTGGGCCAATTGCAAATTTTGATTGTTTACCACACAACTTGCCAATTGGCCAATGTAGACGGGCACAAATGCGGGCGAAGTAGCAGAACGCATTGCCAAATAGACAGAATATTCAATAATTTGACCATTTGTAGTTTGCGGAGGTTCCTTAAAATTATTTTAAAAAATAATCAAATTATTTTTTTCAAAAAACTTACCCAAGAAATATTTGCACCATTTGTTCCTTTTGTGATTTTGATTGAAGATGGTGCCCCGGGGAAACCAGGGATGCATGTTTTGAAGTTGTTCACCGGAGACCATTTACTCTGCCCAACCGAATTTATTGCACAAACACGGAACTGAAATGAATTGGAATTGATTTTTAAATATTATTTTATTCAGAAATTTTACCCTGTAGAAAATGCCTGGTTCGAGCTTTATTTGCTGCTAAAAATTAAATTTTATTTTTAAAATTTTGCATTTTATTTTACATTTTCTGCATTCGAATATTCCGTAACAATAATTTTATTCTCAGTCAGAGTGGAAACATCGCACCTGAATTAATAATTCATTCATTAAAATAGTATTTTTTTTACCATTCTTCATTCGCCTGTTGATATACTCTTTGGCCCACCATTGTTGGTGCCATTTGATTATTATCCATAAATTTTGTTCCACCCAATGAATATGATGGAGATGTTTCTTGTTCTGATTCGGCTGCATTGGACAATGCAATTTTCTTCGCATTTTCAGTTTCTTGTGCTGATTTTGACGAAGTTGCTTGACCAAAATTCGACTGTTGAAATTAAAATTGGTAATAATATTTAACATTCCAAGAATATATTTCAATAACTCATTACTTCTTCCTTTTGTTGTTGTTGCCATTCATTTCGTCCTCCTCCTTCATCAATTGGTAAATCTTCGTTGAGTGGTTCATTTTCTTGTTGAGATTGTTGTTGATGATGAGCTTGGTTTGAATCTTTCACATCCTTCAAATCATCCGGTGTAGCACGCATCTTCAATCAAAATAAATTAAATTTGAATTCCTGTTGAGTGAGTATTAACCTGCTCAATGGAAGATGGGTCCATTTCTTCTTTTTTCGTCTCCTCAATTTCATCATTCTTCTTTTCCTCTTTATGATTATTTTCGGGTGAATTTTTATGTTCATTTGTTGATTTCTCTTGCTGCTCTAATTGTTTTTGCTGTTGCTGAAGTTGCTCTTCGACCAAACTTTCGGCCTCATTCAATGCTTCATCAAGAATGTTTGTGGGCAAAATCTGCTAAATATTATTAAGTATTCTTTTATTGTATATTTGAACATTTACATCGATTGCCGGCGCAACTGGTGCCGTATAAGTAGTTTTGGTGGTAGTTGTTGGTGTTGTTGTGTTCGTTGGGAGGAATGCGGCGGTTTGTTCGGTTTGGGAGAGAACATTGAATCCGCCATTCGAATTTGTTACTTCTCCGGTTGTTGGTTGCAAAACCATAATTTTCTGTGCCTGATTTGGTGTTCCCGTTTCCCCAATTCCGCCAGGTGCCGAATTTCGCATAATGACTCGCGGTGATGGATTATATGCTTGGGGGATTTGGTGCTTTGCTCGAATGGCAGTAGGCGGAAATGAATGGCTTAATCCGCTGACCACAGGTGAATGTTGGGCCATACCCGTTGGGCGTGGCTGACGATAATAGGTGACTGGACGAACCATTCGGACAGCGCCGGGATTGAATGGCATTGCGGCTCGAATAATTCGACGACCAGTTTGGACTTCTAAAAATCAATATATTATTTATTCATCATTAATTGAAATATTCACTTTGATCCTCATTATGCTGTTCAACCCTTTGAATTTGTAAAATATATTTGTCCGCATTCACAATGGCAGGCCATTGGATTTCGAGTGAATTAACGCTGGCACGGACCAATTGAATAGTTGTGGGGGAAGCCGGTGCCTCCACTTCCAAATACCACATATCATCGCAACAAACTTAAATAAATTTTCTGAATTTTAGTAACCATTTATTTTAATTTACCTTGAGTATGCCAACTTTTCTTATATCCATCACGACCGGACCAAATATAGACGCGTTTGTTGATAACAACCGCACTGTGTCCTGCACGTGCTCCCGGTTCCATTCCATTTGAATCGGTCGTTGGTTCCATTGGTTGTTCCCAAGTCAAAGAATTCAGATTAAGTATGGCCAAAGTATTTGTGCATTTCCATTCCTTATCCGGATGCTCAATTTTATCAGTTGGCTCCATCGGGACCCTAAAAATTTTAAATATTATTATGAAGCATAACGGGAAGTTTGGACGATTTTTAATGGGAAAATTATTTTTTATAAGTAATTCAATATAGGTTTATTGTTGAAAATGGATTAATTGGTCTGTACACATACCATCCACCAAAGACGAACATCCTATTCCCGATAACATTGGCAGTATGCAGCGATCTGGGCACGGGGGTCACTCCATGAGGCAGTGGATTTGACCAATTCTTAACAATTTTGTGAAGTCAGATGGCATAAATTAATTTAGAAATTAACCATATTCATCAAATCCAGGATCCAAACATCATTCATTCTCTGTCCGTCCATTCCTCCATAAATTATCAATTGTTCTTTGCCACTGCTGGTGACGAAATGGACGGCCGTATGTGATTCACGCGGCGGTGGAGAAATTCCATTTGTCTAAAAATTATTTTGTATATTCATTGATTATTTAAAGCTTTTAGTTTCTGTATGTTTTATTTCAAATTAGCTTGACAAATAAATTAACCTCCATATATTCCCAATAGAGCGAATTCGACGGACTGCCCAGATTGATCACGTACAAATCATTCAGATAACGTGGTTGGTTACTTTTCGGATCATCACTGTCATTTGCCAATCCACCGAACACATAGGCATAATAATCCATTCCCAGTGTGAATGAATGACCCAATCGAGGGCATGGGCCTGGGACATCATTGGCGGGACGAACTCGCAAATTGCGCCATTCCCAGCGAGTGGTTTGAAGTTCATAAACATCATTTGAATATCTGATGAATGCAAATTAGATGAAATAATATTTTCTTACTTTCCATATTCCACCATTCCGCCAAATATGAAAACCTTTCCTTGACCAATAAGTGAGACCATTCCTAAAAATATTGCATTCTTAATGGGTACAATTTTAATATTCTCACCATATGCTGCAAAACCATGCGGAATTTCGCCACGCACAAGCGGAACAAACCATTTATTTTTGACCACATCATAAACATGCAATTCGTCCACAATCCCTTCATTTCCACCGCCGAATACGAGCATCAATTCCTTGATGGCCACACCTCGATGACCATGTCGGGGTCTAATAATAAATTATTTTACTAATGTGAATAATTCGAACCAAACCTTGGAGTTGGTCCACCGCTCGCATCGTCGATTCGATTCCATTTGGTCACTAATTTCGCTCGATTATTATTATTTGTTGTATCAAATTGTGAATTCATTCTGGCTAAAAATTAAAAACAATTTAATTTGAAAATTGAAAGATTTGTGCCAAAATAAATTGGCTTTGTATAATTTGGGAAAATAGGGAATGATTTTGATGCAATCGGAATGGGCTTTAGGCATAAATAAAGAAGCATAAACAATTGTCGAGGTAATTCGACAAAAATTAGATTGCATTATGCGGGGAAGAAAAGTTGGGAAAATATAAAAGCTGCGAAGGTTGGGAAAGAATGAGCGAGGAATTGGGAAATATGGTGGAGTCATGACGAATGGGGAATTCGGCAAGAAATAATAGGCGAGTTGGCGGGTGAAAAATTAGAAGTTATATGGAAAAAGTGATGAGGATGTTTAGCGTGGATATTTAAATGCGAAATGTAATCGATTAAAGAGAATCGTTCAAAATAAAATTCCGATACTAAAGCGATGTAACGCTTATAAAAATGTAAAAAATTAATAAATAATCATGGAAAATATTTATTCATTTTTAACAAATAATTTAATGCAAATTAAATATTATAAAACAGTGATTTTCTATCAATTATTCTTTGCTATTAATGCCTGCTTCAATAACATTTCGTATTTTGTTGAGTGCAACATCTAATTCAGCACAAAATTTTGTAGCATTCCTTTTATCCTTAAAAAGTGGAAAGCAGAAATAACCATTTTTTTTATATAAAACCTTATACGTTGACACAGCAAATCCTATTTTCTCGTCCGTAACATTGTATGCAATCCCATAGCCATTTGGTACTACTGGGCCAAAGCCGCCAAAATAAATTGTGTCCGTTGAAAGTGTTGAAGTGGAAAGGATGAATTGGCTCATTCTCTCATAAACATTGTTGATGAAAAACCGGGGATATGGTCGATTGAGTCGTTTTGCTGTGCAGATAAGTCCGAATAAGTGGCGGTCGAAACCTTGACCCAGTGAACATTCTTTGACCAATGTGGAATGAACATTCGAACATTTACGCAGCAAATTTATTAATTCTGCCTGCTGAACATTATCCGATTTGAAGGCGTTCACAGTTTCTCGTGTTGCAGTTGTAGCCGAACGAATACCTGAGATAATGAAATGAATAAAATTATTTTAATTATTACATTCCGTTCGGCCTTTTTTAAACGCAGCAGTCGAACAACTCTCATACGTTGGGACAAATTCATTGTAGAGTGAATGATAAGCCATTTGAATAGCCAATTGCATAATTGCATCCGGTGAAATTCTCGCTGCCTTGATTGTCGACTTGCTCAGTGTTTTGTGTTCCAAAACGCCAAAATCAATATTTTGACAATGTTTCATGTGTTTTTCTTGGGCATTTCGAATGTGTATTCGCAAAGAATCGCTCAAATTCCATTCTAAAAATAATTTTATATAATGTTTTTATTTATCGAAAATTGAATACCTAATTTTTTAACAAAATCACTTGGCATTGAACCAATTGATGGTTTTTGTTCAATCTCAACAAATCTATGCTTGATGGTGTCCTTGAGTGTTTCTTCCATCAAGCGAAGTACGGCAACGCCATCTCCCCAAGAATGTTCAAAATTTATTGTCTTAAAAAAGATGGGAATAATTAATATTTATAAATAGAAAATATACCGCTTGTCCATTTCCATCAATGATAAGTTGAAAACATTTATCGAACCTAAATTTTATGCAAATTTTTAATGAAAAATTGTTTATTATTTATTTAAATAAATTAAAATTATTCAATTTTAATATTAAAAATATTAACAAACCATCGATTGCGTCCATCATCACCGCAAAGCAGGGATTGGACTAATCGAGTGGGATCTTGGCTGGTAACATCATCAAGGCACAAAACGAATCTTAATTGAAATAATCAATAGTTTATATTAATAAAAACAAACAATGCATTTTCAATTGCTTGAAGTGAATTAAAATTTTGTCGATCCGAATTGATCAGTTCGGCGCGAACATCGGCCCATGTATCTCTGTCCTAAAAGAATATTTTTATTTATTAAAAATTTGATTAATTAATTTACCAATGTGGTCAATGATCCAACACATTCTTCAGGTTTTGGTGGTGTTTCAGTATTGTTTAATATTTTATGGAGTGCCGCAAATATATGTTCAGGTCGATGAATTTTTGCTAAAAATTGGAAATTTAAAAAAATATTACTTAAATTTAATTAACGATTAAAATTGTGGTCGAATAATTGCACGGTATAGAATTGTCCATTCCGAATTACAACAAAATGATTCCTAAATTCTTTAATAAATAAATAATAATATTTAAATCATACGAATGTTTCAAACTCAAATAATCTTTATTGCGTTGAGGAATTCGACATCCACCAAATAAAGAAGTGTATTGGCTCATATCCAATGGGAAGGCTTTAAATGCTGCAGCACCAAACTAAAAATATAATTTTAACATTTGTAATTAATAATAAATTAATTAATTACCCAGCTGAGACTTGGAGGAAGAATTCTGAAATTAAAAATTTGTAAAAATTCAAATTTAAATTGTAAACCTGCAAAATCGCCGAAATAATTGAGTATCCGACTTTGCCGGATTCAAATGGAAGATTTCCGGTGCCAGCACTTCCCAATCCAATGATCTTTTGAAGCGGGCACATGAAATAACAAAATTTGTGGCCCGGATAAGTTGATTATTGTATGCCGGCTCTGGATCAGGTGCAAACATCATAAAGGGATTATAATTGACTGGACAAGGAACACGCGCCGAAAGATACATATCAAACCATGGTTCAGACTTTATGAAATAATTTTAAATATTATTTTAAATAAATTTATTTTTACAATGTATGAAGTCAGCGGGTTTTGTCGATCATATTGCACCAGTGCCTTTTGCAATTCTGGTCCTTCTCCTTTGAGGAATTCGTCGACCAGTTGTTCAGTTTCTTTCACTTCCGCTTCATTGCAAACGGCTCTTACGGCTTCCAAATATCGTTGACAGGATTTTTCCAATTTTGGTATTGCCAACCGACGAAGTGATTTCTGTTTTTATTGGGATATATTTTTTAAATATAATTTAATCTTACCTGAAAATGATATGTGGGTATTTCGCTTTTGTGTAGAAATTGATAATCATCGGAATTATAATCACGATAAGATTTTACAGAAATATTCCGATGTGCAATTAAACAATGTCTAAATTATTAAAACATTATGAAACCTATGAAATTTTATTAATGGGAGGTTAAAATTTACCCCAAAAATATCATCTTATAAATATAATAAAACTCACTTTAAATAATTTTTATTGCCATTTACTATGTAGAATGTTGCTGCCGTTCTGTACATCTGCTTATTGATTAATTAAAAATCTAATAAAAATTAAGAATAATCAATAAATAATCAAAAATAATTCATAAATATGTATGTTTTGTACAAAAAACATTATTTTTAATTTTAATAATAAGATAAACAAACAAAAAAAAGAGATCAAATAATCATTTACAATAGTGAAATAGACAATAGCCGATTTATAATATTTGGTTCAATCAATCAATTAAATTAGTTCCATGGCCAAATCTCTTCTCAATAATTGTTAATATTTGAATTAGAAGACACCAACTCCTTCTTCACCATTGTGACCATTCGATTCACCATATTATCCAATTGATCAAGCCGTCTAAAATCAATATAAATTTGTGATTACTTTTAATGCAATTAATTTTATTTTTACATTGTAAAATGCAAATTTTTATAATTAAATCACAACCCATTTTTATGAATTAGTTCATTTTTTCAATCGAAATTATTTGCTTATTGAATATTTCATACTTGATAATCAGTGGAATTTCGCTTGCGCAATTCTTGCAGAATGCCGAACATTCTCCTTCTCCTTCATCATCATCCACAATTTGCACATCATCATTGTTATCCTCGCCCTCTTCATCAATTGTAATTGGCTGCTGATGAGATTCCTGCTGTTGATTAACAATGATATTGTTGTTCTTTGGTGGCAAAATATTATTGCTGTTCGCGCCGGTGAGCACATTACTTGGCATTGTTCGGACAATAAAATGTTGCGGACGTTCTTGTTGATATGAAGAATTTGATGAGGTCTGAACAACGTTTGACGGTGTTGGCTGAGCTCTAACTGATTTGCAAAATGAAGAGACCACCTAATAAGAATGGAATAATTGCATTCATTTTTGTAATGGATTTTTTAATATTACCTGATCAACCGTTGATTCAATCCTAGGATCCACGCAATTATTTTGTTGCCATTGATTAACGTTGTCTCGGAAATTATTTAGATATATTTGTTGCTGGGAGCTCATTGATGAAGTGCCAGCAATGGAAAGCCCGAACGGTGAAGGAATTGCATATTTTGTTTTCGTCGGTTGAACTTGTAAATTTATAATATTTTAAATACGAAAAAAAATATCACCTGCGGATGCTGATTGTGATGAGATAGGACGATTCAAATTTATGGGTCCATTTTTCTGTTGTTGTGCATTTGATGTTGCCATAGTTTCTTTGTTCTTGACTGAACGACTGACCAATTCATTCAACATTGAATTAGAAGATGATGAACTTCCAGCAATGCCGTTCTCCGAGATGGTTTTTCCATTAGAAATCCTTTTAAATTTAAAATTGAGAATTCGTGGTTGGTCATTTTTACTGTCGTAAAAATTTTAAAGATACTACTTTTTAACCACTATCTAATTGCTAAAAATTTATTTGAAGTTTCAACCTGTTATGAAGCAAACGTCCAGTAATTGGTTTTGTAATATTCCTTGAAATGGATGGAGCAGTAACAATTTTATTTGTGACCACTTGAGTTGTCAAATTCTGTTTTCGTTTGGATCTTCGCAGATCGGGCTCAATTCGATGTGCAACAGATCCATCCCTTTCACCATCCTGCTGTCCATCTCCATCATCATCAGATTTGGAACCTATTTTGAAAATTATTTCGTTCGAACCTAATTTTTTAAAATTAAACTTGACGTTAATATTTTTACCTTCTTCACTGCTGGCAATTTCAAGTGCATTGCTGGCCAGATTTTGTAAAACTTGGTCGATTGAAGGAGTTGGGATAACAAATTCTTCTCGTTCTGCTGAAAATATTATAAAATTTGATTTTAATTTTAAATAATTAATTACCATAATTTTCATCGTTCTTCCTTTGCTTCTTTTTCCGCAAAAAAGGCATTTATTTTTAATGGCAGTTTTTTCAATATAAGCAATAAAGTAATCTCTAAAAATTAAATAATTTTGCTGATATGAGAAAATTGAGTAGTTCTTTTATACCAATCCAATGATTTTTTTTCAATCATTTTTATTATATTTTTATTGATCATCCATCCTAAATCCTATTATGAACTTTTTTTTTAATTAACCATGGAAAACATAAAGAAAAACAAATTATTTAATCATTTTAAATAATTAATAAAAATAATTATTATTTTTGAATGTTGCGCATTCGGGAATTTTTATAAATATTGTGGAAGAATTAATCCATAGATCCTGATTTAAAAAATAATTATGTATCTATTGAATTATTAAACTTTGCTTTATCAAAAATTGTTGTGGATGAGATTATTTAAATGTAAAATCTTCGTTAGTTTGTTCCCCTGATATGATAATTTCGTTCCTCTTATTTATATGATTATTCTTCCTTCTTTCCACTTTTGCCTTTCTTCGATTCTTTCTTCTCCTTCTTATCCATATTCTTTCCACTTTTAGTTTTCGCCTGCTTCTCTCCTTGTTTTCCACGTTTGCTTTTGGTCGATTCCATTTTCTGCTTTTCCTCCCCATCAGGCTTTACACTTTTGACTTTCGGCGGCGATTTCGGTTTGTGCTTTTCCTTCCATTCTGCAATTGCCGTTGAATTATTTTCTTTCCATTCGGCCAATTTCCTTTGATATTCTTCCTTGTTTTGCATTCCTCGCTCTTCATAAGGCTAAATAAAAATAATTTAATTTATAATACATAATTTAATGTACTTTTTTCTGTTCTTCTGACATGTTCTTCCACATTTCTCCAGCATTTTTGCCAACTTGCGAGATGTCTTCCTTTCCCTTTGGTTTCTGGTCCATTTTGTCACTTATATCCTTCACAAAAAGCGCAAATGAGGATGCCGGCTGTTTTGGTTTATTTGTCAACTTTCGGAACTATTAAAAATTTATAAATTAAAACAATAAATATAGTTTACTTCATTGAGCTCCCGTTTCTTTGACAATTGTTTACGTTTCTCGTTGCGTTCCACATTCTTTATCATCAAATCCTGTTTGGTATCATTCGGAAGTGATTCGAATTCAGCTCGCTTTTCTTCTTTCATTTTCTTTGCATTCTCAAAATAAACCTAAATAATATAATAATATAACTATATTTAGTGAAATGTTTTCTACCGTCTTCTGTTCCATGCTCAGATTTTTCCAATCAATTGCCAATCGCTTAAATGCCTCGGTGACTTTATCCCCTTTAATCATTCCTTCCGTCTTTTCCTTTATGAATAGTGAATATGGCGATGGTCCATTATATCCGTGTGGCAATCTAGTTGACTTTGTTTGTGTAGAAAATACGCTTGAAGTCGTTGTGAATGCCTTGGCACTAAAAAAAGAAAATTATTCAAAAATGAAAGCACGAATTCTGTTATTTATTCTCTTGGCTAAGGAAGTATTCATACCAAAATGAGGTGAATAACCCATTAATGATTTATTTTAATTTCGGGAATGAAGACAAATTAAAAATAGATTGAGGGATCTGTCTATTTCTTTATCCATTAATTTATTATTTTATAATTCCTTGTCTTTCTCTTTATTATAAATAAAAATGAACTTGCTTCTTATAGTTGAACAAATGTAATTTAGCACTGAAAAGTCGCGGTAACAATTCAATCATCATCGTTATCGTTTATTAATTTCTGAATTGACGATTATTTTGTCTGTCTAAAGCAATATTTTTAAAAAATTAATTAATAAATTGTTATTGTTAAGATAATTTAATATGATTAATTATTTACAAATTTTTAAATATTAAATAAAAAAAATTGAGCATATTTATTATAAATCATAACCATAAAAATGTATGTGAGGAGGAGGAACGAAAAAGTCAAAAATTGATTAATAAAGCATAATAAAAATTCTAACAATTTGATATTATGAAGGCAAATGAAAAGTACTGTTAAAAATGATCTTCTCATCATCATCATATTTCAGCATTAATGAAGAAGATCCATATTTTTGCTGCAATAAATAAAATATTAAATATTCCTTTATGAATTAATTACCAAAATTGTTTAGCTTTGTTTAATGCTTCGACGAAATTCGCTGATTGATTTGAATGCGAGTTCATTTTTGCAATTGACAAATGCTCCAATTTGTGATTCGGAATCCACATTCTGAAAACAAATTAATGCGATATTTATAATACTACAATTCAACAAACGCTGTATTATGACTGTCGAAGAGGATGACCAAAGTATTTTGACCATTATCAGGCTTTTCGGCCAATGAACTATTCAAAAATTTTGCTCCAAATTCATCAATTGCGAAACGCATTCTCAAATCAATGACGCGGGCTGGCATTTGAATATTATTGAAATGTGACAAAACAATATCGTTATGATCTAATAAATATTAATTTTATATATTTCTTTTAAAATTATACCAAATTGATTAATTGCTTCCATAACTGATTCATTATTAAATTTTCTTATGACTTTTTGTGATTTCTTTTCATTTGAGCGAGTGAGTTCCTCTTCAATCGTTGGAAGTTCATCATCCGCTGCCTCTTCTTCCATTGATGGAGAAAATGTTTCAGTATTCAAAAGTGCAGAATCGGATTCATCGGCTGTAGATGAAGCTTCGGTCAAATATGCATTTGCGTAACTCATTTTTTCCACACCACGACAAAATGATCTTCGTTCCCGTTGATTCACCTTGGAATAAAATTATTTTATTGAAAAATTTCAAAATAAATTACATATTTATTTTTAGCTCTTTTAGAGTCAGGCGTACACATTTCATCAGATTGCTGAAGTTGAAGCGAACATTGAGGATAATTGAATGAATTTATTGGAAATAATGAATTTCTTTTTGGTGGTGATTTGAATTTGGTGACTTCTTCTTTAAATATTTTTGATTTGTTCGACGACGATTCTATAATTGGAATAAAATTAAATGGTGCTTTTTTTTTAAAAAAAAATTGTTGCTACCTTTTCGATTAGTAGATGCTGAATTGGATAATTGTTTATTCATTGTTCCAAGTTCAATGGTGTTCGAGTGCTTCAATTCTTCTTTTTGTTTTTCCTCAACTTTCTTTCTACTATTTGAATTTGACAATGTTCGCTCCCGTTTGACCGATGTATTGGCAATTTTCATTGATCCTTTTCTTTTGCGTGGTTGCTTTGATTTTTCCTCACGAACTTAAATTAAAAAGTCAATTGATTTATTTATTTTAACAAAATTTCACAAAACCGTCTTTTGATGATGGTGCATCATTCACTTTTGAGCCAATTGAATTTATTACAGCAGTAGACGTATCAGCCGACAAATTTAATTGGCCAATAAATTGTTTGAGTATTGGAAGATTCTGAAAATTATATATTTTATGATTTATATTCTATTGTTGAAATTAAAATATTAATTGAGTAAATTTAATGGATAATAATTTAAAAAAACCTGTGCTAATTTCACTTCTTCATCTTCCGCTTTCTTTATTACTCCAAGGCCAATGCTTTTTATTTTTTGACCATAATCGTAATAAAATTTATTCTTCCGGTTGAATTGAATGCAATTTCGCATCATCAAATCAAAATCAGAGCGAATGTCGGCGATTCGTTTGTATTTTCCATTCTCAAAATTGGTGAACATTTTTTCCAAGTCCATTGGCTTTTTGATTATTTCATAATAGCCAGGAACTTCAATTTCGTCAACCGGTTTTGTGAAAACCTAAATTAGATTTAATTTAATATTTTTGTCAATTTTAAACGTACATTTCGGAAATCCTTTTGAATCAATTTTTCCAATGTTTCTTTCATCAACAGAGAAACCGGTTTAATTTTGTCCAAAATTACTTCATTAGATTCAAGTTCTTCAAGTTTCATTTTCTCCCTTTTCTTGACCATCTCGGAAATTAGTCTTGCTCGTTCGAATGTTTGGCGTAAGTTAATAAGTTTTTGTGAAGGATCCGTGTTGGATTGATCTGCTGGAATTTGCCAGGATGTGCTGGTCGATGAGCCTGGCCGACATGGGCCAATGGCACCGCCGCCCATTGAATGGCGACTGACCATTGGTTTTTGTTGGCCAAAATAAACCTAAAATTAAAAATCAAAAATTATTTCAAAAATATTTGTTGCCTGAAGTCGTCTAATGAGTGGAACTCCGCAGCGTGATTCTCTCTTCATTGACCAATAGGAAATAATGTCGGCAAAATTATCAATTTGGAGTTGATTGGAAATTTCTTCAATCCTAAAATAATGAACAAAAATTAATATTGGTAATTTCATTTTAGTATTTGATTTATAATTTGTAAATAAAGGGATAAAGATGGAAATACTTAACTTCCAATTATTTAATCTAATAACTGACAATCCATCATAAATATTAAACCTACTTTTTGCCAGGGATGACTGGAACCGGAACAGAACTTTTGATTTCTTTCTTCTCATTTGCCAATTTCTTCCGGGCATCGGACATTTTGCGTTTCATTTCACGGTTTTTGGCTGCCGCACTTTCTTCATTTTTTGCTTCTGCTTGAGAATGTTGAAGACAATAGGCGAATCGATCGATCGTAACCGCATCCGGATCCTTTTTAGATTTGGTCTCTTTCACTTCCATTTTGATTCCGGCATAAAAACCGCATGTGACATGAAATGGGCGAGAACAGCATCGATTGCTACATTGAAGGCATGCACCGGTTTTGCGGTTGCATATTTTGCAAGTAAGTTTGTGGCGTCTTTTTATTGAATTATTGACACCTTCAACGGGCTCCAGGAAAATTTGATTTGCAAAATATACCTTTGTTCAAATGATAATTATTTAAATTTTTATTTATTTTATGGTGGTAATACCTCATTCAACCAAATTGCACAGAGCACATGAGCCCATCTTCCATCCGATGTTTGTTTGAATGCCCCGGTTGTGAATGGACAAAGTTCACATTTGACGGTAACAGAAGGAGACAATTGACAGCGTCGACAAAGCCATTGACCCTCGGGAATATACGGGACTTAAAATGTGGGATATCATAATTTATTCATTTCTAGAGCATCTTTCAAAAATTTCCTACAATATTTAAGTCTGTTTCAATAAAATTACTATTAATCTATTTTTATATTTTACCCATTAAATTGTTACGATTGTTAAAACAATGATTTATACCTCCGTAGCATTCCTGTAATATAAAAATCAATAAATAATCAATAAACATTTACGAATACCTGATGGACTGCAATATTGCACATGTCACAGAAAATAATTTGATTAGCATTGCTATCTTCCATGTCTAAAGTAAAATTATATTTTTTATTTCACATCTGTTATAAACCATTGCAAACACAGCAAGGTGCATCATTGTCAATCATGGGAAGAACATTATTTGGTTGACTGGTTATTGAGTACTAAATTTAAATAATTAGTAATATTTTAAATCTAAAGAAAACCTGAAAATGTGACTCCTTTTCTAGAAAATCTATGGCCTTTTCCAAATCATTTTCCTTTATAAAAGAAAAACCCCGCTTCATCCTTTTAGCATTGATGAGTCGGAGCCATTCAATATCTTCTTTATCCAAATCATATTCTAAATCATGATTTGATGTTTCCTCAATGCCCGTATAATTGATATATGGTTGCGCCAATTTTGGTGCTATTCCTTCATTTTTGCATTCATTGTTTACTATTTTGAACTGTGGTTCAGGAAGATTGACCAGATTTTGTTTCGCCTAAATATACAATTATTAATGAATGTCTTTGGAATATCAATTACCTTGTTTTTACCGAATTTCAATCCATTTTTCATGCCAATATTCAGCCACTTCAAATTTAAATTATTGTTAGGATTCAAATTCACAATCTGATCATTATATTGTATGGGTATTTGTCCATGGTTGACGTTTGCAGCAGCATTAATTTGCATAGCAATTTCAAAATGTAATTTGATAAATTAATGAATAATTAATAATATGTTTGTATGTACTTTAGTAAGAATACTCTGAAGATGAAAAATAAAAAGTTGTTTATCCCGATAACAAATTATTTTTAAAATATCATTTCATCATTCCCATATCCCATGTTCCCATGTAATATTGAATTTTGAAAAAATACTAACCGAAAATCTTAATTGAAAATCGAAAAAAATTACACGCAACAATCGAAAATTCCTTTTTTGAAAAGCAGTCAGTGTTTAATAAAGAAAAATCGGAAATGAAAAGAAATAAGAAACCAAAAATGTAGCAAAAAAAAAGAAAACGTTTTGGATAAAATGTCTTGGTAAAAAATCTGTCAACAAAAACAAAAACAAAAGCGATCATTTTAAATTTGTAAATCGATAAGGTGCTAGCGCGTCGAAAAAGGTCGGAAATGTTTATATTTCAATTTAGAGGGGTTAAACCAAAAAACCAATGATATTTTCGAATTCAGCATGTTGGAAAACCCATCCAATTTAAAAACATACATTTTTTGCGCAAAAACTTTTAAAAAAACAATGTTTTTGATATTTTACATGTTTTCAAATAAACAATGTTTTTGCTAGTTTATCATCCATAAAAATATGTTTTTAAACTAATTTTAGGGGTTTTCAAACATGCTGAATCCGAAAACGTCATTGGTTTTTTAGTTTAATCCCTCTAAATTGAAATATGACATTTCCGACCTTTTTCGGTGAAACGCGCAAACACGACATCGACAGATAACAGAGTACATAGCACAATATACAGAGAATTTTTCAGAATTCAGAGGGCTAGGACAGAGGTTCGGTCGGGCTAGGCCCTGGGCGTCGGGGTCAAAATTAGTTCATCGTTTTTCATAAATTTTATCGAGAGATTTTTGGAAAACTAAAAAATATTTTCTTTTAAATTTTTTTCTTTTTCTTTTAGCATTAGCAATTAAAATTCAGTGCTATTAAATGGATATGAACATGGATTCAAACATTAGCAGTACAACCAATTTGAATGAAGATGCCGAAGCCATCCCATCATCCAAAATGAAGATTCAGGTTTTTCTCTTTAAATATAAATTTAATAAATGTTTTTTAGTTATTGACGGCAGATGATTTCGAAAAAAAATGCGAAAGTCTCGATAAGAAGTGGGAAGGAATTCAAACGAAACAAAACGAACTTATACAAAGAATGGAAGCATTAGAAGGCAATATGGAAATGCTCTAAATGATGGCCATTAAAGTTGCTTATGTTTGGCATTAATATGTTGCTTTTTTTTTTATAAATATTCATTTTATAAAACATGATAAAAACAATTTGATATTTGATTGTTACTGGTTTTATAACCAATTATTTATATAATTCCATATTGTTCATTAAAATTTCAACATTCTATCCATATGATCCGAAACAAATTCCGAACAATTTGGCAGAGACGTCGACTAATTTACACACTTTGCCTGCTTGCTCCCTGTATCGGAGTAGAATTGTTTTCCTTTTGGTTCGCCACACTCTTTTGGCAAATTCCAAATAAATTAAACCAAAATTCAACAACAATTTTGCTTATATCCGATCCACAATTAATTGGAAGACTACATGAACCAAAATGGATAGGATGGTTGAGCAGATTTGATTCGGACCGGTTTGTTCAAAATTAATTATATTTTTAATAAGCTAACATTTTAAGTTATCTTTACCGTGGTTATTCTTATGCATTTGCTACCACTAAACCAGATTTGGAAATCTTTCTTGGCGATCTCTTTGATGAAGGTGTTTTCTTGGACAACGTTGCTTTTGCCGAGGAAAAGCAACGTTTTCATGGGATATTTTTCTTTTCAAATTCTAAAAATGTAAGTTAATTCCATTATCAACTGATAATAATTAAATTAATTAGCGAATCTATTTACCCGGTGATAATGATATTGGCGGCGAGATGGAACCAGTTTATGGCAATTTATTCGACCGATTTGAGCAACAATTCCCAGCACATTTCAATACAATGAATGAACTTGAATTATTAAAAATTTTTAAGGTTTTAATCAATGAAAATTATTAATCAATAAAAATTTCATCAGGTAAATCCAATCAAAAATGAAATTTTCGATGGTGTTTATGGAAAAATTGGAACCGGTCAAGGAATGGATTCGAGGGAAAAGGAATTATCTGTCCAAATATTGCTAAGCCATACTCCAATTCTGAAACAAATATCGTCACGTATTGAACAAGAATTACAAAGAATTAGCATTGTTTTAAGTGGACATGATCACACGGTAAAAATTCACATCAAATTAGGATAAAAAATAATATGAATAAGTCCACCATTTTCCCAATTTTTTTTTAAAAATTAAAACATAAATTTAAGACTGCTGTTTATATACAATGGAGACTGCCAACATTTCGAAAGACAATTTCCACATATTCGGACAATATTCGATGGACAATTTCATTAGACAATCCGGCGATGTTACCATTGATTGAATTCAAAGTGCCAACATGCAGCTATCGAATGGGAGTTCCGGCAATGGGTATTTATAATTTTTATATAATTAATGTAAATGATTAAACCGTTTAAATTTATTCAATTTTACTAATTTCCGTCAAATTCAGGCTATGGCCTTCTGACATTGACTCCATTCATTGGGAATCGGACAGCGTTGGCCCAATTTACAATCCTCTGGCTCCCATCTCGCTATACCCAATTAATATTCTATGCCATTTTCCTGATTATTGTACCAATTGTTTGGAAAATATTTTTAATTGGATTAACAAAATGGCGACGAAGAGGAATTATTGGAAAAAGAAAAGTATTGAAATCGAGAAAAAAGAGGGATGAAAACACAAAATTGAATTGGACAGCCGGAACAATCAGCGCCGGAAAACATCCAAATATTGGTTTTGATGTTTAAATTAATTTTATTTACTTTTCCATTAATCTCAATTTTTATCTACTTTTATGGAGAGGAAAATGATATATTTCAGTTTAATAATTAAAAATAGATAACAAAAAAGATGATTTACCGAAATCAGAACATTCCTCTCCTATTCCTATTTACTTGAAACCTCTTTTTTTGTTGTGTGATACTCATTCATTTCTAATAAAGCTCATATTCAATTTTATTTCCTCAATTTTTGCACAAAATCTTTCATTCAATTGAACTCCTCCTATATAAATTTAAATTTTTTTTCATTATTTTTATCTAGTCATTTAAATATTATGATAAATTGCTTATAAATCGGTTTTATTGTTCATTAAATTAAATTAATTGATTATTATTTTTTATTTATCCATAGAAAATGATTGATATTATTTTCAAGAAAAGATCAAATTAATGTACAAATAACATCGAAAATGTCATCCGACGGAGAAAAACAAAATAAACAAATTGATGAATCTGCACACGATAGGATGAAGCAACAATTCGGTGAGAAATGTTTGGATTTGTTGACCGGAGCCGGCCTTCCATTGCAATTTATTTGCCATGCTTTTGCATATGGTTCGGGGGCAATCCCACAGCAAAACGAAGATCCAACCCAAAAAATGGTAAGTATAAATGAAAGGTTCAAAAAAATATTGGAATAGATCAGCAGATGTTGACTTTTTTTCAATTTATTTCCCAAAAATTTAATGGAAAAATATAAAGGATCCAGCTCAAAATAAAAAAAATATAGGTAATTCATATCTTGAATCCGAGAATAATTTTCATAATTTTTAAGGTTGATTTCATTTTGGTGTCCAATGATTCGAGGGAATTTCACAAATCCAATTTAGAAATGTAATTTTCAGTTTTTATCATAAAATTATTAATTTATTTTTTTTGGCAGTAATCCTGGCCATTATTCCTGTTTTGTTCATTCTATTCCCAAATCTGTTCGACTGGAAAAAGTTTATTCATTCCAACGTGATGGATTTTTCTTCCCAAAAGGAGCTCGTGTTTTTTATAATACAATGGTCCAAACTCAAGGTGATTTACTTATTTATTTATATCATTTTAACTATATTTTTTCAGGTCGCCTGATTAAATACGGTATAATTGAGACGGAAGATTTGGAAACAGATTTATTGAATTGGCGATGGCTTTATGTGGCCGGTCGTTTGCATAAACCAGTTTTGGACATTCCACAAAATCATTTGAACCAAAAACCGAATCGGCCAATTTCGGATGCTATTGCCAAAAACCGATGGATGGCTATGTTGGCTGCCTTAATAATGATTCCATCATCCGAATTTACAATGAATGTAAATCTTTTTTTTTATTCCATTTTAAATCTATTTTTGCCTCTCAGGAATTCCTCAAACGGATTGTTGCTCATTCATATAAAGGAGATATACGGATGGGTTGGGCCGAGGACAGTCAAAAAATTGATAAATTGGTTATTGGAGCCGGCGATGCACTCAGACAAATTTACATTCCAATATTGAAAAAGTTGGTCAATAAAAATATATTTTTTATTATTAATTTTAAAATTT
This sequence comes from Pratylenchus scribneri, assembly GCA_030063045.1. Classification (NCBI taxonomy): domain Eukaryota; kingdom Metazoa; phylum Nematoda; class Chromadorea; order Rhabditida; family Pratylenchidae; genus Pratylenchus; species Pratylenchus scribneri. Next base: position 4,132,078 of record JAQSEB010000010.1, read on the forward strand.
CAGGGATAAAAATGTCCATTTAATATCGGATAGCAAAATTCAGCAAGATTGGTGAATTCATTTTAAATTCATTTATTCTTAACAATGCAATTTTATTTATTTAGTTCCACATCTGTTCTTTACTCTCGACTCAAAATGTTGCCCAATTTTGTGCAAAATGAGCTGTTCAATTCATATTATCCCCATCGGCACCATCAACCCAACAACAATAATAATAAAGAGGAATTCATCATCATTTCCCATCAAAAAGATATGCCAAAAAGGCTGGAGGCAATCCTCAAAGGAATTGTCCGTCGATCGAGTTGGCAACAAACATTGAAGAATGGATTCACTGCTGGATTCAGTTCTTTAGCCTATATTTGGCCAAAGCTACGGAAAGGAATATTGAGGAGATGACCTAAAGATTTTACAATGAAATTTATGGGTGAATTTTTCAATCCATTTGTATTTTTTAAATTCTTGCTTCATTTGTTGTAAAATAATTTATTAAAAAAATAAAGGACATCATTTTTATATTTCAATCCACCCATTGCTATAATTCACATTCCCTTTTCCAAATTTATACAATTTTCCCAGCTGGAAGTCTTCCCCCATTTTTTACTTTTATGTAACTTTTTCGTTGTTCCTCTTTCGGGTTGTAAATACCTCTCGAAAAATTTCCTGACAAAATGGGTTGCCAAATTTCTTCAATTCCAAAAACAATTGGAAACAAAGCAATTGTTGTGGACAAAAATAATACTCCAGAATCATCTCCTCCACCTCCTTCTATAGTCGAAAATGGCCATCCAAAATCTGAGTGGGATTTTCCAAGTGTTGTTCGCCAACATATTTTCCCCTTAACCAATGCCCATTCGGCAAAATCCCTTCACCGTAATTCCTTCATCCATGACATGCTTCGCCCACAATTAGATCCATCAGTCCCAGCAATTGGTGTTGGAAAACGACGTCGAGACACGGATGAATTGGTGGAAACTGCATCCATTGAAATGTGTTTGGCCAGGGTTATTTCATTGAGAGATGGCATTATCCAAGCCGGTCAACAATCACAGAATCCAAGGAATGAACAACAACAACAACCATCATCACAACCCTCAATTTCATCAGCAAATTCAGAGTGAATGGAAATTTATAAGGAAAAAAGCCATTATTCCATTTTTACAATAGTTTTACTCCATTTGGGGAACATGGAGAGAATCCAACTTGCCAATGGATTTGTGGCACTCAAGTAACATTTGAATGGTTATTCCAAAGGCTAGTGGAAAAATTCAAATGCCATAATGAACCGGAGCCTCAGTGGATTGTGGAAAAATTGAATGAAATTGGTGATAAGGGTACGGAAAACAATTTTAAGTAGTTAAAAATTGAGTGAGTTTTATTAGATTTGGACAGGACAATTGTGCTTCGAATCACATTTGGATGGGAAAATCCACGGCTACCAAAAAGCGTTGTGTTGAAAATTTCTGAAACAAATGAGGATGATCCTCCAGAGGTGAGTTTAATTATTTCAAAGAATATATAAGAAATTGATAAAGGTAACAAATCTTGGCACAGCTTTGTTCAAAAGGTTTTCTGCACATTTAAATATAGAATTCAATATTTTATCAAGAGAATGTCAATGTTATGAATGGTTATCCAAACAACATCATCGAAGGATTGCAATTCCACGAATTTTTGTGATTAAGGTTGATGAGAGAATTTTGTAAAAACAAGATATTGTTTTCATTTTGAAGAAGCAATGGTCAAAATTGTGCAATGCACTTTTGGTAATGGAGGTAACTTAATAAATTGAGCTTTACTAAAATTTTGAATGACTCCAGGATCTTAGTGATCGAGCACAAACAGGCGAATTTCATGAAGGAATGACGGCAATAATGCAGGAAGGTTGTCGATGTCAGCCTAAGGGCTTTTCTTATTCGTCCTACTGTACCCACATTTTGTGTGTAATCGCCCTGTCATTCTATCAATCAAATATTGCCCCAATCTCTGTTTTTTAAAGAAACTCACCCTTTTTCCTCTCCTTTAAGACCTTTACTTTTCACCATATTTCCCGCACAATTAATAAGTCCTTTTCTCTATCCCATTCATTGGGCCACTGGGTGGCTTAGGTTTGCGGCGAAAGCCCGAAGCGAGAGTTTAGGCTCACAGCTCAAGCCCCGAAAAACTTTAGCCCTAGATTAGGGCTAATAACAGGAAAATCAGAATAGGGCAAAATACAAAAAAAAAGTCAAAATAAGACAAAAACACAAAAAAAACTAGGCAAAAACATAATTACAAATCAGAATGGGGCAAAAACACAATTACAAATCAGAATGAGGCAAAAACACAATTACAAATCAGAATGGGGCAAAAACACAATTACAAATCAGAATGAGGCAAAAACACAATTACAAATCAGAATGGGGCAAAAACACAATTACAAATCAGAATGGGGCAAAAACACAATTACAAATCAGAATGGGGCAAAAACACAATTACAAATCAGAATGGGGCAAAACACAATTACAAATCAGAATGGGGCAAAACACCTTTACAATTCAGAATGGGGCAAAACACAATTACAAATCAGAATGGGGCAAAAACACAATTACAAATCAGAATGGGGCAAAAACACAATTACAAATCAGAATGGGGCAAAACACAATTACAAATCAGAATGGGGCAAAAACACAATTACAAATCAGAATGGGGCAAAACACAATTACAAATCAGAATGAGGCAAAAACACAATTACAAATCAGAATGGGGCAAAAACACAATTACAAATCAGAATGGGGCAAAACACAATTACAAATCAGAATGGGGCAAAAACACCTTTACAATTCAGAATGGTGCAAAAACACAATTACAAATCAGAATGGGGCAAAAACACTACAAATCAGAATGGGGCAAAAACACAATTACAAATCAGAATGGGGCAAAAACACCTTTACAATTCAACAAAAACACATTTACAATTACAATTCAACTTTCCGGAAAACTGCCTATAATGGCCTTTTCTATTCGCCCTACTGTACCCCACTTTTGCCTAATCACCCTATCAATCAAATATTGCCTCTAGCTGCATTTTAAACCTACCCTTTTCCTCTCCTAAATCCTTTTCCCTTTTATTCTCATATTGAATTATTTAATGTCGATTTTATTTTATCCTCTACCCATTCATTGGGCCATTGAGGGCTTAGGCTTCCGGCGAAAACCCGGGGCGAGAATATCCCAGCTCTCGCTCAAACCACTTTAACCATAGATTAGGACTAATTAAAGTAAATTTATTTTCCTATTAGACTTTCTTCCTTCATTATATCCCATTTACAATATCTAATTCATTGTTGTTGAAAATGGATTGTGTCTATAATCGTCTCTATTATTATTTCCTAAAGGAATTTTAAATAATGACTGAAATGATTATCATCAGAAATTCGTGATCTTTTGCGCAACCTTGCCCAACTTCATGCTTATTCAATGATCGAAGAAGAAGGATGGCGTCAAGCATTAGGGAATGCCGAACAGCCTACATTCCTCTACAATCAAATTGAGAAATTTGCGCGGATGGTACTTAAAAATGGGAGTGGAAAATTGGATATTGAGAAACTCAAGGTAATGAAGAAAAATTGTGGGAGCTATTTTACTTAAGCATTGGATAAGATTACGGTAATGAAAATATGATATTCAATTTTTAGTCACTCGAATCGGTAATGGAAAGCACAAATTTGGAAAGAATAGTGAAGCAGAGTTGTGCCGAAATGGATTTGCCGGAATGTTTACTCCATGGATTGCCTTTCTCTCGAAATGTTTTCTTCAAATTTGATCAGAATAAGAAGGAAGGAGGAAATGCCTCAAACAATGTTGATCAAAGAGCAAAAGGGAGGGAATCTACGGTGGTCGCACTGATTGATTGGACTCGTGAGGCATTTGATGATTTGAAATTGGATAATTATTTTATAATTTGAGAGGCACATTGTGGTTGCATTGGCGAGGATTTAGCGAAATGCATTTGTTGGAATTTGGACAAAAAAGAAAGGGAAGAAGCCGTCCTTCTTCGATTGCTTCAATATTATCATTATCAATTACTCAAGTGAGGAATATTATTGGGGATTATAATATTCTTCTAAATATTTAAGGAAACTCCAATTTTATGGAGCAAATTCGGCACTGCAAAAAAGAATTACATTAGATCGAATTACGGATGCGTATGAACGGTAAAATCAAATAAAATGTTAATTATTTAAAATCATTTCAATTGGCTAGATTTATTCCCCTTGCTGCCATCACTTTTCTTCTATTTTTGCCCGAAGACTTAAACCATGCCGATGGAATTTTGTTGGAAAGGGCAAAAGAATTGGTGGATGAAGCGGCCAAAATGATTGCATCCGACAAATGAATAGATTAAGATACAAAAATGTGGAAAATTACATTGATGAATGCAATTCCGATGTAAAATATTATAATTTTTCATTCTGTTCTCAAATTAAAATGTTTTCTACGGTTGTCATGAGGAAAAATTAAATTAACAAATACTAGTAATAAAATAAAACCAATTATTGTATGAAAATATGAATATCTGAAAATGACAGCAACCAACTAATCTCCATCCCCTCAAGCATGAATGTTTCTTTCAAAAAAGGAAGAATTTTAGCATGGCATTTTTCCCTACCTAGCCAAAATTAATCTTGAGGATATTCTTTTGGATTATTTCATTCAATTAATCCCAAATTATTTTATTTATTGCCATCATTTTTTGGGTCGATGCCCACTAAGTATTGACCTTGGATTGAGGCCGACCAATATGCGATGAGATGGGATGTCCCCTAAAGGGGACTCTCTCAATCATCCAATTCATTCATCCCCACAATCCGCCTATAACGCATTTTGATGCGCAATTCTCCATTCATTCATTATTGCTGCGGGCGAGCAACGGGAAAATGAATGGAAAATAACCACCCGCCACACTCAAATTTACCTCTTAATCAAAATTTAACGCTTGACTGATTGGGTATTCGACAAAAATATAAATAGGCGCATTTTCTTCGACACTTTTGAACAAATACCTTCTGCAGAAAGATGGCCTGGATCGATTCTTTTTCCGCTCCTTTGCTAATTTCATTTTGTCCAATTCCACAACTTTACCGAGAAGGTTGGGGCGGAAAAATGTCCAATTAGGAATTGGCCGAGGCTGGCAAGTCCCTCTGCCAATTTGTCGGGTTTCTCCATTTCCATTGCCCCTTAGGGTTTTCCTTCCATTTCCCAATTCCATCCATTTCGCCCAATTCAATTCATCCAATCCATCATCAACCCTATATCCATCCATCCATCCTTTGGCCAATTGGCCCATCATAGCCACTTTTTATCGTTGCTCCTAATGTAAGGCAATTGGCCCAACAATATATTGGCCCTGCGGCGAAATCGAGAGTTTAAACAAACCACATTGACCTATCGAATATCGATCCATTTATAAAATATTTGTGGATGGATGAATCTCCAATATTTAAATCATATTTTTTGCAAATATTTTCCCCATAAATCACCAAAATACATCTTTAGGGCATCATCATAAATTCATCATAATTTTGTCTTCTCCCAATTCCCACTCAAATTTGGTATTGGGAATCCAACAAAAATGTTTGTTTGTTTTACCTTTTGTGTACCTACCATCCTCCTTCCCATCTATTTCCCTTCATTTTCCACCATCCAATCCCAAAGGCCAATATCCAACCATCCATCCATCCAGCTGGCGCCAGAATTGGGCATGGATGGTCAACAATTCATTCCATTCATTCATTCATTCATTCATTCCGTGTTCAATTCATTCGAATTTGTATGACAAAATTTTTCAACAAAATTTTAAAATACATTGCATGGTAATTTGCCCCAAAATTGGGCTACGGTTAATAACAGAGGAGGCAGAGAGGTGTTGATTCGATGAATCATCCCAAAATATTATCCAATTAAGTTGGTGCGTTGGGCATCGATTATTCGATTACCTGGGTTAGTCATTCATTGTTATTTTATTAAATGTGCGAAAAGTTTTATTTTATTTTCATTATTAAAATCTTCAATAAACTGAACATTTTTGATGACAACATATCATTTCCTTTGCTAAATTTGGTACATATTTCCTAAGGGCAAATCTGATGAATTCATTCCAAATTGTTGAATCAATCCAACAGCAAAATTGTTCTTTTCCAAAATATTTCCCCATAATTTCTCGCGCATCCATCATCGCATTCTTTAATGGCAGGGAATGAGAAAATTACGGTCTTTTTTATAAAGGGGAGGGCGGTCGGATTGTGATGGTGGAGGAGGGAAACTTCTCCCGCATTTTGTGGTTAGTCCAATGCAAAAAATGAGGAGGAAAACGCAAAACTTGTTCCCAATTCCAGCCAATCAATTCCCATCATTTTATTTGTTCCAATTCCAATCCTCAAATTCCCTTACAAAAATATTTGTATATTCTTTGGCTTCTTATTTATATTATTAATATTAATATATTTTTTTGCTTCTCATATAATACCATCCAAATTCGATGGCCCCAATCCGCCATTTTCCATAGGCATAATAGATCCATTTATTTAATAAAAATGCTAATCCGATTAAATCAATAGAATATTCAAATTTAATCAAAATATTCAGTTGGAATTATTCATTCTTTCATAAAAAAATTGACAATATTAAATTTTTTGATGGCAACCACTTCACAAACGGTCGAATTGGATGCTCCAATTGCAGTTATGCAGGACACAGGCACAAGAGGTTTTTTCAAAACAATATTATAATAATTTATTTTCTTTTATTTTTTAGTTGTGATGACCATCCTTGTACCGGGCATGAAAAAGCGTGGCGGTATTCTGGCATTGCTCCGTCGTTTTCTCCGATTCAAATCCAAAAGTCCATTCACCTTGGCCTCCAATGTCAAATTTGGCCAATATAAATTGACGAATGGATCAATGAATTTGGTTATGGAAGTTTATTCGGACAAAGGGGCCATGAAGAAACGATCGGAGGATAACAAACGATACATTGTGAATATTGAACAATTCCCCAGTCAAATCAATCCGGAAAGTGTCGGCTTCAATGTGGGTTTTCCATTTTCAAAATAGAAACGTTAAATGTTGGAATAAATTTTTGGTTTTAATTGAGTAAATATTGTCAATCAAATTGACCACATTTTAGACTAGCAACCCCTAAAGGAAAATCAAATCTATTATTTTTTATTCAGATTCAACAACGCGGGGACAACGGCTACATTTTGATGACAATCGTAAAAATGGACAATTATTCCACCAATTGGAAGGATTTTCTCGCCCAAAATGGCACATTGGACTTGAAGAAAGCATAAAGACAATCCTCCCTCCTTTTTTGGACTGATTTTTGTTAATTAATTAATTGGCCATTTTTGTCAATTCTCATTCCCTTTTATTATTATTTAAATTATTTCCTTACTTTATTTTTATAATTTTTCCTCTATAATGTGTGATCATTTAAAATTGATTGTTTTTGATTTGAACGCTCATTTTGCAGATAAAAATGATTTTTGGAAAAATTGGAATTGAAATTTATTCGTAGGAAAATAAAAGAAAATGATTAAAATGGGCTCGAGGGCATAATCAAAAATTGGCTAAAAATATTTCCCTCATAAATTAGCCTCGGTTCAATTTGGCCTCTATCGAAAATTAAAATTTATTCGATCATTTATTTGAATCTTCGTTGTTCGCCTCCATTCGATTCCACATCAGTGCCCCTTCGCTGATTGGCCTCATTCATTTCGGCCTCCTCCGCCCAATAATGATGCCAAAGGACCAAAGTGAACATCCAATTGAGGAGGACACCGGCCACATAAATACAAAATGAACTGCCCAAATGGCCATCCACCCGCCCACTCAATGCCTCCAATATTTTTGGGGTGGTTGCCATTGTGAGGATGGCCATGCCGAGCACAAAAGCAGATTGCATGAAAAGTGCTAAAAAGCGAAATAAATTCATATTAAAAATTGGAGGGGAATTGACAAAATGGACCTGGCCAATAAAGCCAAATTCGTTTAATGTTGAAGAGAAGAACAATGAGCAAAATGAAAAGGGCGGAAGTATGTTCAACACACCTTGGATTATATATATATTTATTATATTGTTCACTGATTGATGAATGAAACCATGAAAAGCGTAAATATCCGCCATCCAAGTAGTTGGCCACACATTTGCTCCTAAAAATGATCATTTTAATTTGAATTTCCAATGATGCCAATTATTTTCTCTCAATTTATTTATAATTTTTAAGGCAAAAAACGATTTTTTATTATATAAAATGTGAACAACAAAATAAATCCATGTGGACAATAAAATAATTCAATGAGACCATATTTTAGTAATTAGTTGAAAATATTTCCCATCCCATCAATTCCAGTGACCAATGCCATTCGTGAACAAAATGGTCAGTTACCTGCCATATTATTCAACTTTTCCACCATGGCAATACAAATATTGCCTTCTGAGTTTCATTTTTAGGTTTAAATTGAAGTATTTTGATTTTTAAAGAATATTGGGCTCAAAAATTATAAAATAATTAATATTATGATATATTGTTTATACCAGAAGATAGAGAATTTTCCGCCCTATCAAATAATACCAAGATCAACAATAATGGTTAGGATTGAAGGAAGTTATGAATGTGCAAAGATGGTCCAAGATTGGCTGGGGTGCCTCCTCAAATACACGGGAAAGGGAAGATTTTGATGGCTGCTGAGTACTGTACTGACTAACAGCTGTGATGGAAGGGCCCTCTCCTATACAGTACTCCTCTCCCTTCCCTTTAATCAAGGAGTGATGCCATTTGACATGCCTCCAGGCATTGTTCTCTTCATTGGGAGAATATTCTTTCTTTTGAAGCCTCCTAACTCATCAATGGATAAACCAATTTTGATAATCTTATTGTTTTGATAGGGGAGAAAATTCTCTATTTAATGATATAAATAATATTTTGAAAATTTTTAATTTGATAAAGGAAAAATGAGAATTTAAGAACCAAATATTTCTAAATTAATTTCATTAAGAAAAGTTTTAATCGGCTAGGAAAAGGGCAAAAACTATTGAACCAATAAATTATATTCATGGCACATTTTCCATTATTTTCCTCACATTTTCAAAACTCGATTCATGAGGCCAAAATCGAAAATGACTGGATCATAGGCCAAAAGCCGTTCTTCCAATCCTGCATCCGGCGAAATGTTTGAATTGCATTTGAAAACGTGGCCAAAACGCCACCAAGAGTAGAAATGTTGGAACAGAGAGCAGGCAACCACCAAAAATTGGGCAAAACCCATCAAAAAGCATAATGCCCGATTCGGAATTTGGATACAGCCGCCCAGGAATTGCGTTTTGCGCTCACCAATTTTTAGTAAATAAAAAACATGCATTTTTGGGAATTTGGCAAAAATGGTTGATTGTGGCCAAAAACTTTGGGTCCCATTTATTTATATTTGTAATTTTGTTTTGTTGTTTTGCACCAAAAGGTGACAATGTCAATTTGAATTAGCCAATCCACAATTCAATGCAAATAAACATTTAGCCCCAATTTCAGGGCCACTTTTCCGGTGGTCCATCTCAAGCTGAATGCCAAGAGAAAGGTAGCCACTTTGAGGGAATTGTTTGAGGGGAAATGGACGAAAATAGTTGGAATTGGGGTTGGAAGTGTCCAAAAGAATTGAAATTCAATTGAAGATAGGTAAAAGAGCAAAATGGCATATTTATACATTTTTAGGTATGGGAAAAGGGGGAGGAATTAATAAGCTCCATTATTCTTTTCTGCCATTCAATTTTCGTTTGTATTTCCAAATACATTCCATTAAACCCAAATCCTCATTCATTCAGGAATATTTCTCCTTAAAATTATTTAGTTTAATATTCTCCCTTAAGAGGCAAATTTCTGAAACCCCTCACCCTACCTCAAATTTAAAATCGACCTCTTTGTGATGAATTTGGCATTTCAATTAATTTCCTCCATTTTTCCGTTGCCATTGGCAACCTTCATTCCCATCCTATCGCATTTTTCCTTCCATTTATTTTTTTTAAAATTACCAAAAATGTCCTTCCGCGAACTTCGAGGTAAATTTGAACTTTCAAATTCTTATAAATTTCTATCTCTCCATTTTTGATGCCATCGAAATCCTTCGCGCCCTAGGATATCCTCGGCTCGTTTCAATGGAGAATTTCCGCTTCCCAAATTTCCCTTTGATGGCTGAAATATTGGAATGGACCGTCAAAAAGTTGAATTGAAATTTGTCGTTTTTTCATTTCCCTTTAAAGATTCGATCCAAATGTTCGATTTCCAAAGCAATTGGACAGCGAACAAGATCGTCTGATTTTTGTGAAAAGTGCCGTACTAATCCTTCTCCAAAAAGCACATATTCGATTGAATCCAAAGAATATTTACCAGGTAAATTCAATGTAGTATAGATCGGCGCATACAATCCATCCAAAGGCCATTATTTGGATAAAAATGGGATATCAGAGGAACCATTCTATTTGCCTATTATGAATAAGTCTATCAAACACATTGAATGAATTCCAAGAAAGGAAAGGATTCAGCCCACTTTTGCCCTTGATCTTTAATTCATTAATTAATTAATTTGTTTTTTGTCCGATGGCCATGCCATCCGTGAACTCCTTCCTCTCCTTAAAATGCTTTATGATGGGCGTCATGACGGAGGAGGAATTGGACAAAATGGGAAAGGAGAAGAGGACTTCGATTCCATGGGAATAAATGCTTTGAGGGCACAATTGAATGCGAAGGTTGGAATTCAGAATAATAAATGGAGCTGCATTTTCAGCGTCAACAACTTCGGCAAGGTGTCCAATTGGCCGGGGAAATGCCAAAAAGTGGCGCAAATTTGTATGAATTGTTGAGGGATGAAATATTCGCAAAGGTCCGAGGCAAAATAGCCAATAAATATTTTTCATGAGGGAATTCTGCATTCTTTAGGAAACCCGAAACAGAGCATTGGGCCAATCGCTGAATGCGACACAAGTGGAGAAGGAAATCAAGGAGAGAATCCGGGAAACGGAACAAAAAATTGGGGAATTTAAGCAAAGATTGGAGAATATTGGAAATGATGAACAGGAAATGGCAAAAAAGGTGGAAAGAAGACGGCGTGAATTGGATCAGCTGCAGAAGAGGCTGGCAAAATTGCAGGTTTTTTATTGATGGGATTGAGGGAAATGAGGAAAATAGGCCATAAGGGAGATAAATCAAGGGGTATGGCTTCATAAATCATCAACGGAAGTGGTTACCTTTTTGGGTCTTTACTTTGGATAAATAAATAAATACAAATAAAACAAGTTCAATCGCTGTTTTTTCAGTCCTTTCGTCCACCTTATATGGATGAATATGAACGCTATGAACGTGAACTAAAGGCCCATTATGAAATTGTTGGTCATTCATTGTTTTTATTTTAATTTATATTCCATTTCACAGTACGTTGTCCTTTTTCGCAATTTGCACTATCTTCAACAGCAATTGGCCCAAGCAGAGAATGCGGAACGTGAACAAGCCGTGAATGCCGAGCATTCGATGCGTGTTGCCGTTGAAAAAATGCGAATGGAAAGGGAGGAGGAAAGTCCAGCCGCGTTTGTCAATAAAATGAAAATTATTATTTTTTATTATTTAATAGTATTGCTGGCATTAACAAGGAAGGTGGTGGCATTCTGCTTGAGGATGAGGACGAATTGAAACCGTCAAAAAGTAATAAAAGATTATTCCCTAAAGCATTTTTCCCCTTGAAAGTTCGCGTATTTGGGAATATGACTGGGACCGGCATTTCGGATGATGAGGAGGAAGATGAGGATGGAGGAAGAATTATTGAAGTGGAAGATGATGATGAAGAAGAGGAGGAAGATGACCCAAACGGTGAAAGAGGATTCAGGAGAGGAATGGGGGAGGAGGAGGACAAAACGGTATTCTCCTTGGGGGAACAATGAAATTACTATATTAATTGATATATTTAACACACAGTTCATCAATGATGATGAACATGCTGAATCTGTTGGTGAGGAGGAGAATCATGCGGCAAATGATTTCTAATTAATTCTTTACCAAAAAAGCATCCACAATTTATTCAAAATGTATCCAAGAAAAAATTATTTGATACGCTGGCAAATTTTATAATAAATTTGTTGGGTTGTTTTGTGTTTTGAGGTGGTGATTGATTGATGGAAAGGAGGAGGGGGGAGGGAATACATCAAAGATAAAGAGAAGCAAGGTTTTTGTTTAAATAAAAGAGGAAGGATTGGTTTTGGTTTGGATGAAAAAGAAAGTTGGATTTGTGGATTGGGGTTGGGCGGAAACAACAAAAGGAAATCTCAAAAGAGTGAAAAAAATTGCAAAATTATGGAAGGAATAAATGTGACGATATTTGTTTATTTAGCGTCCATCTCTTCAAAATTCTTCAACTTAGGCGGTGATCACGGAAGTCGGATCCTGGTTAATGCCTGAAATTAAATAAATGTTTATTTTCTATACAAATATTGTTAGTCAACCAACCGTATTTGCTGACTTTAACATTGGCAAAAAGAAGACCACATGAACGGCAAATTGGATCGAGGACGGCGGTGACCACCACGGACCAAACCTAAAAATTGAAAATATTATTTAATTTTAAATGAGATTATTTTTGTTAAATTAAAGGACAGTGGAACCCTCAAATTCTAGATTATCGTGAAAATGTCCTTTCATTGGACTCCGAATCCTAATAATTTAGGTTCCCCATAATTGATTAAACTTGCCTTTGCCAACCAGCCAAATGGAATTGCCAATAAACGGCCAATCGGGACGAACACATAGACCGAAAGTACGGAGACCAGGGCGAAGAGCACGCCGAACACAATTGCCAATGGGATGGCGAAAACCAAGGAAAGCAGCTTGTAAATGAAGTTACGGACAGCGAGGAAAACCTACAAAAAATGAAATTATTCATTGAATATTTTCGATTATTTTAAATAAACTGACTGTAAGTGTGGTCTTCCAAACACCATTCATTGCATGGACAGCATCCGGCTCGCCGAAAATTTGCTCGACGCCCAAATCAATTGCCTTAAAAAGTGTTTCAATTTTTATTATATTTTTGGTACAAGATTTATATTATTAATTATCTTGGATTATTTTCCCTTTTCCCCAACCTCCTGCAATTTTCGATCATCCCGTTGGACCATATTGAATTGGAAAGTTGGCTGATTCTGTTGGTCGGTCTCCGCATTCTCGCCTTGTGCACCTTCACCACTGACTGCGCATTTCTTGGATCGGCAAAAATTGAATGGACATTTTTTGCCGGTTCCTCCACTCTTTTGCTTCTCATTCACGTTGTTCTGTCCTTCACCTTCGGTGCCACCTTCTCCAGTGGTTGCTCCCTTTTCGGCATTCACGATAACAACTTCGGTTTTGGTGGTTGCAGTCTTCTAAAAAAAATATATTAATTTTGGTTCATTTTTGGCCCAATTTAATTTGCCCACCTTCTTGGCAAACCATCCCTTTTTCTCTTTTGGCTTCTGTTCGGGCTGTGTGCCTTCCGCAGGATTTTGTTGACCTTCTGCTCCGGCCGCAGTCTCCGCTCCTTCAGTTCCGGCACCTTGTTCGGCATTCTTCAATGGCACACTTTGCTCCTGGAGTTCAACGTCCATTTTTATTGTTTTGTTGACAATATTTTCTAAGTATTTTGGATTTTAAAATGATCTAAAAAACCAGTTGAGAACAATTATAAGACAATTTCAATGCGGAATCCATGCTTTCCTTTTTTACTCTATTAAAGTTTATCCGAGTGAGCGAAAAATCGCATCACCAAAGCATTGAAGCGCGCAAATCCTCTTCCCCTCCTTTTTTGATGTGGGGTGGATGGTTGCCAAATTAGATAGGGTTGATATGATATTTTATTTTATGAGAAATTTGGGTAAAACTGCGGATTTTTTGAAATTTTTTAATAAAGAATTAAACATGGAATCCTAGTCCCCTCCCCATCCCAAAAAAGATAAATAACTAAAGGAATGCAGCTCAGGGGCAATAATGAGTACGGGGGTGAGAATGAGTATATTATGAGGAAATGCGGGCAAATGGAAGGATCAAATGTGATGTGAGGTGAGTGAATAATGTGTTCATCGGCATTGCGCGCAATTTGATTGGGATCGGCAATGGCAGGGATGAATGAATTGTTATGATGAAGGTCAAATTCCAATTAGGATGGAATTGACCACTATTGGAAAATTGATATATGAATGGATGAGTAAGAAAAGAGTACTTATAAAGCATAAACACAATTAGGGGCTGTGAAATTTAAATTTTATTATGGACCATTGAAATGAAACTAATTATGCTATGTCTATGATTATATTGTTGCGATTAATTAATTTAATCCTAGATAATATTGTATAATAATTTTGACTCCGATTAATAAAAGCGGATCACGATGATGAAGATGAAGCATGAGAATGCTGAAAGATGGCTGCTGGCTTAAACCTCTCTTTTTTTTGTGCAAGAAAAGTCTTTTTTGATTTGTTTGTCCAATTTTTTTTGTAATAAAAAACAAAATGCCAAATATTTGAAAATCAAAAATACAGTATAGACAATTAAAATTTGGCACTTTACATGGGATTTTTTTTATGTAGAATGAATTTTGTTTTCGATTATAAAATTTAATTTAAAAGATTTTTATTAAAAATAGACATGAGAATAATATATTTTAATCAAGGATTAATATTAATAATTGTACCCAAATGGACATGGATCGAATATTTTCGCTTATTAATGTATTGAGGGAGGAATTGGTTGGATTTAGTGGGTGAATTGAGTGCAGCTGAAATGGGTGAAATTGAAGGCCGGGATTTTGGGGACAATTTTGGGGGTCGAACACTGCGAACGAGAAAGGAGCGAAGGACGCGAAATGGCGATGAATGAATGAAAGAATGGACAATAACAACAACTCACTGAGGGAAATTAAAGGAGGGAAAGGCCGAGAAGAATTGGTGCAAGTTTTGGATTTTTGGGGGAAAATGGACGGAGACCGAGAATGGATTTGGATGGAGCCCCCGAAGGGGAAAGGAACTTTTGTTCACCAAAAATGTGCTGGGAGGGATGGTGGGTGGATGGATGGAATAAACAAATCGAATTAACAGTGCCCAAAAATGGATTGGGGAATTGAATGTTGAGAATATTGAATTGATGAATTTGTTGCCGTTGTTCGGCTTAAAATGATTCGATGGCCATTTTAAACATTGAATTGATTCAGAAAGTTTAATTCATCCATCCTTTCGTTGATGATGAATCCAATAAAAAGTCTCGTAATTTTTTTCGAAATGGGCAAAATAGGAGGAATAAATGCACTTTGAATTGGATGAATCATTTGGAATCGTTTTTCCCAACAAAAAATGACCAATCGGATGCACATTTTACCCAAAAAGTGGAAAGGAATGCCAATGGATGGATGAATGTATTTATTTATCAGTCTGTAGTCTGGGAAAGTTACAAAAATGTAAAGAATGATGGATGCCAACGGCAAATATCGCCGCCATTCATTCTTTCGTCTGGGTCATTTCAGATTGAAAAATAGGGAATATTTTATCATTTTTTATAATATCATTGGCTATGTGGGGAATTTACAATACTAAGTATGAATAAATTTGGAATATGAGTAGGATATTCTTGTGAGGGATTAATTATTGAATATTGACTGAAGAATGCCGCCCTCATCGAATTGGAATTATGGCACATTGATGAGGAATGGAAGATGCCATATATTTGAGGGTGAAATGGATGGAGATTGGGGCCTGGCTTTGGGTGGGGATTGGGGAATGGGTCTTTGAAAGGGAATGGATGGAGGGGATTTGCGCAGGGGAAGGCCGCCATCGGGTGGATTGGCCGTGGCGACAACAACGCCGCCGGGGAAGAGGAAAATGGACGCGCTTGGCTTCAGTGCCACATCACCCAGCAGACAGAGCAGCAGAAGGCAAAGGCCGAAAGGCATTGACTGAGGAGGTCATTTCCTCCTCCGGGCCCAAAGCACATTGGAGAACCTCATTCCCCTCTTTTTGCTGGGCCTTCATTTTAGTTGGACGGGGCCAGTGCCCATTAATTACCCCTGGGGGAGGGAATGGACTGAGGGGAATGGAATGGACTATGAATGCAAATGCAAGAGAGTGGCGGCTTCTTCCAATGCTGGCTCTGGGCCTTTCTCTTGGCGACTAATTTGCCCATCCGCCCTTCTCGCTTTGCTTTGATGGGATTTCGATTTGGTTGGATGGACTGTTCGGCTTCTCTTGACCAAAAGGCGACTCGAGAAGAAGGAAGTGAAAGGCCCCGGAAGTATTTTATTTTGTGTGGATTTCCGCGCGAAAATGTGGACGGCTGGACAAGCGGAAATACAGGAGGGGGAGTGGATTAAATTGATGGGCAAAAATATTAGGGGAGGGTGGCACACTGATGGATGAAAATTTTGGAGGCAAAAACAGTGAAAAAGTGTGATGAATGGCCAATAGAAAGACTGAATAAAATATTTATGGCCAAATATGCAGGGTACGTTTATATGGCCCTTCCTTTCCTTTGTCTCTCAATTTAACAATATAATCCATCCATTGTCCTATCCTTTCTTTTTGGCCAAATTTAAAGTTGATTTGGAGGAATAGAACTTTTAATAAAGATAATGAAATGGATGGAAAAAAAATGGAGGTGGATCGTCATCCAAATGGCATATTTGACCCATTCATTCATTTTTTTCCCAATTTTCTTTGTTGTAAAATTTGTGCATCAGATTGATGGTTGCAGGGTCAAATTGCCTCACAGGCCTCATCATCCTCAACATTGCCTGCATTTTATTATTCCATTTTGGTTAAGAACAAAGGAACATTTTATTCAAATTCAAGGAGGTCGGTCTCCTTTGTAAAAATGGATGGCAAAATGAAGAATGCAAAATATGGGAAAAACTTTTGAGTGAATGCCGCAAAAAATATTTAAGACAATGAATGAGAAGGAGAGAACAAACAAATAAAATTCAAAAATATTCTTTACATATTTTTTTAAAATTATTTCGACAATTCTCCTAAATTGATTTTGTTGCAAATTTTTGCCAAATTTAGAAAAAAAAAAACGATGGATGGAGAATTGATGACCTCCGCCCCAAGTTTTATGAGGAAAATGCACCCAAAAATGGGCACAACCAAATTCCATTGGGAAATGGAGAAAAACAATTGAGGACGGCAGTTGGATGGATGGGTTAATTAAGGATGAGGGCAATTTGAATGGATTCCAATTTGCATAATAAAACAATGGAGCCGAAACATTGATTTTAGAGTGAGTGGATTATTGGCCTAAAATGGCAAGTCAACTTCCCCCTCCCTTTTTGTTTTTCTTTGGCCTGCGAAAATAATGTGGCCAATCCAAGAAGGGCGCCAAGCCCAGGAAATACCCCCAAAGGCACTCATCCTTTCCTTTCCTTCCATTGGCACTTTTTGCATTGGCCCCAGGCCAAGGGGGTAACCAACCCATCTTCCCCACTCATTTGGCCTATAGGCGCCTTGCGGCCACGGTCGTCGATGCCAATGCCAATGCAATTATATTGTGGCCAAAAAGACAAAAGGGAATAGGGAAATGTATTTGGCTTTGGCCCATCCCTCCTCCTGCTGAAGAAAATAAGCCAATTTTGGTTGTGGCCACAAATGAGCTTGGCCTACGTTCTGCCTTTGGGGCAAAATTATTAAATGGAAATGAGGGCGGCGGTCAAATGGGTGTTGAAGGGAAATTGGTCAAAAAGTGGACATTAAAATTGGCATGGATATGTAATAAATAATAATGTAATGAAGGAAATGGATGGGTTAATTTTGAAGGCGAGAATGAATAATTTGGTCCAGGGCCAAAAATAAAGGTGTCTCATGACTTGTCCATTGGCCACCTTCTTTTGCTTCATTCGCTTCCAGCAGCCTTTTTATGAATAGTCAAAAAGGATTGGTCAACTTGATGAGGAGGTAGGGAAGGGAATTATGAAGGTGGAAATGCCACTTCAAAAAGGCCAAGGTCATCGCTTGGCAAGTTTTTTTTGTCCCAATGGTGAGTGGGCAGCTGGCTGGTTTTGGACCGAGGCCAAAAACTGAATTCATGCGGGGGGGGGGGGAGCAAAAGAAGTTGGTGGAAATTGTATTTTTGGAAAACAAAAGAATGGAATGAAAAATGATCAGATCAGCGATTTATGCGCTGCTTTTGTTTACTAGTTAGATTAAAAATGGAGTAAAACAAAATAATTGGAAAGGAGGAAAAAGATCACATAAAAACGAATGCTGAGAATGTGTTGAATTGATTAAGATGAGATTTTACACAGGAATGGAATATTTGATTTGAATGGGAGGAATCAATTTCTCATTCTGCCATTTATGGCCATTTAGCCGGATTCTCTCCCAGGACTAAATACCACCCTTGGGACCAATGGAAAATGTTGAAGGCTTAGATTTGAATGGATTGGCCAAAGGCCATAAAGTAGCCATAGCCAACTCTGAGGGCAAAAGGCAAAGAGGGGAAATGTCGCCTCAACTTCCTCCAATTCCTGCTGTTGGCAATGTTTTGGTGGAATATTCCAAGGGAAATGACAGGCGGAAAATGGGCCAAAATGTGTTGCCAGGTCAACGCGAAAAAGTGAGGGGGGGGGGGGGGATTCATTGAAGCGGACACAAATTGGTGGGGATAGATGGATGGGGACAGCAAAGCCAGGCTATGTCCTTTGAAAGGACATCCTGGGGGGATGGCTATGGAAGAGAGGGGATGGTTCATGGTTGCCAGTGGCAGAAGCAAAATAAGTTTAGCAGAATTATGAATGGAATATGAGTGGATAAACCAAAGGAGAGGATTAACAAATTAAATATTTGATCAAAAAATCAGTGAAAATTAATGAATAAATTAGGATATAGGATTACATGGCACAAAATGAATAGAAGAAATGAAGTTTGGCTGAATGATGATGAATGGCATATGAGGTTGTCGGAGTTTGGGGGGGGGGGGGTGGCAAATTCATTTTTGAGGCCCAAATATTGTTTTGAAATGAAATGGGGGATTGGCACACATTTGAGGCAAACACACATTTTATGGGGGTGGATGGAAAGGCAAAGTTTAAAGAAAAATGGCCATAAATTTGTGCCAAAAAATGGGTCAATTTTGCTAGGAAGGCAGAGAGGAAAAAGTTGACCAAGAACAATTGACAGAAAAATGCATTATTATTAGTGTACTTTCCATGTTTTTGGTGAGCCATTTGTGCAAAAAATCAAGGTAAAGTTCATACTCCATCCAAAGAGGCAGGCAAAAAAAGGGTCAATCGAAAAAGGGTTCCTTGAACCTCTCTCCTCAAAGCCAAAATAAAAACAACCCACATTCCCCTTCCTTTGCATTTGATAAAAAAATTGAGGAGCAAAAAAAGATAAAAGCATTCAGAATGGATGATAAACGGAGGAAAAAGAAGGGTCAACAATCGGCCTATTCAGCTGAAAATATTTGCAACAATTGGCCTTCCCGAGGAGAATATGAAGCCAAGAAAGCGTAAAAATGGAAGGTTTTTAATTGGGTTGGCAATTGGCCAATCGAAGGCGGCACAATATAGGTCGATTAAAACAAAGCCCCCAACAATGAATGGATGGATGGAATGTTTTCCACACATTTGATGCTTTGCTCTTTCGCTGTAAACACTTCTGTGCCCTCGGCCATTCCCCCGCTGGACTGGGAATTGGCTCTGAATGAACAACAACACCCCAGGGAAGGGGGCAATGGGCGAATGGAGGGCTTTCGAATCGTCCAATCCATCTTTTGCCAACGGCCATCCATCCATCCATCCATCCATTCACCCCCTCCCCCGTATTGGCCATTTATCTCGGTTCACAATCACTCAAAGTGGAATGGGCCGCAGGGCATTCACCCCCCCCCCTTCTAACAAAGGCAAATAGCTAGCAAAGGGATAAATGGCTGGAGGGAAACTTTGTAAGAGTTGAATATGCCTGCGGGCATATAAAAGAAAATCAACTGATGAGGAGGAAGGGGAGAATATTTCAAAAACAAAAATGACTCACCATTCACCAATAAAAAATTCTTGGGATAATTATATAAAAATTGCTCAATTTCCCATAATTCTGATTTGTAAATTGCTCTTATTATGGAAAAATGGAGAAATCAGCCTGAGGGTAATTTGTTGAATATATTGATAAATAGGAAAAATCCAAAGATAAACCATTTTATTCGTACTCCGTTTGAACGGATCCATTAATCTTTTATTTTCATCCCCAGGTTCAAAGGCCTAACAGCAGAAGGCCCGGTCATTTCGTCATCCATCAGTCTCTGAATGTGGCCATTCCATCCATTCAGCGGGAGAATGGACATCGAGGCCCCTTCCCTCTTTTTATTGGGTCGTTTTTGCTAGCTTAATGTCTCGGATTGCTGCTGGCCATTTGGGCCAAAAAGCAAAAATGCACCCTCCTTTATCCCAATTACATCCAAATCTTTCTGCTGCTGGTCTTTGTGGAGAGGATTCGACCCTTTGCAGGGAAAAATTGAGTTGGGGTGAAAGGGACATAAACAAATGATTGGGAACATATTTTCTCTAGCTAGATTGGTTTACAGGGAAAATTCATGCCGAATAATTTGAATTTGATAGAAATAATTCAAGAAAAATTTAATTGAAATCATTGAATTATCTTCATTTAAATTGGGCAAAATTAAATATTTCCTTTCTTTGTTTTTCCCTTTTCAATTTGCCTCCTCTTTTCTTCTTTGACAATCCAAATCAAGTCCGGTGTTGTTGTTGTTGCATTCCTCCAAGCAATTGGGCCAATGCTTGATGCTGTTGTGGAAGTTGGGCATTCGGCTGCAAATTGCCACAAATACTTTGCTGAAATTTGCAAAAATTTTAATAATATCAATATTCCCATCCCACATATCCCCTCCCTCTCACCTTCATCAAATCCATGAATGCTGCCTTTTGTGACAAACTAAGTTTGCGAACAATTTTTCCTCGAAGATTGAAACATTTGCGCAAAAGGATTTGTAAATTTTGGGCATTTGTGGCGCCCTGTGAAAATTTAATGAATTTATTTCCTTGAATAATTCCTCCCAAAACCAACTTGTTGCCTTTCTTCTTCTCGTCGAATTGTTCGCCGCTCTTTGGCACGCATCATTCCCCCATCATTCGCACCCATTGTCCTCTTCTTTGTCATCACTGATTTTCGGTGTTCTTTTGCCTGCCCAAATTCCGCTTCATCCTCCGAACTGCTCGTCGGTCTGTCCGATTCGCTGCTGCTGATTTCGCCCTCGTCCTTCTCCTCTTTCGCCGGTTTTGGTGGCAATTTTACCTTTTTCCCTTTCATCCCGACCATTTTTGACTCTTCCGGCATTTCCACCTCACCCACTGTGGGGTATTGTTCGGCCATATTCGGCGTCAAATTCGGTGGCTGCGGCGCAATTAAATTGTGAAAAGTTCCGCCATTTTCAGATTGTTTTGAGCTTGAATAAAAATATTTAAATTATTTTGTGATTTAGTTTATTTCAACCTTTTCCAGCGTTTTTGAGGTGGCTGACCAGCGTGAACAACACCAGCATCTTTGATTTTATTCAATTTGCCCCATGTCTCAAAGTCCAATTCAATGCCCCCAATCATGAAGTTCCCATATTCGTCTTCTTCAACCTTAAATATTAAATTTAAAATAAAAATGTGGCATAATTTTAATTTTATCCAACCCATCTATATTTTCCATCTATAATAGACCAATTACTCACATCCAATTCGCCGTCTTCCGTGGCAAACTTTCTGCGTGCATGGTCCAATAATTGTCCAACGCCCATCATCGATGCCAATTCCCGTTTGCGTTTTGATGCCTGCTTTCGTTGTCGTCGTATTCGAGCATAATATGCCTTGTCCTTTACAACTTCTTCTTCCTCTTCATTCCATTTTTGTTGTTGTTTTTCGATTCTTTGTTTTGGTTCTTGCTCCTCTTTTTCTTTCTTTTCTTCTTCAATTTGTTCGGCGCCTTCTTCCCTCATTGCTGAATCATTGGCCAAATTTATGCTGGATGAGACGAATTTTGTGGGTCGTGGAGTGGATTTGGACTTGATCATTTCCTTCTTTAAAATTAAAAATTTCGAATGGATTTTTGGTATTTATATTTTCTTTTTAGACTAACAATTAAATTAATGTGTTTTATTCAAAAATGGGGACAAACCCTCCACATCCGAAGTAAATGGTCAAGATGATTGCGCATCCATGGATGGTTTTGTGCATGTCCATAATATCCTTCCAACACAAAATGGAATGCATCTTTAAGCAATGAATCCGGCAGACCGCTGTGTGCAGCACTTAAATTTTAAATTGTATATTTTTAAATGAATCAATTTTGACGGTACCTGATTGCATCACAAAGTCCCCACATTTCGACAACATCGTTCACTTCCCCAATATTTATCTTATTTGCATTCATATACTAAAAAAAAGTTAAAATTATATTTTAATTTAATATTATTGCCAACCTGGCTCATTTCTTTGGCAATGCTGATGTCATCCAATTCATCTTTTGCTGCTGTCGGTTTACCATAATTTGCATATTCACTTTGCTGATTGTCATGTTATTGGTCAATTGAAATTGAAATTGTGGCTGCTTCATCAGCGTCATCTTCATCGTCTATTAATTGATTGGACATTGGATTATTTGATTTTAAAATTTAATTGAATATTTTATCTAAACCTGATACTGGAATTGCCTGCACTTCGCCATCAATATTCCCATTTTCTGGACTATTTTCGTTAGGTTGGGCCATAGTAGCATTGTCTAACAAATCACTCTTTTCTTTTTCTTGATTTTCATTTTGTTCTGGGGCCAATGTTGGAGATGAACAACCGCTGCCATTGGTCCCAGTCTCAGCCTGAATCTCGGTCTTTTCAACCGGCTCTTGTTTCTCTTGATCATCAGCATCATCCGGATTATTTGATGTTGGCGACAAATTATCGGCCGTCTCTTCCGCTGTTGCTTCTGTTGATTGAGATACAGACATTAACAATCAATCAACAAATATTCGATCAAATATGCTAAAGTTTTTACTCTCCTAATATGTAGATTTCTCAAGAATCAAATCCGTATTTTCGGTTGATATTAATCAAGGAATTTTGTAAACAAACCAAAGCCAAACCAGAACTTATGAATTCTTTCTTTCGCATTCTAAATCTCCTACTTCATTTCACTATATCATTCACTTTTTCAACCTACTCTTTACTCTCTAATTAAAAAAAGGTATTAAGCCAATTTAAATTTAAAATTATTCAAATGGTCCTTTTTAATTATTGGGAAAAAAATGAAAGAAATGCGCATGCGCAATCGTTGGTTTGTGTTTTTTGGTTTAATCAACTAACAGGAGCTGATAAGTGATAAAATTTGAGAATATCAAATTGCTCAAATTTTCATTTACCTATATTCAATTTTTTATAATTCATCATATATTTGTTTAAATTTCAATTTTAGGAAGAACAAATGGGCAATTTACTCTCCATTTTTGGATACCGCTACAATAATTTTAATTACACCAGCTCTCCAACCGCCATTGACCATATTTGTGGACCAACAACAAGCAATGGAAGTGGAAGGAAAAGAACTGCATCCTGCCATTTTTCCGATGCTAATCCAATCAGTGCTAAACGTTTCAAATTGAACACTTTACATTATGTTTACCAAAAAGTAAGCTCTGATTTTTTGTCATAAATTTAAAATATATTTGCAGCTTTTTATTGATGGACTCAATTCGGATGTACTTATTCACGCAGTCGGCCATAATTGGAAGCTGCATAGACTTTATCTAGAACAATGCGACTATTTTCGTGCTCTCTTCCAAGGTAATTGGAGCGATTCGGGCAACAATGAATATAATTTGGAAATTGAGGACGAAAACATTTGTTATACAGGTTAGAAAATTATTCAATTTTAAAAATCATTTACTAAATAAAGGTCTAAACAATGTTTTTGCCTCATTGTATAACAACGAAATCGAAATTGACGAACAACATATCGCTGGTTTGAAAATTCATTTTGCAAAAATTCTTTCAATATTATTTAGGAGTTTGCGGGGCTGCTTCAATGCTCAGCTTGGTTTCTTTTAAATTTTTAATTGAATTTAATATGGCCTTCAAAAAAAGTCCTTTTTTTTCAAAATTTAAATTTATTATAATTTCCAGAATCCAGTTTTGGACAAATGCAATCTCCATTTGAAGGATTATGTCCGACACAAAGATAAATTATTGATTTGCCTCCGACTCGCCGATCGTTATGGTTTTGAGGAGAGAATGGCCGAAGCACTGGAATTCCTCAAATTCACATTTTGCCAATTTTGCACTGACCCAGAATTCCTTCGAGGAATGCACCAATCTTGGCTGGTCAAATTGTTTTCGGCCGATTTCATTTGCGTACGGGAAAATGAATTGGATTTGTATTTGGCCATTCGAAATTGGATATTCCTTCGTGAATGCCCCGATGGACAAATTGGCGACGAACAGGTTTATCATTAATATAATTTATTTATTAATTTAATTAATTAAGGCACAACGTCAACTTTTCAATTCGCCAAAATTTGAGTGGAGAAAATATGCCAAAATATTGCGCCAAATCCGTGTGGCCCATTTATGCAATTTGGAAAGCACTTTGGATCGAATTACGGCGGATGGACTAATCCCAAAGGAAATGATCAATGAAATTGTTGGCCTCCAATGGGGCACAATGTTGCGTTCCGAAGAAACACCAATTGCCGGAGGAGGGAATGCAAATGGGTGGGCAAAACATTTGGGGATAATTTATGAATTTATTTTTAGGGGAGGAAATGATGTAATTGAGGATGAAACATTCAATGCGAATTGTTATCGATTGGGACGGACTGGAGTGAGTGCATATTCCCGGACAAGTTGGCGATGGCTTGGATACTTTTTTGGCGTCGATTTGTTGATCAGCTACGATTATGGGTTAATTCAATTTTATTATTAATTTAATTTTAAATTAATTTTAGTTTCCTTCGATTGACCCGAAATTGTACGGTTGCGCCAACTCAACATCAAATTTCCATAAAACATGTTGATGCGATGAAATTGAATTTCAGGTACAAAAATAGACAATTTTAATGAATAAATATTCCAATTAAAGATGCATTGTTTACATTGATGGAGATGGAACAATTTTATTGGATACAAAAAGGCAAACGAGAATGTTCAATTTGGATCGGGTAATTTTATTTAATTTTACGGCATTAAATTTTTTTTGTGAATAAATTATTAAAAAAAACCATTACAACTTTAATATATTATTTCCCATTTTTAGAGCATCGAATTGGGCGCATTCAAATTGCCTCCAAAGTCCCAGTCAATTTGTGTTCATCTTTTTTATTTGCCATTTCCGCCCATCCATCCACATCAACATCATTGGGATCAATTCGAATCGATGGCCTAATGAAGAAATGCCCGAAGGATAAATTCATCCAAAAATTCTCTAAAATAATCTCAATGTTTTATATTTTTTTTAAACCCAAAATTTATTCTTTTTTTTTGTATTCATTTTCAATTCATTCACTTTTTCAAATTAATTCAATCTCTGCTTAAATTTCCTTTTTTACGTGCCGAATTTTTGACCACCTAAATCAATTAAATTTTATCAAATTTGAATAAATTTTTATATTTTTGTATAATTCAAATAAAATAAGCTTAAAATTGGAATTCGCTCATTATCCTAATTAATTAAGAAATGGAATATAATTGGACGAATATACAACAATTAATAATGAATTATGGAATATTCATTTGGATTGTTTTTTGCATTAAACGGGAATACTTCGACTTATTGGGGCATTAGGCCCTCCGGCTAAATCTGATGTTGTCCTTCTTCCTCCATTGTTTGGTCGATTTGGGCCGGAATTGTTGAAGGAATTGAGCACAATTGTTTGGCCACCCCGATACGGATCCTTTTTAAAAGGGAAAATTAAATAAGAATTCGGGGGAATTCCATTGGAAGAATTAAACCACCCCCAAAAAATCATCAAAAACCCTTTTTGGCCAATTCCCCTAATCCATTGGACTATTTGTTTGTAATTTCCCATTTTGGCCATTCCCAACCTGTTCATGGGGTTCCCCAAAATCGGTGCCCGTCTTTTCCGCCTTCCTTTTCCTCCGTTTCGCCGCCCTCAACTCAATTTGTCGTTTTGTGCGCGGAATTCGCAATCGAACAAAACAGCAAACAATCACAATCATGACCAACAGAACGGCCGAAACGAGGCC
Organism: Pratylenchus scribneri; assembly: GCA_030063045.1. NCBI lineage: Eukaryota > Metazoa > Nematoda > Chromadorea > Rhabditida > Pratylenchidae > Pratylenchus > Pratylenchus scribneri. The sequence goes on from JAQSEB010000010.1 coordinate 4,158,357, forward strand.
AACCAGCATCCAAAGACGAAGTCCTGGTGCCACATATTGGTCCAGGAAGGCCATTTCATCGCGCATTATGGGAAAGAGGGGGATGCGGGATGGGGAAAGTTGCTGGAAATTGGGAAATAAAAGAATTTGTTCCTTTAAATCAATTTTGGGAGTGGAAAATGTGGACATAACCCAAAAGTGGGTTGGATTTGTGCCAAAATTGTGATGGCATTGCAAAATAAGATGGCAGAACATTCCTTTAAGAGGAAAACCCACTTTAGTAAACTTTTATGATGGGCCACTAATATTTGGCTAAAATGAATGGATTGGATGGATTGGCCATTTGGTATTTTTGGTGGTGGCTTTTTGGCCCCCGGCGAATCAATATTTTTGGAGGAGAAAGGATGGATGGATGGCCAGAGGGGAAATAAAAGTGGAAAGAGCCATCGGAAATGAATGAATTGAATGAATGGCCACATTTTTGTGTGGAAAAGTTGAAGAAATTAGGAATATTTATTTATTTATTGGCACAAAAAAAATGTAAATTAAAATTGCACAAATTTATCATTCCATCCAAATATTCCTCTCTAATTGTTTCAATCAAATGAATTAGCCGAATCCGAAGAAGTTGAATTTTTGGTAGAGTCGAAGATAACGTTGTTTCCGATTGGTCACCCGCTCATCCGGGTCCATTGTCTCCAAAGGTTCATAGCCCAATGCTAAAAAGGTTTAAAGAATGAATGAATGGGTCTTAATATTCTCAATATTGAAAGCAATTATCCCTCTAAAAATACAAATATTTGTGGATGGATAGGACATAAATTTATTTAATTTAATTTAATATTATTATTTAATGTTTGGAATGAATTGAATTATGATTGGATGAACCATTGGTAGTGTATAATTGGAATTATGGAGACAAAAAAATTGGTCAAATGAATGAGAATAATGAGATTATTTTGGTGCCAATATTGCTTAAAAATAACAAATCATATAAAGAACGGTATTATCTCCATCCTACCTCGTTCGGTTCATTTAAACGCTGATAAAATTTTCATTTAAAAGAAATATAAAATATTATTTCTATCAAAAGATAGGCAATTTTCTGCTCTATCAAGTAATACGAAGATCACCAATAATGGTTGGGATTGAAGGAAGTTATGAATGCGCAAAGATGGGCCAATATTGGCTGGGGCGCCTCCTCAAATGCAAGAGAAAGGGAAGATTTTGATGGCTGCTGAGTACTGTACTGACTAACAGCTGTGATGGAAGGGCCCTCTCCTATACAGTACTCCTCTCCCTTCCCTTTAATCAAGGAGTGATGCCATTTGACATGCCTCCAGGCATTGTTCTCTTCATTGGGAGAATATTCTTTCTTTTGAAGCCTCCTAACTCATCAATGGATAAACCAATTTTGATAATCTTGGTATCCTTTGATAAACGTAAATTCCTTAAAAATTTTTTTAGGCCAACTTTCTTCCTTATTAATTCTGTTTTTTTCTGTCCTCTTTCCCTTTTTAATCCGACATTTAAAACTGAAACTATTTGATGCCTCAAATCATCTTATTCTAATGGTTCCTCCATTCATTCTATTTGGACAAGGAGGCCACTGTTTGGTTCATAATTCATCTTAAACAAAACCATCATAAAATAATTGATCATTTTGATATCCATGGCATCCAATCATAAAGTCAATAATAATAATATTAATGATTGTTTGTACCAATCAAACAAAAGATTAATCCGTTTATCCACCTGATTTTCGGCATTCGCCATTCCCTCGTTTGATGTACACATTGGTGAATGGAGTGTATAATGGCAATTTCATATTCACATTTGCGTACAATTCACAAGTGAAAACATCCCTTCCCCCAACATATCCGTAAACCACCAATTTGCATTGTTGTTCATTTTGGCATTGGGCCAAGCATCGGTCTTCGGTCGCCTCATAACTATTATTCACCATTTTGTAGGGGACTGTGGCCGGATTTATGTCCCGATCCGTGTATTCCACAAAACATTCGCACAATTGGCAGGGAGCCCCAAAATGACGACCTGGGGAGGATTCGAAAATTATTTATGTTGAATTCGAAGTATAGTCGCTCAAATTAATTATGGAGAAAAAGTGCGCAATGGGCAATGTCATTATAATTAATCTTTGATTTTTTGCCCTAATCATTTTGAATTAATATGGAATAATTTCGGAGCAAACTGAACTTGGCCTTGCCACTGCCTCGATAATGACCGGCAAAAGGAAAATGGAAAGCATCGAAAGGCCAACAAATGAGGATGGCCACATTTTTTTGATTCTATTTTGGCGAAATAAAATAAGAAAAAATTGAGGAAGGCAAAAACGAAGAAAAATGGCGCGGCGATCTAATAAGTGAATTGGAAAGGAAGAAATGAAGGAAGAAATGAAGAGGAATGGTTTGGTCAATGCGCAAATCCATTTTTGGCGGATTTTTGCGAGCTTTGTTCCCTTTTCACCGCCCTGAGGCGTTTTATCCATTTTTCCCTTTTTGCCCCAATTTGTTTCGGTTATCTCTTGGTGGATTGATTATCCCAAGGAGGATTCCATTTTCGATGGAATTTTTTGGGAGAAGAATGGCTTATTTAATGTTTTGTTGAATTAATGGCTGAATATTATATATCTGAGAGTGGATGGCCTTGACGGAGATCATTCCCTCCAAATTTAGAAAAATCTGGTTTTATGCAAATTATTGTTGCCAAAAACAAATTAAACGGAAATAATTGGATTTGAAGAATGAAATAATTGGAAATGGGAAAATAATTCCGAATTAATTTGAAATATTTTAACAATTATTCCTCCATTGATGAATTTATTCAAAAGGGAATGAGATCGAATTATAAATTTGGGTCAACAAATAAATGTTTAGCCGTTTAAAATGTTGGACGTCGATGCCTCATATCAGACAAAATGAACATTTATGGCCAATATTATTAATGTTTTATAGCCATATCCTTCATTTCCTCCTTCTTCAAGGATTAATCACATCCATTTCCAATCACCCAATATAATCAAACCAAATACTAACCATTTATATTGTCCCAATTATTCAATCCTCCCTCCATCTCATCCTCAAAATTGTACATTTTTCTTCATATTTTACCTTCCATCCAATTCACATTTTTGTCAATTCATTTTGTTTTCCATCCATTCATCCATTCAAACACATTTCATTTTCTCTCGCTCATTTTACAAAATTAATTTTCTTTAAAAACTTGTTCCCCTCCCTTTTCTTCCTCTTTCCATTCCATTTCCGTTTTCATTCCCTCCATCCAAATGCGCCTTTCCATTCCATTTTTTGTACATTTTTTGAGGGCAAATTCACATCCCGGAAATCTGCCTTTGGAGAATTGGACGAATTCATTCAACGTTAATGAATTAAATAATTTGATCCTCCCATCTAATTCTATAATCAAATGTATGATTGCTTGATTTGCATCCATCTTTGATATTAAAATGTTGAAAGTTTTTGAATTTGCCATCATTTAATTTACACCTATGCAATGGCCTTCATTGAGCCTTAAAATTCATTCATTTTTCACTCCAATTTGTGATTTAATTTAATTTCAACTTTTGCAACATTCCTCCCATTTTGTTGTCGTCACAAAAAAAAAAGTTCGTTCTTCGCTTTTTTAAGCCCAAAGATCGTACCCAACCTCTCCTCATTTTGACCATTTTCTGATCCAAATTTGTGCGGAAGAAGATTTTTATGGTTTGGTCAATTTTATGGATCAATGATTTTTGACAAAATTTGGCAAATGAAATTAATTCAATTGGGCCATTAGAAATGTTGACATCACATTCTCCATCCAATCAATTTGTCTTGATTGGCTGGCTCCAAAATGATCTCCACAACTATATCCCTTTGTTCAACATTATTAAAAGATTGGAAATGTCCAAATCCAATGATTGAAATATTCATGGAGAATTGTTATTCCCAATCAAAATGATTGGCCGCAATAAATCGATTAAAATGAACTTTTTGATTGCGCAAAATAATTACCCCAAAAATTACACATCATTCATCAAAAGTCGGCGTAAGATGGGGCGACTAGACATCTGAAAAAAACAATAAACCAACCAAACAACCCACTCCCCTTCCTCCCCTCATTTGCGTGAAATTATTTGGCCCAATTCCCCTTCATTCCCTTACTATTCAGAACATTTTGTCCTTTGCCTTTTGATGATGTTTTCATTTTCCTCCATTCTCCTCCTCTTTTTGTCCATCCAAATCCAATCCATTTTGGCCAATTCAATCACTTCCCCGGCATTGTTTATGGATCGGGAGGGATGCGGCGAAACCAAAGGATGTTTATTTAAGCCGGTTGGATGCAGTCAGTCCCCCCCCAAAAAAAAATTATCAGAATATTTCTATTTCTTTCAGATCCAATGTTGGATTGTTCTTTCGGTTTGCCAATTCTCTCTAATAATTCCCCTTTTCCATCAATTCAAATAATTCATTTTTAGCAATCATTTTCTCCGTAATTGGCCCAAATCGTTTAAATGTCCAGGTCCTCCTTTCTTCCCTAAACAATTTTTCATTTTATTTTGTTTGCAGATGACCGCCCAAAGTTTGGTGCCGGCCCCCTCCCTTCAATATGTGGCCATTGGCTTTTCAAATGATATGAGAATGGTAATTAATTATTGGCCTAATTTGGGTCTATTTTTGTTGGATTATGTTGAGAGTTTTTTTAATCCAAACAAAGCCTAAATCCAATCAAGCAAATGGGTCAATTATGCCTCTGATCTGAATGTTCATTCATTTATTCATTCATTTCCCTTGCCAGTCACCGCCATCCATTTTCCATTTGCGTCATTCCCCCCCCCCCCCCCCCCCCTCTCCAACCCCAAATACTTGCGCATCTTCATTTGCCCCAATAAATTAATTGTATATCAAATGTAATTGGAAAAAAAACAACAAAAGCATCAAAAAAGAACACCGCTACCCCATTTTTAGTTAACAATATTTTGGGTGATGGAGAGGAGAATGTATTTATTGGGGGATGGCCAAAGTCACATTGCCTCCCCCAAAAATGGTGAAATGAATCAAAGAAGAGGCCAAATTGATCCAATTAAAGTTGGGCAGGGGGAAGGTGTTCACGGCCATATCGGCCCATTGGATTGACGCAATTGGCGGGAATGGGAAAAAGTGCAAAAATGGATGTATTGTGGACAAACCACGCGAATTCCAATTTTATGGAGTGAACATTGAAGGGACTAAAATAAAAAATTCGAATGAAATGGAATGGAAAATGTTTGTAAAATGACAAAAAATAGGAATTAAAGGTTCTTGTCAAATCGGGGATATTAATCCTCGGTTTTCATCGGCGGCATTGGGGCTGGTGAATCTGTCATCAAATAAGGCATTTAATTTGTTGTTGGTTGGTACAATTCTCTCAAATATTCTTCTGGCCCTGAGGCAAAATTCACTCAAATTGCTTTTCTCTTATTAAGCAATGAAAAGGGTGATTTATAATAATATAATTGGGCATTTTTGCTAGGGCGATGATTTTGTGACGGAATGTGTGCTCAGTCCCGATGGGAGTATGTTCGATGATGTGGACGTTTTTGCCTCCTACAACATTGATAGGACCAGCAATGATCGGACAATATTCAATAAGGTAGGTCATTAACAATTTTGGTGAATGGAATGGCCTTTTTGATGAGGAATGAGATAGCACGGCAATAAGAAGATTTATTCAAAAGGAATTTGTAGGAAAAAGTAGAAATATTTCATTGTTTTATGTATTTTAATTAAGACTGAACGTTCTCTGTTTTTCGACGATGTTCGAGGCGAAATGATCGATGGCCGATTGTATTGTTCATTTGTGCAATGTAAGGAAGGAGGGAGGATTATTTGATTTAATGGGTTGAGGGGGAATATGGTACATATTTTTGTGTTTAATAATGTTGGAAATAGAATATCCAAACAGGGAATTGGAATTGGAAAGGACACCTACGATTAGTATAGTAGAAGTAGAATTCAAGGTCATTTTGGATAATTAAAATAATTATATTGCAATTTTACTTCAAGAAGCTTTTCAAATGCTTTCCCCTATCATTACGATGTACGAAATAAATCTCATGAATTTTGTGTTTGATAGAGAAAATGGGGAAAATTACACAAATTTAGACAATTCCATTTGAGTGTTTTGCAGCTCTTCGTCCTCAATTTTTGCTCTCGAAAGGACCAGCTGATCGAATATGGAATTTGGACAAAAGATTTTGGATTATGGGTGCCACGGGCAGTGCCCAGCCAGATGAAATCAACGCACACGATACATCAATGTGAGAATAAAGGGAAAATGAGAGCAAAAGCCAAAAAAAAAACCATTGTGATTGACGGATTTGGAGTAAATTTAGAGAGGGCTTTTAGATTGGATTGGTTAGACCAAGGTTAACATGAGTGTAGCGTAACCAAAAAGCCGGTCTTAATCAAAAATACATTCCATTGCTACAGAGGTTCCCATTTCTACCCGATCGTGTCCTCCCGTGCCATCAATCCATCCCAAATTGGAATTCACAATTATGAATTGCCTCCCGTCTATGGCAACATTTCGGCCAAAATGGCACCGATCATGCACGAAATGAGGGCATCTCCTATTTCAAACGGAAGAGAAAATGGAAACGATGTGCCAAAAGAGCCAGTTGACAATAATGATGGGCCGAGGAATGGGCCGAAATTGGAATTTGCCCTAATTGCCACCCTTTTCTCCACCTTCATTTTCTTCTTCTCCATTCATGCTGTATAAAAATGAATGAAAACTTTGGGCCAAAGGCATGTTTTTTGACGGGAGAAGAACAATTTTATAAATACCCCAATCATCTATATCCCAGTATTAAGAAAAGAAATATGAAATTCCATCATCAATTTGAACAAAATTGTCTCCCCAATCCTGCTTCCATTTTATGAATATTTTATACGGGTTTTTACATCACTTATGCCGGCCTTCTCTCCTCATCTAAAAAAACATTTTCATTAACCATTATTCGTGTATTTTCCCTAAAATTTTTCTCTTTTTATGTTTTTATCTTTTACTCCTAATCTAATGATTAATAAAGCATTTATAAAAGAGGCTTTTCCGATTATTTTGGTACCAAATTTGAAATATTAGAAAACATTATTTATATCAAAAGATAGACAATTTTCTGCTCTATCAAACCATATCAAGATCACCAATAATGGTTGGGATTGAAGGAAGTTATGAATGCGCAAAGATGGGCCAATATTGGCTGGGGCGTCTCCTCAAAATACAAGGGAAAAGGGAGATTTGACATGACAATAGCCTCAAGGCAATCTTCCTTGCTGCTGAGTACTGTACTGACTGACAGCTGCTGACCGAAGGGCGGCTCTGCTATACAGTACTCCTCTCCCTTCCCTGTGATCAACGAGCTATTTGACATTCCCCAAGGCATTGTTTAACCCGACTATTCCTTTCTTGGGAGAATATGCAATGAATTTGTGCTTATTTTTTTGTAATGATGAAACAATTTTAATGGTATGCCCATCCCATCTTTTTCCCACATCCATTAAGTTAAAAAAAACAATATTCAATTTTATCAAAATTCAAAAATAAAGTTGATTTGGAATAAATTGAAGTGAGATTTATTGAAAGGATCAAATCAATGGTCTGCCATTTCATCCTCTTCTTCATAATGATCGCCGCCATTAAGGTCTTCTTCTTCTTCGCCTTCCTCATCTTCATCATCGTCGCCAAACATCCCACCATTTTCTAAATTATTTTGGAATAAAGTCGAAAATAATCAGATAAAATTCACCTGAAAGTCCATCATCCGGTTCCGGATTCAATTCCTGGCATTTATTCAATGTAGCGAACAATTCGGAAACTATTAATTAAATTTAAAATTTGTTTTATGATTTTGAAAGTTACTTTGTGCAGAATTGGCGGGAATAAGGCGAAATGCAACTGTTTTCACTTCATCTTCTTCCTCTTCATCGTCCTCTTCAATATCCATTTCATCCGGTGTGTATTCAACTCCTAAATAAAATTGGCAAAAATTATTTAATTTTACATTTGATTTTGGAACCTGCTTTGGCCGTGTCAATCATTGTGAAAAGGCATGGCTCTGCAAAATCCTCGTTTGAAGTGGACACAGCATGCACCACAATTGAGGGGATGGGCAGTCGAAGGCCTTTCCTTGTTGCGGGATCCATCCAAATCATTTGACTTAAATTGTTTTTATAAATAAAAAAGATTGGCTTATTTAATTTAACAAACCGATCTGTGAGGAACAGCGTACCCTGGCCAAGGCAATCCTTCTCCCAATAAGCCTGATGAATAAGGGTTTATTATTGGGTAAAATTGTTATTTTTGTTTGTCCCATTTTTGATTATTATTACTTTTGTTTTTAATTATTCTTTTAAATTTTTAATGAATGTGAATTATAAACTGACCACAACTTGGTTCTCCGTTGCCATTACATTTTCACTTGGCTCTTCACAATCTTGCATAACAATCATTTTGTTGCAATTTTTATTATTATCGAAATATTTTTATTGTTGCTATTTTTATTTTGCTGCCAGCCACTCTACTTCTACTCTCGATTCGATGAGGGAAATGGTTAATTGAGGATAGCAGCAAAAGGAAAAAGAAAAAGATCAAATTTGGATAAATTTTCATTTTCTACAAATAATAAAAAAAATATATTTAAATATTTAACAAATTCCCTTTTTCATCGTTTTTTCATTCCGATTCCGAGTTCGGAGTTCGGACTTCGGAGTTCCAATTTTCCGACCCCGATTTATTTTTGGCAACAAAAGTTCATTTATTGATTATGTTTATTGCTAATTCGAGTTTAGATTTAGAATATAGAATAGGTTTAATAAAATTAAACGATTTTTAAATAAAATAATTTGATATTTTTATTTCATTTTTCAAGATTTTTGCCAGAATATTAATCAATTAAAATGCATCAATTTATGAATGGCGATGGGCCATTCAAACAGCAGCCATTGACAATCGAAATGGCATTAGCAGAACCACCCGCATGCCTTACTGAAGTGGAAGAAATGTTAATTGAACAGAGAGGACTTCATGAGGTAAAAATTACTTTATCGAAAGTTAAATTTATTTCAAAAAAGCTTCCTTTCCCTGGAATGGACAAAAGTGGTCGCGGCGTTTGTATGAAAAATGAAGCAAAAGCATGCCAAATGGGCCCCCTTTGTCCTCTTCGTCACATCATCAAGGATAAGCAGGTTGTATGCAAACATTGGCTCCGTGGTCTTTGCAAGAAAGGCGACCAATGTGAATTTTTGCATGAATATGATTTAAGCCGAATGCCAGAATGCTTCTTCTTTTCCAAATATTGTAAGTTGATTTATGTAAATGTTTATATATTCTTTATAAATTTAGTGGCCTGCAGCAATCGGGAATGTCCATTTCGCCACATCGACCCGGAAAGCAAAATAAAGGATTGTCCATGGTTTGATCGAGGCTTTTGCCGGCATGGACCATTTTGCAAAAATCGGCACAAACGACGGGTCTTTTGTCCACTGTTTTTGTTGGGCTTTTGCCCAGAAGGGCCACTTTGCAAATTTTCGCATCCATCATTTGAATTGCCTCCGGCCGACCCTCCGCCACGACCAAATTTCAGGCAGAATTATGCAGTCACTTGTCACAATTGCCATGAAAGAGGTTTGGTTTTAGAGGCAAAATAAACTAATTGATTGGAATTGTTAGGCCACAAAGCAACGCATTGTCCGCATTTGCCGGCCCAAACCCAATTGCATCAAGTGGATGCCAATAAACTCAAACAATACGCCACACAGGCTCAGGAGCAGCAACGGAGGAATATTGTAAATAATTTGATTGGGGATATTCTTTTAAATATTTAATTTTAGGCTGACATCACTTGCTATAAATGCGGCGAAAAAGGCCATTATGCGAACAGATGTACAAAAGGGATTTTGGCATTTTTGTCGAACACAGGTGACCAACAACGAGCAGAAAATCAACAAATCGGCGGACGAGGCCCAGAGCCAAAAGGAATTCAAAGGCTGAGCGAAGGGCAAGAAAATTGATGAGAACAAAGATTTCAAACAAATTTCACTTTTTTTTTTCTCAATTTCTAACGATAAATATATTGTAAAAATTAAATTTTATGGATATATTGGTTTTTTACCAAAAAATATATTGTTTTCTGCCATACATTTTGTTAATCAATTTTTATATCAAAAGAGGATGAGTTCGAAAAGAAAATATGCATCGGAGAGGAATAATAATGGAAGTTCATCAAATGGAAATGCGAATTTGGAGGATTTTGACCAGCCATCATCATCCGCAAAAATGGCCCGATACATTGAAAATTTGGTCTCAATAAATGGATTGAACGCTCATATGTAAGTTTAAAATTAATTTATTGAGAAGATGGAAAATTAATCAAATAAATTTAAATTATAAATAAAATTTATTGCTTATTTTGTAGTTTAATTGTAACTTTTTAGTAGCTGTCCACTTTGCAATGGATATTTTGTTGATGCCACCACAGTACTGGATTGTTTGCACACTTTTTGTAAATCTTGTCTGCTCAAATATTTTCAAGGTTTTTCAAAAAATTACATTTTTTATTTATTAAATGTTTAATCTAACATTTTCAGATAACACGGATTGCCCAAAATGCCATAATCAAATCCACCAATCCCATCCTTCGCATTATGTCGCCTTCGATCGAACAATGCAGGACCTGGTCTACAAATTGGTTCCGGGAATGCAAAATGATGAGCAACGACGCCGTGAACAATTCAATCAACGGCAAAAGGCAAAGGAAGCACGCGAATTGAATGGAAAAGAAACAACATCGAATGGGCGGACGGGGTTATCTTCTTTGTCAGGGGCAGAGGATTCTGGCATTTCCAATTCATCCATGGAGGATGAATCCATCACCATTGGAAATGCAACAAAAGGTTGATTTTGAATGGGGAATATTTAATATTTTAATATTAGATGAAGAGAATAACAAAGGAATTGGTGGTGGAGGATGTTGTGCCATTGGCCAGGACTCGACTACTGCACATCGAAGGGTAAATATTTTGAATTGATAATGAACATATTTAAAATTAAAAGAGTGATGAGTTAGTTCTGATTCATTTGGTGCCCGACGACGAACTCAAGCCAATTGACCGTTCATTTGTGCGTTTATCAGGTTAATTAATAATTAATTTAATTATTAATATTGTTCGATATTTTAGCTTTTGCCACCGTGAATACAGTCAAAAGACTGCTCGCATATTTGGTTTTCGATGACATCACAAAATATAATGAATTCGACATATTCTGCAATCGGGAATTGATGGGACGCGACTACTCAATGGTAAATTAGAAATTGTTATTTGGGGGGTGGGGAATACTTTAATTTAACCATCAAATAATATTTATTTAATTTTAGGCTTTCATAACCAAAACTCGATGGCGCAATCGTCCGGAACCGGTGATATTGATGTATAAGGGACATTTGGATTTCTAATATTATTGAAAGACGATTCTCAACGAATGAATGATGGACAATTAAATTGGAATAAATGATTCATAAAACTCTTTCACAGTTCTTTCGGAAATAAATGCATTTTTCATAATTATGGATTGTTTTGGAAAATAATTAAAATGTTGTTTTTATTATGTTTTTTGAATGCATTTAAAGAGGAATAAATTTATTCAAAATTCAAAAACATTCTTTTGTGTTTATTTATAATTTATGGGGAAAAACAATGAAACAAAATAAATTTATATTATCAATAAAAGTTGGAAGGGAAATGTTTTATGTGAATAATAAAATAAAATAAATTTGGCCATTAAACAAAATCACATTAAAATGGGGGAATATGTGTTGGAAAAATCCCGATAAATTCGTCATTAAATAAACAAAAATAAGTACCATCTTCTTTCCTTCTATTTGTGTTGAAAGTCATTCAATCCAATTTAATTCGAGAGTAGATTTTGTGGACAAAACTGGCGCTGGAAACATAGCCAACAGTGCCACAAAGAAGTCCAATTGCGAGGCAAAAGAGGAACATATAGGAAAAATAGAAGGTTGTTTGGAATAAACCATACATTCTAAAAAATAATAAAAATTAATGTTCATCATTATTTTTGGGATTACTTTGTCTTGAAGAAATAATAGTAAAATGCATAGTTGTAGACGTAAAGGGCAACGGAAGCACCGGAGGCAAAACTTGTCCATCTCCTAAAATATATTGATTGATTTAAAAATAATATTTGAAATATAAACCATCGATAATCTTCGGCATTGAGCAAGAAATATGTGCCAACAATGCTCACACAAGCAGTCACGACAATCAAAATTAGAGCAACCAAAAGCATAAACCTATATTTATTAATTCCGAAGATATTTTATAGATTTAAAAAAAAGCAAACCCGTAAACGTAGTAGATTTTGTAGGCCCAAAAGCTGGTGAAAATGAAATACCTGATGAGGAATTGGAATAAATATAAAATAATAAGTAAAAGAATGTTACATTTCAATGAAAATTGAGCCAAATGGAAGGAAACCGGCGCCAATGGCAATTACATACGGCTCCAAATACCATTTTTTGTCAGGAATTGGACGGGGCACAACATTAATTCGGCAAGGAATATCGGCTTGGCCTTTGACACTTCGGCCGATTAAAGTGCCAATCAAATTGAGTGGAATGACGACGAAAACACAAATTGCCACAATGGCCAACTATTTAAGTGAAAATATATTGAATAATTTATAAAAAACAAAAACCATGGTCGTGAAGGGGATTGCCCGAGAGGCATGATAGCCAATTGCCACTGCATTCACGCCCAAAGCCATTGCGGCCAAAATGCAGGGAAGGAGGAGGGCCCCAACCAGCATTTGCTTAATCCAACGTTTTCCGCCGACACGGCTGTGTTTAATTTTTAATTTGTTTTATTATATTTAAACAAATTACCTGTACATTCCACCGCCGAAACATCCATTGATTGGTGTAGTGATTGCATAAACTGTGGAAAAGTTAATAATGAATTTAATTTTTAGCGAAAAAACACACCAAAAATTGCAGCGCTCAGCAATGATCCACGTTCAGTGTAAAATTCGGAAATAATTGCCAACATAATTGTAATCAATGTGGCACTGATTAAATGATAACCAGTTCCAATAATGGAGGAGAAAAGCAAACTAAAATGCAAAGTGGAATTAAATTAATTGATAATTTACGGATATGCCGGTGCACGGAATACATCACCTTTAAAGTAATTGATAAGTTATTTTATTTAAATAAAAAAATATACCATGAACTTGTTTCCATCCATAATCATCCGGCAAGTCCAAATCCTCCTCCGGGTCTTTGTCCTCTTTGTGGTAACGGGCATAGTCCTTGTTGAGTGTTCGAAGAAGGATCATCCAAACGAGGCCAACCAAGAAAACAACCATCATAAATGAATTGAAAATTGAGAACCAATGAATCTGAAATTGAATAATATTAAATATAAATAAAATAATAATCAAACTCGATGTTGGAAGAAACTTGGGTCCAAATATCGATCGAAACGTTTGTCAAATTGAACGTCCGTTTGCTTCCAAACCACTTCATAGGTGAATGACAATTCCATATTCGCTTGGATTTCCTTCTTCTCTTCTGCCGTCACATCAACTTGGACAATCTGCAAAATTCGAATTATTTTATTAATTTTTTGTTTAATAAACTAACATTGTTTCCATTGTAACCAATTTCAAACTTTTTGTGTGTATAAATGAACGAAGAACCAGTCCCTCTTTCGCCCACGAGAGCTGAAAATAATTTAAATATTTTAAATATTTTTGAGTAACTTTTTACCCCATATCGGCAATTCATCAACGTACATTTGATACCTAAAAATGAATTTATTTTAATTGTTTTAAATTGAATTACTAAATAAATTTAATAATGAATATTTTCCTTAATATTTACCAATAATTATGTTCAACTGCAAAAATGAATGCATCTGCCTCATCCGGTGTCAATGTTTTCTTGCAAAATGTGTTTTTAGGCTGATCAATTTTGTAACGAATGTTCATTCCGGAGAATTCCAACTCAACGCCAAGCAATGCCTCCCCAATTGTCTCATGGTAATGTTCAATCTTTTTCTTCTCTCCTCGACAAAACGGAAGAGAATAATAATTGTAAGTCTCTTGCCGATTGCTGTATGGGCCGACCTGGAATTTTTTTGAGATTAAATTCCAAAAATTTTTAATAATATTAAACCGTATTCATCCAAAGCACCACTTCATCGCCATCCTTGTAAACGTGATCATGTTCATCCGGGCTAATATTTTGAACAAAAATAATTATGAAGAAAAATAATTGAAAGAATAAATTGTTAGGTCGTAACATTTGTTTTTGTTTTCTCTGTAATTTTATTCAATCATTTTTCAATGAACTGATTTTATTTTATTGAACAACGTGGCTCATTTCGGCATCAAAAACCGGATTCATTTTTTTATTGTTCCTTGATTGAGGTCGAGGCGAGGTCCGAGGTTGGAATGGGATGGATTCACCAAAAGGTTAATTCGCCAATAAAATTGTTTAAAATGTAACACAAACCCATACCCCACCATAAAAGGTTTTTCTTAATTTAGAGGAAATTAATAGAATTCTAATAATATGACATAAATGAATGAAAGCATTATTTTCATATTTTATTCAAGATAAACATGATTTATTAAAGATTTAATTTCGTATTGTAAATCATTCTTTAAAATTTTATCATATGTTAAAATATATAATAGCATGAAATAATGTAATGAATGACAAAATAGGATAACAAATATAATTAATAATCCTTTAAAATTGCAAAATCAATGGCTACCAATTTTTCTCGATTGGACTTTCTAAACCTGAAAAGATAAATTAATTAGTATCATAATGGACAAAAATGAAACGAACAATATCCGTTTGCGTCCAATAATGTGAGAGCACCATTTGTTAATTTTGGATTTGTACCAATTAAATTTTCTTCTGAAAGTACATATTTTAGAATTTTCGACAATTTTAATATACTTTGTGCCAATATTTCTGCGATTATTCTCTTCGAATGTTGGCCAGCTCGTTGGCAGAAAAAATTAGTCCATTGAACCTGAAAAATAAAAGATTCATATTTTTATTGCGGAGGATTTTACCTCTAAATCTGAATTTCTGACGCCAATTGAATAGGAACGACTTGCTCGGGCCAACGATGCAATCATGGCCAAATTATTTTCAATCAAAGTAGAAATACTATTTTAGATGAATTATTTTAATATTAAATATTAATAAGAGCCAATGACTTACTCTTGTAATGCCACATAATCTGTGTTAATGTAGATTCCCCGCTGCATAACCAAAATTTCAATTATTTTATTGAGTCGAATCATCGAATATTCAAATTGTTGAGCTGATTCCTTTGAAAATATTAAGTGAAAATTTATTTGGACGACAAACTAAAAGTGAGCGATGAACATGCTCGGCGATGAAATGCACTAATTTTGGGTGTAAATATGTCTCCAAATGATTCCAATGATATAATTTTTGGAGTGTCGAAGTTCTCATAAAACTAAATAAAATGATAAATAATTAAAATTTGACAATGTAAATTTTGTTTACTTTTGTAATCCGCCAAAATAATTTACATGATGTTCTATTGCGGGAATTGTAATTCGCCTAACCAAATGCAAATCTGGATCCTAAAATAAAATAATAAAAATGAATTTATTCGCCGGGTTTCTTACCGAAATTGACATCAATGCAATTGAATCCTTGATCATTTTATTATATGGCAATTCCACATCGGTTGAATTGATTCCGGCCACTTCTGTTATTGTCCTAATTGCTTGCCGAAGTGCCCTATTTGCAAAACGCTGAAATGGTAGGCCAAAAAATAATAAAATAATCATTAATTACCTGGATTATTGAATTCTCAATATCCTGCACAAGAAATAGTCCCTCATCACTGAGTCCGGCTAAAAAATTGTAATTAAATAAATATTTAATTGGATTGGACCAACCAATATAATAGGAAATTGACTCGACAATATATGTGAGAATGCCCAATTCGTATAATTCCTTTTGAACGGGATGCGAGTCAGAAAGTCGCAAATTGCCTTTCACTTCTGTATTCGCAAATGTGCATAATTCGGCTATAAAATTTCACAATGAAGATTATATTTTATGAATTATTTAACCTAAAACTTTCTTCAAAAATCCGACGGTCGCAGCACCGTATAATGTTTTGCCAGCAAAATTCAGTTCCTCCATTAGTGTATCGGAACTGACATGATCGCCAAGTTGATAGGTTTCCACCAATGGAATATTGTCAAAAACCACGGACGAAACTTTGGAATAATTTTAATAAATATATAAAATAAACTATCTCACTTACAATTGCAATTTTCCAATCCACTCGATTTAATTTGATCTTTGACCTGGATGGAGGCAACGGCATCATTGGCAATGGCATCCTTTTCGATGATATAGCAAGTTGGAGTTACCTGAGAAAATTGAAGAATTAATATGTATAATTATTTAATATTTTTTACAGCCAAAACTAAAAAACTATTACATTATTTATTCTTGATTTATTTTAAATAATTTTTTACTCAATTTTATTTTTTTTTTTAAATTGTCTTACAACATCGCCGGACTTTTTGTTGGCAAAAACAATGAATAAATTTGCATCCGTTGCATCCAGCACATTCACTTTGACAGCACAAAGTCGTTTGCCTTGACCTCTTGCTTGGAATACTTGCGTTGTTGGGGTCACGCCGGTCCTATAAATTTTGGTATTAAATTTTATATAATTTTTTAAATTTTTAATCCTAATCTAATCACCAGAATTAAACCATTACTTTTTTCAAAGGGATTATTTTGCAAAAATGTATCCAGAATTGAAAGAGATTTGTACAAAAATCAAAATAATCATCCTATTATTCATCATATTTATGCATTATATCTAGTTTGTATAAAAACGAACGTGTCCTCCTGCCAACAAATTGTTGGACGCCATTTACCCGCAGCAATTCCGGGCAAATATCGCTTACACTGTTCCTGGTTGCCAAATTGCACCAATAAATTTGATATCATAAAAATTTGACTGAATGAAGTAAATGTGGACAAATCCAATCCGCCCATGCATTCTGCAATTTGCAGCAAATCTTTTTGGCCAACGTCAACTCCACCATATTCCTTTGGCATTGTTGCTGCCAATATGCTCGATTTAATGAGTACTTCCCGGACTTTTGATGACATCATCCAATCAGGAGGAGATTCAGAAACTAAATTTTGGAATTTTAATCAAAAAATTTAATTGATTTCTTACGTGCTTTCCCCAACTTCGTTTCAAATTCTTTGACAAATTCTCTAATCCTTTCAATTTCTCTTGCATTCTCGTATTCCGGATAAATTATAAAATCCTAAATTTATTTAATTTTTAAAATGATTTTTCAATTTATAAACCTTCTCAAATTCATCGACCACCAACCCCAGAACGAGGGAGCGTTTATCTATTGGAATTTTCTTAGCAATTTCGGCAATTTCTTCTTTAGTTGGCGGCATTTCTTGCGGAACATTGTAACTTGTTGTTTGCGAATTTGTCGAATTGTTTGACGACATAAATTTCGGAATTTCTATGAATGTTTGTCGTAGTAATAATAATGCCTTTTTGGACGAATTTGGTCGTAATACATGTTTGCAATATTTTAATAGCATTTTCTATGAATTATAATAATGAATCAGCATGTCGAAAATTATTCATTTTTCCATCATTAATTGACTGAATTGGTTATGTTGGGTTCGTGGAACAAAATTGGGGATGATGACCAGTTTATTTTATGAGCGTTTAAACGACTTTCGTCATTACTCATCATCATCACCCTTATTATTACTTTAAATTGACTTGGGTTTTTAATATTAGTAATTTAGCTTATTTGATTAATAAAATTTGTTTATCCCATTCCGATTCCCTTTTAAAATTTTAGCAACCATGAAAAATTTTTAGTAAATAAAAATTAGTACTACCTATTTAAATTATAGATTGGATTGATTAGGTAGATTACTTAGTTGATTAGTTTTTTTTTCATAAATATAAAATAAATTTTAAAAAACCTAATTTTTACTATGATCTTCAGATTTCCACTGGTAAATTTATTAAAAGCTGGCGGCTGAACCTTGTCTTTACAACTTATTATTCCCAGTCAGGCAAGTTATTTGCGAATCGCGTCAACTCCATTCTTCATTTGACAATTTTGGTATTAAAGGTTTGTTGATTGCTACCAAACTTAATTAAAATCATTCTTTTAAGTCCGCCGATCACCATCTACAAAAATGGATATTGACGCTGAATTGCCGCCTGACTTAGAGTAAATTTTTTTACTAAATTTGGCTAAACAAAGTTTTTTTTTTTTGGTGGTACAAGGACCAAATTGCGGGTCATCATCCTTCCGTTATCAGGAATGGTGTCAGACAAATTGGTAAAACATTTAAATAGATTAATTTTATAGCAAAAATTTGATAGTTAAATACTTAAAGCTTAAACCAATAATGTTTTCAAATTGAATAATTTTTAATTAAAGTGAAAACTTAATAGAAATTAATTTATTTTTTTAGGAATTCTCAAGGAGCGTAGCCGTGATGAGATTATTTTGAAGCTGGCTCAGGATGGAATACGTGGAGAACGTGAAATTGCACTTTATGTCCAGATTGAGAATTTAGCAGCAATAAAAAATGACGTAGAAGACCAAAAAGAAGAGAATTCAATAGTTTCGATAATCAAAGACTTGAAGATGGACTCCAAAACAAAATTAATGCTAACCGAATTGCACACATTTATTCCCCGTTATTTTGGATGCCGAAAAATTCAACTGGTTAAAAGAAGTTGGTTCATAGTCAAACTTTTCCATAAAAAGATTGGTTTTTCTAGGCATTCCTAACGAATTTCTACAATTGGAAGACATTACTCATCCATTCACAAAACCATGCATAATGGATATCAAAATAGGCCGAGTCACATGTAAACAATTTTTAAATTATGCTAATTATTATCACAATAAATCAATTAAAAATAATTGATAAGAGAATATGTAAAAAATAATTTTGTTTAAAAAATTTAGACAATTATCCTCTCTCAAAAAATAAAACGGAGATTAATTTTTTTCTGAATTTAGCCAAAAAATTCCAATTTAAGATGATCCGTATGCAAGTGAAGAAAAGAAGAAAGCAGAGGATTCAAAATGCCCATTGCAAAAGATTTTCGGATTTCGTATACTTGGCTACCGGGTTTGTTAGAAATCAAAAATTTGATTTAATTATTTTTTAATCAGGTTCACACAGAGAATGAGACACGTTGTCGGGATCGGGTCTGGGGTCGTGACAGAACTGAAGAGAATATACAGAAAGGTTAGTTGGGCTTCAAATCTAAACATTAAATTTGTGATTACTTAATTTTCAGCTTTCGAGGAATATTTGATCTATGCCCGACCAAATGCGGCCCTCCAAATTGTGAATGCCTTTTTGGATCGTCTCCTCATGATTCGTGATTGGTTTCAACAACAAAATGTTCTGCACTTTTATGCTTCTTCCATATTACTCGTCTATGAAGGATACACAAAATTACCATCAAAAGTTAGTTTAAAGGGATCATGACAAAAATATTAATTGATATCATTTTAGATCGACATTCGGATGATTGACTTTTCCCATGTATTTCCTTCGAGTACCAAAGAAAGAGACGAAAATTACCTTTATGGGATCAACAAAATTGTTGGATTATTCCAGAAAATTCGGGATGACCTGAAGAAGAATGAGATGGGTGACAAAATTCTAATGGACAGAAATGGGCAAATTGCAATCACTGAAGAGATTATTTGATACACTTAGGGCTGTATTAATCATTTTTATCTCGGGATTTAATCGAAAATATTATCCACTTATTGCCAATTCCTTATAATTCCCTTTCATTCCATTCAAACAATTGTTTTTCATTCTATTATTCCATTCAATTTAATTGTTTATTAATAATATTAATTAATTCCATTTGTTTTTATAATTATTATTCCCTTCTTTTTATTCCCAATTTTCATCGAAAATGGAAATCAAAAATTCTTTGGAATTATTCATAATAATTTTAATTTTAATAGAAAAAATAAATAAACGGGTCTATTTTCTTGAATTTATTCCTTCTTTCAAAATAGAATATTTTGGTACAATCAATCGAAGCATTGTTAATTAAATGAAAATAAAATGGAAAAGAATTGAATTGTTAAATAAAAGGGAGAACATATTTTGTTGAAATTAAATAATGTTTGAAAAATGAGATTTTTCCAGAAAATATAATAATATTCTTCCCATCATTGCTCATCGGGATTGGTGTTAAAGTTCTCAAGGTCGTAGTGAAGAATACCACTTGCAATACATGGGGCTGTGGAACGAGGATAGATGCCAATAAGGGCGTCCGCTTTATTGTACATTTCCTCCTTCAGTGAAATCACAATCAATTGAATATCCGTTCGGGAACGTTCACCGATGTAGTTGACAACCTTGAAAATTATAGAATTATTTTTATTAATTAAGATAAGAAAGTCAATTTCCAAACTAATGTTTAGGATAAAAATATGGCACATTAACTAAGAAATATTTTTCTCAAATCACAATTTTGCGATAACTTCCTTATTCTACCAACCTTTCCAATGTTCGTATTATCCAATGCGGCGTCAACCTCATCAAGTACAAAAAATGGTGACGGATTGGAGGAATGGATAGCAAAGAGAAGGGCAAGTGCGGCGACCGTCTTTTCACCTCCACTCAAATTGTCCATTGGCCGAAAGCGTTTGCCAGGTGCAATGCAATTGTAGGAGATTCCATCCAAATATGGCTCTTCCATGTTGATTGGACCGAGGAATGCTTGGGCACTCTCATTTTGGCTCAGCATCTAAAATTTAGCATTGCAATTGATTTTAGGAATGATTGCATTTTTACTTTGTAAATTTCGTCAATTTTATTGGCCACTGGCTCGAAAAATTCTTGGAACAGTCGCAGTCGTTCAGTTTTGACTCTCTCGAAATTTTTGCGTGCCTTCATTGCCCCTCGTCGACCTTCATCCAATTTTGCTTGATTTTCGGTTTCCTTTTCCTTTGCCTGGTCCATTCTTTCATCCACTTTGGTGCTTGGTGCCGTCATTTTTGAAAGTTGCTCTTCAACATCTTTTACTGCTTTGCTCAATTTCTCAATTAATTTGGCAAATTCCGATTCATTGTCAAGCTGAAATATAAATATGAATAAAAATATTATTTATATATATCCTATCACCAACTAAAAAGTGAATTAAAAATCGCAAAAAAAGTAAATTATTCTGATATCTGAATCCCTTTCTCCTAATAGTATATCTTTCAAAAAATTTTTATTTTACTAAATCTTCATCTCTGCTTTTATAAGAGAAATAAAAATGGTACCTTTTTAATATTTTTTAGATTGGAAAAATCAATTTGTATTTCTTCGGCCGCCTCCAAACTTTGATGGGATTGTTGCTGTAATTGCGAAGTTGAGGCGCCACTTGCTTGCGAGTCATCCACTTAAATTTAATCAATTTTATAAAAAATTAATATTGATTACCTGTTCCACTGCTGGTGGTTAATTCGGCGTCCAATAAAATTTGGTCCAATGATCCACTGTTCAATGGAATATTGATTGATAATAATTTACATTGATGAAGTAGTGAATGACGTTTTAGGGCACGTCGATTCTTTTCTTGTTGCTTTTGGGCAATTGAACGCTCTATTAGATGAATTTCCTGGTAATTTTAATTTAATGGAGAATATTCCCTCCTTCCTTCTCACTTTGTCCATTTCTGATGCTTGTGCCTTTGCAGCTTTCACTTCCTGATCCACATTGGCCGATTCTGACCGTTTAACTTCCACCTCCTTTTTCAATTCCTTCACTGAATCCTCGAATTTTTTATATTCTTCTTCCGCTTTTTTGAATTCGGCCTCTAATTTTTTCTTCTCCGCCTCCAATTCCTTCAATTTGTCTTCTTCTTTCTTCACATTTGCTTGTCTATTTTCCGACTTCAAAAAGTCCAACTCAAATTTGATTCGTTCCAATTGATGATTTAATCCATTGATTGCTCTGTGCCAATCAATTAAAGGTTAAATATTTTATTTTGTAAATAAATTACCTTTCATGTTCTTCATGAAGTCGCATTTCCTTTTGTTCATATTCTCTGTAAATATCAAAATATATTTATTAGTTAATTATTTATTTCGTACCTGATGTTCTGAATTCCAATTCGATTGCAAAATTGTGCGAACAATTCATCCTGTATTTTGCCCTTTTCTCGTTCCAATTTATCAATATCTCCTTGTTTTTGTTCAATTTCAACTCTTCTATTTTCAATCCGTGCCGAAATTGTGTCCGGTTCATTGCTCGCCGATTCATAATCCATTTCTTGTTGATGAATTTGTTTCTCGAATTTTTTGATTTCTTGTTCCGTAAATTTGAGACGTGATTCCAAATGTGTAATTTGGTTCCGTTTCATTTCCACGTCCAATTCCCGCTTTGAATTCATGTGTAAATTTCGAAGTTCTTCTTGCAATTGTGTTCGTTTGTCTTTCAATTTTCGAATCATATTTTCGTCCCATTTCTTCGCTTTTGCCTTCAAATCTGAACTGCCACCGCTAATCACGCCAGTTGGCTTAAATTAAGCAATTTTAGATGGATTATTTTGCTAATATTTTACCTGATAATGCGTTCCATCCATTGCCACTGCCCTGTAACGCTCACCAGGGTAGGCAATTCCATAGGCAATTTCGCGGGCATGGTCGGATGTGTCACAAACGAGAGAACTGCCACAAACAAATTGCAAAGCTTTTCGGATGCCCTGATCATTGTTTGGGACGGCAATGACGTCGAAGACGAGTTTTACACCCTGTGGATGTCTTAGGTCACGCAAATGTTCACGGATGGGCTTAAAAAACAACATTTAATTTTGCAATAAAAACCTTGGAAAAATACCTCCACGCGAAGTTCATCGATGGGCAGGAAAGTTTCGGGTGGATAATGTTGTTCACGGAGATAATTTATGCATTCCCTGCCTGTCTCTGCATTGTCAACCAAAATTGCGTTCATATATCTACCACCGAGTACCTTAAAATTGAATATTTAATTTTGTTTTAATTAATTAATTTTTTACCTTTGTAACTGGAAGTTGGTATTTTTTATGCGATGGATTGCACAAATCAACGAGACGACCCAACACTTTCTCTGGGAATACTCGTTTCAAATTCTCTACAGCTTCATGTTGGCGGCGGTTTCTTTCCGTATCAGTGTGGTCTCCGTGGGCATCCGCAATTTCCTTGCAAACTTGATTGTATTCCTCTTCCTTCTTTCGCTTTTGCTCCTTCGATTTTGTGACCTAATGTAAAAATAATTTCATAAATTATTAAGTTTAAAAAACCCATATTATTCACTAACCTCCTCTTGTAATTGCTTCAGCTGCCTTTTTTCCTCCTCAATCATTTGGTTTTGTTGTTTCAGTGCATCTTTCAATGCGCTCAAATTCCGTCGTTCAGTATCAATTCCATTGTTTCGTTGCTCCAATTTCTCTTTGCTTTGTTGTAATCGACGCTGATCAAATTCGTTGGCACTTTTTGCCGCCTCTTGTTCTCGGTGCATATTGTCCAATTGTGAGCTGACCGCCGTTGTTCTTTTCTCCACTTCGCCACGTAAACGACGATATTCAGCCACATCCGTCTCATTCAAGACAATGCCCTTAAATTATTCAATTAAATATTTTATTTATCTAATAAGAAAATTAATGTCTTCTCATTTCATGGTTAATATCCAAAATAAATAAAATAACAAACTTGTTGTTGCGATTCTTCGGCCAATTTCTTCTCCAATTTTGTTTTTTCCTTCTCAATTTCCTTTTTCTGATTTTCCATTGCTTTTATTTGTTGTTCGTGTGTGTCTGCATTTCTTTTTGCTGTATCATATGCCTTTTTAATTCCATCCAAGCGCATATCAATGTGCGATAATTGCTGTCCTTTTTGCTTTACTTGTGGCCTTTTATGCAGCATTTTGTTCTCCTGAATTGAAAATATCAAATAACAAAATAGATGAGATTCATATTTATATTTTGTTTATAAATTTAACTAAAATGATTACTGTTAAATTTTAGCATCACTTCTAACCGAATAAATTTTTAAATGAGTAGAAAAAAAACCTCATTTTGGACTTGATGCTCGAGTTTTTGGCGGGCCCTGTATGAATCCTTTGCTGCTCGTTGTTTTGCTGTCAAAATATTCACAAATTCCTCTTTGTCAAGTCGTTTATTGCTCAATTGTTCTTTCAAATCATCCAATTCTTTTTCCACTTGTTCCTTATTCTTTTCCACAAAATACAATTGTGTCAGATAAAGTTCTCGGTTCTTATCAACCTAAAATGATAAATGAATTCATTTAAATTCGAACCCTTCTATTATTTTTAAATTCTTATCAATTCTATTTTACAAAAGAAAAACAAACTAATTCATCTTTAAGTGCCTGGAATCGTTTAGCTTCGTTCTTTTCTTGTCTGGCTTCCCGTAATTCCAGCATAATGTCGCGTTTCTTGCTCAAATTAGTTTGGGCATTCGATTCGGCTGCTTGCATTTCCAACTTCAATTGTTCATATTCATCACGAAGTTCGGAAGATTTGGATAATTCCTCAAACAATTGAGTCAATTCTTTCGGATTTTGCATTGCAATATGTTCTACATTGCCTTGGTACACGAGGAAATTGCGAGCCTAAGTTTGAATGAAAATTAAAATTTGTCATTTTATTTTTTCTTCATTTGCAAAAATATCATTTTTCAATTCTAAAAATTAAAAATTATTGTTCACCTTGACAAATATGTTGATCTCTTCCAGTGCTTTGTGATAATCACTAAGATTAACTATCTGGTCATCAACCCGAAATTCTTTCAATGTCCGTTGAAAAGTTCTTCTAGTCTTTTCCTCATCCGCATATTGAAAAATCATTTTGACGCAGCAATTGGTGGCTGCTGGCTGTGAAACACTGGCACCATGGATGAGATCCTGAAGAGTATTTACATAAGATTACTAATAAAATTGATTACCGCCAAACGTCGAACACGCAAATGATTAATCTTTTCGCCCAGAACAAATGAAATAGCGTCCATCAAATTGGATTTACCTACACAAAACAAGTGAATATAATATGTTTATTTGAAAACCTGATCCATTTGGTCCAATAATTGCTGAAAATTTCTTGAACGGTCCTATAATATGTTTGCCTTTGAATGATTTGAAGTCCTCAATTTCCAATGATAAAAGAGTTCCGTGCTGCATTGTTTCTTCTTCCATTTTTAATTAATAATTGTTTTATTCACTTAATAAATCCTGAAGAATTTTCCCATAAATTAAAAATATTAAATGTAAAATATGTCGAATAAAATATAATTTTACATTTATATATGAAGCGGTTGATGGATGACTTTTTTATTTACCGAAAATCTAAAATTCCTTTTTTTGTGATAGCGGTGTGGTGTGCTTGTTCGAGCTAGCTCTGTCAGGCTAGGCTTTGGCTAGCTAGCATCTTAGCTATCTAGCATTTCAAATTTCAATTTCAGTTTTTAAAAAACTGATTTTTTCAGATTTTGTTTAATTTCATTTAAAAAATGACAAAATATCCAATTGTGTTAATTTAAAATACTAAGTATGAATATCCCTCCCTCTTCTCATTACTAAAATGTTGAGTTTGTGACCTTTTTTTTTCATATAAATACAAATACTGCAAAATTTTTAATTTAAAAAAACACACACACATACCAGACTCCACCCCTCCCATCGCCATTCATGGGACATTAATACTTATTAATTGATGCTTATTTTTTATTTATATTTTTAACTGAATAAAGAGGGCTCTGCTCTTAATAAAATAATAATTAAAATTTACTAGGTATATTTATAATAAATGTAATGTATTAAATATGATTGAAATCAATATTCGTTCATTCTTGGGTGAATTTAACGGCTCGTAAGTACAAAAATGTAAATCTTAATTTGAATAATTTATTTTGTATTTTCAGTAAGTTTATCGTCTATTTTTGTTTGTTGATTTTTACTCTGCTCCTGTCAATTCAATTGGATAAGCTAATTGCTGTAAATTATGCCATAATATTCATGCCACTTTGGCTTTTGGAGGCCTGCGTTTTTATTGGCTTTATCATCGGATTTGCTAGCTTCATTACCCATCCTCCATCAAGGTTTATTTGTTCCATTAATTTAAATTTTATTTCTTAAATATTTTAGAACAGATATAGTGTCCAGAAGCGATTTCTTTGCCATGTAAGGGTTTTTTTAAATGAATGTATTTAAAGATTGGAGATTTTTCCTGCTTTCAGGTGCTTCCAAACACTTGAACATTTTCTATTGGCAACTTTTGAATTGATGATTTATTTGAAATTGGAACATTATATCACAGAGAAGGAAAAGGCTGAACTAAATTGGCTGCTCGTATTTTCACCACTTTTTGTGCAATCTTTCATGTCAATGATTATCTCAATTTGGTGTATTCGACACGAAAAACCTTTTGAAGTAATTTTTGATATTCTATTAAAATTATAATTTCACTTTCAGTTTGAAATGTTCTTTTCCGTAAATATTATTCAATTCGTCTTTCTGGCATTCAAATTGGACAATGGTATTCACTGGAGTTGGGCTCTGGTTGGTCTTTTATTTAATTAATTTTTAAATTAAAAACTGTTTTAAGGTTCTGGTTCCAACATGGATTCTCTTTTCATTATTTCTACTCTGCTCAATATATTCACTCACTATTGCCCTATTTTTGAACCGACATTTCTACGCCCATCAACATATGCCGCCCAATAGACGACCTCGTCTCTGTGCCAGTATTTGCCATGTTATCCTGGCCATTCCTCTTCTTCTACATCTTCTTTTATTGGCCGGCAAATTGGATGCTTTGGAATCGCCCTCCTCCCAATCTCCATCCGGCCAAACTTCATTCCTACTAATTGGCCTTCCCCTGATGATTTCTCTGTTTATTTTGCTTTTGCTCTCTTTTGGCAGCCGTTCGGGCAACATTTGGTGGTTTGGAATGAGGCAACCATTTTGCAATTTCATCTTCACACTATTTCCATGCCTTCAATATTATGCGAATATTAGTTGTAAATTTGGCGATGGAATGGAACAAAATGATTCAAATAGAGATCAACAGAGAAGTGGGAGAAGAAGCAGACAACGCCAAAGTCATCATTCACATTCAATAGGTCCAAATAACAGGTTTAAATATAATTTGGAAATAAATTGATTAATTCAATAATTTTAGTAATTTTCGAATTTACGATGTTGAAGAGGCATCATCGTCCTGGATGGTTTCCACAATGGAAGAGCAGAGGATAATTGTGAACGAAACAGCAGAATCGGAATTATGCCAAATTCAAGCCCAAAATCAATCGAAGGAGGAAAAGCATAAACAAAACAGAAATAATAAGGATAAAGTAAATTAAATATAAATTAGAAATAATATTCTTAATTGCTTCAGATTACATATTTGGCTATTCGAAGCAGTATTGAATCTCCAGATTAGAAATTTTGATGCCAGCAATTGATGTTTTTGACGGCTTTAAACCAAATAAATATTAAAGATGCCATATTTCTTCTTTCTTCTATTTTCCCTCATTTTTATTAATAATTTGTGATCGATTCTAATTTCTAAATGTAATTCTAATAATTTTTGTTAATATTGATAAAAATTAATA
The DNA here is from genome assembly GCA_030063045.1 of Pratylenchus scribneri. Lineage (NCBI taxonomy): Eukaryota > Metazoa > Nematoda > Chromadorea > Rhabditida > Pratylenchidae > Pratylenchus > Pratylenchus scribneri. The sequence continues at coordinate 4,186,130 of JAQSEB010000010.1, forward strand.
ATAAAAATATCACAAGCTTTTGAATAATTTCATTCCTTTATTATACCTATTTAAATTATTTTTTATTAATCATACTTTTAAATTTTTTAGAGATTTTTATGCGCACTCTTTATTCAATTTTGAATTGTGAGGAATCAATTTCATCTGAAGATCTGAAGAAAGTATATTTTAAATTATTGAAGAAAGTTCATCCGGATAAATCACCAAATTCAAAGAATTCTGAACAATTTTTGGCACTAATCAAAGCTTGGGAAATTCTTGGGTTTGTCATCAAAGTAATAAAATTAAAAATTTACATAAACAGGAATAAATCGAGCCGTTTTATTTACGATAATTGGCTGAGGGAACAAAGAATTCGCGAAAACAAAGAATTGATTGGCAACGAAATTTACATTTCTTCAGAAGAAATTGGCAATTTTGAAGAAGAGTGCCGTTGTGGAGGAATTTACGAGCAATTACAATCGGACATATACAAACAAGTCATTGATTATTTTTTGGTATGTTTATGAATTAAAATTAGGATTTGGGTTTAAATGTGAATTTATAGCCGAATAATTAATTTATTTTTAAGTTGGAGTGCTCAAATTGTTCACTTTGTTTGCGCATTTGGAAAAAATAAAAATGAACAGTGCCAATAAGGTTGGTTAAAATTCATCAATTTTCTATTAATAATAAAATAATTAAAAGGTTTTGTTTTTGGGCGACTCGGGTGTTGGAAAATCCACTTTAATTAATACACTTTGTGGAATACACGATATTCGACCACAAAGCACACTTGGATGCTCAATTAAGGTCATTTTTAAATATTTTAATTGACAAAAATTTTCGTCAGATTCTCCCTCACCAATTTATGGCCGGAACACCGGCAGAGAGCACTGAACTCATCGAACTTTGGGATATTGGCGGTTCAAATGCCCACAAAGAGGCGAGTCGAGTGTTTTTGGATGCACCAAATGGATTAATTTTCGTCCATGATTTGAGCAATTCAAGGAGTGAACAAAATTTGGCATCTTGGCTTGACCTATTCAACCCACAAAGGCACCATTCCCATCAAAGTCGGCTGACTTCACCAATGAATTCTTTTTATTCCTCTTCCGAATCATTTTACCATGGAACAAATAATTTTGTGGCTTTGGATTTGGAAGGCCCATCTATTGCTACAATACCAACTTTGGTGGTTGGTAGGTCATTTCATTTTAATTAAATAAATAATTTGGCAATATTTAAATTTAAAGGCACATCCAAGGACCAATGTCCACCAAAAAGAGTCCATGAACAACATGGAGGAGGAGGCAGCAATATTTCCCAATATTTTGGCAAATATGAACAAATTTCATTGGATGCTCGCAGCCCAATCCAACCTGGCTCCACAAATCGACTGGTTTTCTCCAAATTCTTTGATGCCGTCATTCGCCACAGTTCTGAAACATTGCATGGCAATTCTTCGCCTTCATTGAGTTTAAATGCATCCTCACCACGGCATCGCCGAAAAATTCAATAAAATTTTTAATGTTGAAATTGTTATTTATTCAAAATAAATAAATTTAATTTTTTTTAATTCATTCATTTTTAAATGTTTTTATCCAATAATTTATTTTATATTTTTGAAAATTTAATAATTTCTCATTTTTTTATAATTATTGGGCGTTTATGAACGAAAGTGACCAAACAGCAACAATTGCTGGAAATTCCACAACAGAAAATAGCGCAAATACAGCGGCCTCCTCACTGAAGTGCCTGAACCAATTGAATCGAAATTTACAAAATTTATTAAACAGGTTTATTTATTTATACCTTCAATTTATTAAGAATTAAAATATGCGAGATAATTTAAATATATTTGACAGTGAATTAAAAACATTGGTTATAAATTAAAATTTAGTTCGGAAAAAACTGTCCCCGAATTCCACAATCGAATTGGCCAATTGCGAATTGCCATCGACCAATTGCGCAGCACCGTCATCAACATTGAGGATATTTCCCGCAGTTCAAGTGATCAACAGGCAAAAGTGGTGGATTTGCAACGGCGAATTGCATTGAAGAATGAATTCTTCAAACAATTCAAAAATGAAACCACAAATGGAGGAGGAAGTGGAGGACCCTCAGCAGGTGGATCAGGGAGCCAGCACCAACAACATCATTTCCATCATTGATAATAATTCTGTTGGACAATTCAAAGAAAATGAGGTAATTTGAGGGGAAATACTTCAATTAAATTTAATTATTTTCAGCAAGTTTCGGCTGATGGTAAAAATATGAATACGGTTGTTTGCGACAAATGCCAATGTGTGGTTTTTCGCCGACACACGGCCTACTTCCAACGAAACCCATCGATTGAACTGCCATTGGCCTATCAGAAAAAAGCAAAAATGGAAAATAATGAACAACAAATCCAAACTGAACTTCATGACCAATGGTGGGCGGTGGAGGATATGTTCGCATTTGAGAATGGTTTCTAGTCCAATATTATTTCAAAAATTAATTCATTTTAGTTGGATTCACCCATTCATTTCGAGGTTGCAAATTTTTGGCCTGCGCAAATTGTGAAATTGGCCCAATTGGTGTTGTTTGTCCGGAAAGTGGAAAATTCATGGTCGCCGTTCGACGAGTTCAGCACAAATAAACCAAAAATGGACAAATGATGAATAAATGATTAATTTCCCTTTTTATTTATTATTTCTTTGCTTACTAATTTTCCATACATTTTTTGACAATAAATAATTTTAAAAATCCTTTTATTAAAATTATTGTTTGAATTTTTCAAATATTTTTAAAACGAATTTTATTTTTAATAAAAATATTATAGCACACAGAAATGACGACAACCGAAATCAGCGTTGCTGTGGAGGAACCATTGGATTTGGTTCGACTCAGTCTGAATGAAAGAGTTTATGTGAAATTGCGACAGGACAGGGAATTACGCGGTCGACTCCACGCATTCGACCAGCATTTAAATATGGCAAGAATTTATTTATTTTTGTGACAATTATTTTTGAATTTCAGATTCTATCGGATGTGGAAGAGACGGTCACAGTGACTGAAACGGATGAAGAATCATTTGAGGAAATTTACAAGACAACAAAACGGCAAATTCCGATGCTTTTTGTGAGAGGAGATGGAGTCATATTAGTTTCACCGCCAACAAAATATATTCCTTGACCTTGAAGATGGATGACACTGAACTGCTGAATTGATGAATTAATTATTTATTTGCATTTTTTTAATTTGATTCATTTTAAGTAAATTCTTTTTTAATTTAATTTATGTCTTCCTAATGTGTTTTCGGTAGAATGGTTTAAAGTATTGGTTCCCCAAAATGAAGAGATGAAAAAGAAACCTTTTTTGATGGGTCACAGTGTCCATCCGAAGGGGATTGGGGAATTTGGGTCCGCCTCCTTTTTGTCGCCCAATCCTCCTCCTTCCCTCAGTCAGGGTTGGTTCATTTACCTCGCCCCGCCCCTCATCCCATTGTCCAGCCTTTTGTGCTCTTCCGCCGCCGTCGGTTTCGCTCAACTTCAACAAAGTTGGCTTCCTTTTTCCCCAAATTCCTCTGTGCTTTGATAGGCGCATTTGTATTTATTCCAATCAGCAGAAAGCAATTGTCCTTATCGAAATTGTTTGTTTTGTGCTGGAAGCAGTGATCCGGGTGAACGACTCTTCGTCAGCAACAGTTCATCCCCCCCCCCCCCCCCTCCACCGCGCATTTCCCAGTTTTGTTTTGCCGCTTCACCAATCAACCATGATAGGCAACAACAACAATGGAAGTGGGGGTGGGGCATTGGGCAATGGGACAATAACATTTCACCACCATCAAAATCAACAACAAAAAGTGTTCTCGACCAATCATTCTGCTGATGGCGAACAACAATTTTGTGCCCCCTCTTTGCCCAATTCCAACAAAAATGCATCGCCGCCAACGACCGCGGCCACACTTTTACTTTGGAATGTTCCGCCCACCCAAAATGGATTGGCCCAAATGGCATCATCAACGCCAATTCGGAATGAACTGACTCAGAATTCCAATTTCGGGCACAATTTTTACCCATTGACGGGTGAAAATGAAGGAGGAGGCAATGGCAATGAATTGAATAAGAATTCTTCGCATTTGGACCAACGAACCAATGGAAATGGCAATTATTTATTTTATCCAATTGTCCAATCGCAATCCTCCTATCAAAATGGTGAAAATTCAACACCGTTGGCCAACACCAATCATCCAATATGTTCCACCTCTTCCTCCTCAATTCCATCCCAATTCATTCGTTCGGCACAAAATGTTCATTATGACCAAATGAGCAGCTATAATCGTCTCTCCTCGGTTGCTGCCAGCATCGCCACCAGCTATGCCAGTCAGTTTCAAATCCCATTTCATTCATTCAAGCATATTTCCATAGAAAAATGGTATTGAAGGATTAATGACTGATTTGTTCTTTTTGAGGATATTTTAATTGCTTTTATTCCATCTCATTTCGATTACTTTTGCCTTTTAGGAACAAATATAAAAAGGGTGGTGCCAAACAATTTTGGGAGGGTTTGGATTTATATTATCTTTGGCTTTTGGAAAAGGAATAGTGAAATTGCCCCAGGGAATTTTAAAATGAGCGAAAAAAGTGTGAAATATTTCATACATTTATTTTTCAGACCATACTGGCATAAATCAGTTGGGCGGTGTTTTTGTGAATGGACGGCCCTTGCCCAACCATGTTCGCAACCAAATTGTGGAATTAAGCCGGCAGAAAGTTCGACCATGTGACATTTCTCGCCAATTGAAAGTTTCTCACGGCTGTGTGTCAAAAATCCTTGGACGTTTCTATGAAACCGGTTCTATAAAGCCGGGCGTGATTGGCGGTTCCAAACCAAAAGTGGCCACTCCGGAGGTCGTTCATGCTATTGCCCGCTACAAAATTCACAATCCCACAATGTTCGCATGGGAAATTCGCGTAAGTAAAGGAAGGAGGGTCAAAAAGGATGGACCATTGGAAGGTTTAATAAAACTCTTTGATAAGTTGTCAATGCCAATAATGCCTAAAGGCCTATCATATTATTGTCCTACTGTATCCCAACTTTTCTCCTAATCGCCCTGTCACCCCCATCAATCAAATTTTGCCCTTAGCTAAATTTTTAAACCCACCCCTTTCTTCATTTTTAATCCCACCTTTTTCTTTTAAATCTTTTTCCCTTTACATTATTATCACATTGAATTATTAAAAGTTGAGTTTCTTTTATCCTCTACCCGTTCATCGGCAAATATGGGCTTAGGCCTCCAGTGAAGGCCTGGGGCGAGAGCATAGGCCCAGCTCTCGACCCAAACCATTTTAACCTTATATTAGGACAAATAAGAATAGGAATAGGCATATCATTTTGTATGATTGTTTTGAATATTTTCAACGGTTAATCTATTCCACACCATTCGTTATCCTTGAATTGAATGCCTAAACTGACTGAATAAGGTCGGCATTTGATAATAATGATCATATAATATTCAGGAAAAGCTGATTGAGGATTCAATTTGCGATAGTGAAAGTGCCCCCTCAGTGTCGTCCATCAATCGAATTGTCCGAAACAAAGCACAACATTGCATTTCGGCCCATCATCAGAGAACATCCACATTTCAATTAGGAATGGAAAATAATAGAGTGAATGGCAGAAGTAATTTGATGAATGGCACGAAAATTACGAACAAAAATGTGGAACAAAATGGCCAACAAAAGGGAATGCAACATTTAATGAAAAAGGCAACAAAAATGAATGGGGCCACAGTGAATGGGAAGGAATTTGTTGGCAGCGATGAGGAAGGCGGTGGCGGTGGGATAAACCAAGTAAGGGATATGGGTTTAATACTAGTTATTAAAATATTCCAACAATCAGTGGCATTCGCCTTCAAATTATCCAATCCAATCATCATCGATGTTCATACAAAATCAGCAAATGTTTGAGATAGCCACATCCACCTTGTTGAAGAGGGAGGAGCATCAATTGCAATATAATTTTGGAGGACCAAGTAAATTTATAAAAAGGGTTTAATCTATCATCTTTGCAATCAGATCCATCGGCTTCTTTGAATGCCACTTTGCCGGTGGTACAAAATCCATCAGTAAATCAGCACCACCATCAACCGCCCTCATCAGCTCCCACATATACGGCCACACTCATCCATTTCGCCCCTTGTTGACAAATTTTGGCAGCACCGAACTGTCCTCCCAAGGGAACAGTCAAATTGAATGCTTCTGTGAGTGCCGCCGCCTCTAATAAGGCGACGACCACCTCCTACGGGCCAATGCGCCCTCAAATTAAGTTGAAAGCTTTATCCCCCTCCCCCCCCCCCCCTCCCTCTCTTCCTAATATTTTTTTGCCAACATTGGCCTCCAATTCATTCCCTTGTGGATTTTGTTTTCCGCCCAATTCCCTTCTTTAATGGATTTCACTAAAACATCCCCAGATTTTTCAAATGTATTTTATAAATTAATTTTGGATTTCAAAAAATAAATAAATTCTTATGCTTCTATAAAGGAGTAAACAAAATGAAGGAGAAAATGAAAAATACAGTAACAGAAGTGGGATATAAGTTCGAAGGAACATGTCCCTCCATTTATTTTGCTTTAGGGGCATTGGGATTCAGGCGGAAATTGACAAATAGTATTATTGGAAAAGCATTATTTCCCAACAAATGGATGATATATTCAAAATTTATTCGGAAAATTCAACAAAAAAATAACAATTTAAATGGAACATTCATTCCATTAATTCATTCATCAACAAAAGTATATTAAGCGGGTAAATCCGTCTCACAATCGGTCACAATGCTAAATCCATCAATTTTTGGTTGGACTAATCGCACTTCAATTCTTTTTCGTTGATCCTTTCTTTCGGCCACCTCCAAACTGACTTTGACTTCTTGGAATAGGCGGATGCCATTGGCTGCACAAAATTCGGCCATTTGTTCCGCACTTTGTTCAGTCCTTTTCCTCTTTCTTCCAACATCTTTTTTAGCATTGCCGCCATCCAAATAGATGACCGATTCCAAACCAAATTTTGGGACCATCACCTGAAAAAATGAGTAAATATTCAAATTTTGTATTTATTTATTTTGAAGTAAATTATTAAAATATAGTTAATCCAAAAATAAATTGAATAGGGAATTATCCTTTTGATAGTTTTACCTGAATTCCATTGGATCGAATGCCGATTACAATTGCCACCAAACATGGTTCCGGCTTTTCCTTGACCATCATGAATGTGTTCAATAAAATTGATGCTCGACTGGCATATTGGGCCCGACGATGACGACGATTCATATTCTAAAATAGTGGAAGTTAGGAATGACCAATTATAATTATGCATTCATTCTTATAAAAAATATTATTACAAAATAATTCCTTCTCACCTCGGTTTGACGAATTAATTTCTTCCGGTCCAACATGTTCGGATGGATTTGGTCCACCTCTAACAATGCGGCCAACAACCGATGGACCATCACATCAGCATATCGGCGAATTGGTGACGTGAAATGAGTGTAGACTTTTACGGCCAAGCCATAATGCAAATAATGATCACGGGGAACAGTGCCGGCAGCAAAATACACTGCTTGGGTCATACATCTGAATGGAAATAAAAATGAGATAATTATAATTATATTTTTTTGGAAAATTTGTGGTAATTTTTAGACCTTAAAAAAATTCTCATATTACTCAAAATACTTGATAAATTTATTTTGTTTTTTGAATTATAAAATAAATATATGTAAATTTGATGCTCCTCTACCTCGTTGCCATCATTCGTAACATTCTGGCCACCAGCGGATTTTTGGCCGTTCCTTGTTGCTTTGATAATTTTTCCACCTCGTCCAAACTTCGTCCCAATTCCTTGCCAGTGTCCACATTCAATTGGAAACCGCAGGATTCAGCCATCTGAATTTAATTTTAATTTTTAAATATTTATTTATATTTAAATTTATTTATATTTAATTCCATTATAATCCATCCGAATTCATTCGATCCGCGTCCCCCAATTCCATTTTAAAATCATTCCAAAGTCAACAAATCCTGTATGCTCCTAAACCAAATCCACCATCAAACTATTCATTGTCCATTTCCTTCTCCCTCCCTTTTTTCACGATTTGGATCATTCCCTCCTCCTCCCATTCTTCCCCAAGGGCGTCGACACTAATGCCCATTTAATCGCATTTTAAGATGAGAAAGAGGATGAATGAATGAATAGGAGGAAGGAAGAGTGCGACATGGGAATATGCATACGGTAGTTTTGGAGAAATCAGGAAATTGATGAGAAAGTTTAATAATATTAAACTAACTTCCATAATTTGTTGTGTGGTTTTTAGCTATGTTCAAATATATTTTAAATCCAATAAATTCTTTCATTATTTTCAAATTATTTTCCACTCCCTAATAAATGCATATATGTGTGGTAAATGGGCGTTGAGATTGGCTTGTGCTTTTAAAATTGAGCAAAAACATAGAATGGCTTATTGTTTATGTGATTGATGCGCACATTTGTGAGGATTATTCTCCAATCCCACCCAAAAGTGAGGGGATTGCCCTAGTCCCTTCAATTTCCGTTCCTCAAATTTGGCGCATATTTTTGGAGCACAAAAGGACAGGTCAATTATTAAATAGAGGACCGGGTTATTTGGTAGAGGATTGGAATAGGATGGATACAAAAATGATGATCGACTGACCCAAATCAGTGAAAAATGGAAGGGGGCCAACAATTTGAGTGATTCAAAATAATGTTGAATGAGGGAGGAGGGACATATAAGGGACCATTTTTAGAATATTTAAAAATATGGAAAAATAATCGGGAAATGTAATTTATGGTCACCGGAAACGGGTGTCCTTGCTAATTTGGCGCGTTGTTTGCCCATACAAAAAATTTTTTTGAAACTATTTTCGATTGTCCAAATTGGCAAATAAAACGCGTGCATAAGGAGGAAATTTAGGAAAGGAAGGGGAGGAAGCAATAAATGAGAAGGGGTTGACCTTGTGAGGAGAGGGTGACCGGTCGCTGCCAATTTGCACCAATTATCATTCATCCAATATCCTCTTCCTCTTCCCCCCTTGTGCCTTGCATTTTGCTAATTCGGCATATTCAAAAGAAAATGAGAATGGAATGAATAAAAGGAAAGACCAAAAAATATGGCCGTGGGAATTGAGAAAGAATTGGACAAATAAATAAATAAAAACATTTAGAAGATGCATTGCCCGGCGAAATTATTTATAATGCATCTAAAGTGACGCTTACAAATGGGGCAAAAACACAATTACAAATCAGAATGGGGCAAAAACACAATTACAAATCAGAATGGGGCAAAAACACAATTACAAATCAGAATGGGGCAAAAACACAATTACAAATCAGAATGGGGCAAAAACACAATTACAAATCAGAATGGGGCAAAAACACAATTACAAATCAGAATGGGGCAAAAACACAATTACAAATCAGAATGGGGCAAAAACACAATTACAAATCAGAATGGGGCAAAAACACAATTACAAATCAGAATGGGGCAAAAACACAATTACAAATCAGAATGGGGCAAAACACAATTACAAATCAGAATGGGGCAAAAACACAATTACAAATCAGAATGGGGCAAAAACACAATTACAAATCAGAATGGGGCAAAAACACAATTACAAATCAGAATGGGGCAAAAACACAATTACAAATCAGAATGGGGCAAAAACACAATTACAAATCAGAATGGGGCAAAAACACAATTACAAATCAGAATGGGGCAAAAACACAATTACAAATCAGAATGGGGCAAAACACAATTACAAATCAGAATGGGGCAAAAACACAATTACAAATCAGAATGGGGCAAAAACACAATTACAAATCAGAATGGGGCAAAAACACAATTACAAATCAGAATGGGGCAAAAACACAATTACAAATCAGAATGGGGCAAAAACACAATTACAAATCAGAATGGGGCAAAACACAATTACAAATCAGAATGGGGCAAAACACAATTACAAATCAGAATGGGGCAAAAACACAATTACAAATCAGAATAGGGCAAAACACAATTACAAATCAGAATAGGGCAAAACACAATTACAAATCAGAATGGGGCAAAACACAATTACAAATCATAAACAGAATGGGGAAAAACAAAAAGTGATTGATTTTTGTCTTTATTTTAATGATTGTTTTCTCTCTTTTTAAATGGAAAAATTAACTCACCGAAATTAGTGGCTTGAATGAAAGACGTCCAGGAATTGGATGGCGGCGAAGAATGGCACAATCCTTTAAAATATAAATAATTGTTACTATTTCCAAATTTGCCAAACCGGATAAGAATTCAAAATTTTTTCTGCCACCGAAATATTCGCCAATAACATAAATTCTTCTACCATTGACCTATAATTTATGGTAATATATTTTTATCGCATATTCAAATTACATTGTAGCCAAATGTTGCTTTTCCTGCACTTTGAGCGGTATTCCTGTCTCTCTGTCCACATCGAATCGAATTTCGGACGAAGCCAATTCCAAAGCACCGACAGTGTGACGGCGAGACTTAAATTAATGATTTTGTATATTAAATTAATTCCAATTTTACCTTCAAATGTCTGGACAAACGCAATAAATTGCGTAAACTTTTGGCAATTACGTCTTGCTTAAATTTAAATTAAATGATTTTTCTCAAATATCTTAACTCACATATTTTTGCTCCTCATCGACCATTTCTTGTGCTTTTTGGTAAGTCAATGCAACTCGGGATTTGATCAATGATTTGCAAAATCGAACATTTTTCACCTCTGCCTCCTCATTCAATACCCAAATTACGCTGAATGCATAGCGTAATTCACCACCTCGAAGAGAACATCTGAAAAATACACAAAATTAAATATAAATTAAATTAATTATTAATTTTATTGAAAAATAAAAAGTATTAATTTTATGTCTAGTTATTTTAATTGGTAAACGAACAAATTTGAGGAAAGTAAATCAGGAAGCATATCAATGCGGCGCCCACATAAATAAACCGTCGTTGACCGTTCTGCCGCTATTTGGTCAATGGCCGTACCAGGCCGAACGAAATGAGTTACTTGAATTAATATTTGTTTTAATATAATTAAAATTTAAAAAAAACCATCGGCGATGTGGACGCCAACCTCAAATCTATTCGGGCCCAATTCTTTGCAATGAAGTGCATCGTCAATGTCAGTACATCCTTTGGGAAAAAATTAAATAAAAAATCTTATTATTCCCAACCAACCTTCTGGATCCACGGAACAAATGTCCAAATGAGTGAGATCCTCTCGTTCTTGAGGCAATAATTTCCCATCCGATGTGAATGGTGACCATGGCATTTTAGGAAGGCAGGCGAGAACCGCAGGCGAAAACTCTTCATAAGGGATTTCGTGCTCCAGCAAAATGACTTCATCCTCAGTTTTGCGATCGCCTTCCTCGCCAATTATTCGAACATAGTGGCCCTTCGGATAATATGAATCTGCACAAATATTTCAATATTAAATTGATTATTAAATATATTAAAACCTTGTGGCCAATTGTCAATTTGCACTAAAACCTTTTTATTCTTTAATTGTTCATAATGCGATGTTTCAATTCGAATTCGGGGAATTAGCCTTTCTGTTGGTGCAAATAAATATTGGCGACCACCGGGAATGTTCGATGGGAGCACAATTCCACAATATTGTCGCCAATTACGGCGTAAAATGCCAACAATTCGAGCGGTTGGAAGCATCTACAAAAATAGTTGTTATAAAGCCACAAAATATTTAAATTCTTACATCATTTTTGGCCTTTTTTGCCGGTCTACTTTCGCCATCTTTATTGTCCCTTTCCTCTTCATCCAATTCATTCTCGCCAAATTGTTCCTCGTCATCTCCTTCCGCTGCTAATTCTTTCGCTTCCGGTTGACTTTCCTCTGCATCTCGCAATCGAATTGTTTTTTCCGGTGCTGCCCATTCACTTTCATCCAGCAATTCAACCACCACAACATCCCCATGCACCGCCCTATTCATATTCCGTAGACCCTTAAAATTATTGAATAAATACATTTTATAATTAATTTCCAACCTGAATAAACCATTGATCCTCCAGTGAATCAAATTCTACATAAGCTTCCAAATAATTCTCGGGTGAAATTTTGAATTTTCCTTTCTTTAATTTTCCTTTTGATAGGCCATTTAATATTTGATCTTGTGTCCAATATTCGGAGAACAATGCGCGACCTCGACGTTCTTTTTTGCTCAAATCCTCCAACCTTTGAATAATCTCGCAGTCAGGAATTCCTGAATTTTTTTTATTTTTAATTCATCAAAACAGTTATATAAATTTATTTAATTATCTTACAATTTAATTAGTGATTGATTTAGGCACAAAAATTAATTACCTTTGGCATAATCCAGTAGTGTCATTGTATGAGGGTATTCGACCGAAAGACGCATGGCTGTTTCATCGGAAGCAGTAATCAATAAAGGACGAACACCGAATGGGCGCCAATGTTCGAGAAGATATTGGGCCGAAGCTTTTAATCCATGTTCCTGGCTATTTTTTTTTTATTAATACAAATTTAAATAAATGTTTACTAAAGTTCTGGTACTCGATTTGTGCTTGGTTCCACAAAAGTTTGTGCAATAAATTCATTTAAAAACACAAATATTCGATCGCCATTCTCCGAATAAATTGAGTGCAATTTTTTGAATGCAGCCGAATTCATTTTCTTCACATAGGCCCAGACACTTTGGAGGATGATCAAATTCCGGAATAATTGGTTATCATCCAATAGATCAATAAATTTGAGAATTGATGGACCATCCATAAGTAAAAAATGAGGAAATTTTACGGCCTTGCAGGTTGAACCATTTTCAATGAATTGCAGAGGTTTAATCATATTGTCTTCATATTTGCATGTTGTACACTGGGTAAAGCCACAAGGAATATCATTTCGAATATATAATTCGTGAACTCGCTGCCAAATAATAATTTCAATTTAATAACTAAATTTCAAATAGGTAAACCTTGTTAATTTTTCCATTTCTTGTCTTATAAAATGTGGTTGAAAAAGTTCGCATTTCGATGCCGCTTTGTTTTACATTCAACTCCATTATTAAAAGTGAATTTTAGTAGCAGAACAATCTAATTATTGACAAAAAATTATTTGTATTTATTATATCACTTTGGATATTCAAAAAAATTTGGATAAGTATTTTCATAGCTCATAATAAAATTGCAAGCCAAAAATTCGAAGATTTTATTCACAATTTTCATTAAAAAAACATAGGTATATTGTAATATCACAGACAAATGGGGATATTATTATAGGCATTTCACAAAAAATATGAGGATGAATTTGGGATTAGAAATTTATCTTTGTCGTCTCATCATTCTTTCTGTGTTCATAATTCTAGCGGGCGAAATTGAATGAAACTGCAGCGAAGTCGTCCGTCCACAAACATCACGGCACCGGCATTGTCAAACTGAAAATAATTAAAATTAAGAAAAAATTATGGAAAATTACCTCTCCGCAGTAATTTGGTGCCGAAAAAAGGGTTATTATTTTCCTCGTGTGATGCATTTCATAACCATCTTAAAATGTGGGAATTAAATTCATACATTATTTAGGCACAACATACCTTGCACAACTTGATGAGCTCTGACGATCATATCCAAGTCCAGTTCGGCACCTAAATATGTGTTAATTAAATGGTAAAAAACGCAACAATTTCAACTTACAGGCTCTGAGGATAATATCATCTCCAAATGCGAATGAACATCCACGTTCTGACCGCTGCCAACCTCGAGTTCCAGGACGGGGATCGGACCTAAAATTGCGTTTTTTTTAAGTTCATCATCTTTTTAGCTTACCATAGTAAATCCATTTCTAGACTGTTGTTTGGAGGATCAAGCCACCCACGTTGAATATGCCTAAGTTGTCTTCGCTCTTGCAGATGTGGTGAAAGTCCTCCTAAAAAATGGAAAATTAAAAAAACCTTTGTGAATTTTAACAAACCATGCATGCACAAAATTCGTCTACCAACCATTGCTGTCAGAGGCATTTGCGAAAAAGCATTGTTGTAGTAATGTCCAAGTTCTCTCCTTTGATTTGGATAACGTTGATTGATCTCGTCCTTGAATCCATAGCTTGCATTTATCGATGCTGTTTCGTGATTGCCACGGAGCAAGAAGACGTTGTTTGGGTAGGCCACTTTATAACAAAAGAGAAGTGCAATTGTTTCCAAACTCATTGGGCCTCGGTCGACATAATCTGTAAATTACAAAATTAGATAATTCAAGTTCAAGTAGATTCTGTTCATACCTCCTAAGAATAGGTAATTTGTGGCCGGCGGAAATCCAAGCTGGTAAAATATTCGCAATAGGTCACGGAATTGGCCATGAATGTCACCGCACACAACGACCGGCTAAAAGGAAAAATTAAAATGGAAAGAAAAGAAAACAAACTCACCGGATTCAGCTCCAAATGGACAGGTTGCTCTTGGAACACTTCTCGCGCCATTTCTGCCAATGCAATGAGGTGGTCTGCTGTAGCCTAAAAAACGGGAAAATTAAATTGGTAATAATTGAAAAGAAAAAAAACTCACAATTCTGACTATGTCAATGGCGTTCCTCCTGTTTTCTTCTGCCTCCCGTGCCTGTTGTCGTAGTTGATCAGCCAAAGCGCGGACGATGTGAAAATTGGCCATTGCGTTGAGTTGAGTGAGTGAGTGTAGTCGTGAATGAATTCGGCAATAAGTGAGTGTACAATGGATGGTGGAGCTGGGGGATGAGAAGACTGAATAATTAATTCTCGAATTTTATGTGCTTTTATATTAGAATTTTAGAAAAAGATTATTGATTGACTAACAAAATTACTGTATACCGTATCATTCAGCGAATACTATGAATTAAAAAATCCTTTTCTTCATTGATTTTTGATTGGATTTTGGATTGCAGATTGCACATTGCGATTGCAGTTTAGTTGCAACTTTTGCATGCAATTGCATCGCACGCAATCACATTCTGCATGCTAATAATTTAATTACCAATTATTAAGCTAGGGATTCGCAAATCTGATTTAAATCATTCAAAAATAAAAAAAAGTGCATAATAAAATAAAAATGATGAAGAAAGATCAGCTAGGTAGTAAATTAAGTGCAGCATAGCATAGTCAAAATTTAAAAAGTGTCTAAGGATCCAAACATTTGACGATTCCAAAGTTTAACAGCAAAAATTCATAATAATATTTCTCACTGACATTGTTTTGCTGGCTTGGATGTCTATGTATTTAATTACTAACTTGATGTCCTAAAATACGAATTTAACTGAATTTTCATTAAATTAGAATTTTAGAAATTGACAATTTACTCAATATCAATAAATATAAGCTTCGCCCTTCGCACATATTCAATCTTTGGTTAAATAAACAATATGGATTATCTTCATGAATTGATTCGTGAGAAGAAAACGGTTGCGGCTTTCCCTAATCACTTCAAACATATTGGCCGCTTAATTGACCTCGGTAATATTAATTTAATCCATAAAACATTCAATAATGAAATGGATTCAGAGATTGAACGCATCCGTGCCCAGTTGTTTCGCTGTAACTTCGATGATGATCTTCCAAAGTTGCCTGAATTGGATTCGCATGAGGACATAGTTACACTCCAGGAGAAAGTCTATGTGCCAATCAAGGATCATCCTGAGGTTTTAATTAATTTATTTATTAAATTGAAAATTTTTAAAGTTCAATTTTGTCGGTCGTATTCTTGGCCCTCGTGGGATGACAGCAAAACAACTTGAGCAAGAGACTGGGTGCAAGATTATGGTTCGCGGACGTGGTTCTTTACGTGATGCCAAGAAGGTATTCTATTTTAAAATAATACATAGAATTATTCAAACAATTGATTGAAGGAAGAAGCAAATCGTGGAAAACCGAACTGGGAACATCTGGAAGACGATTTGCACATTCTCATCCAATGCGAAGATACCGAGAAACGCGCCCGCACCAAACTGGACAAAGCCGTGGAGAAAGTCAAAAAGCTGCTGGTTCCAACTGTATATTATTTAAAATTATGCTTGAATTAATTCTTAATTAGAAGCTTCAGAACAATGGAATTGATGAGCTGAAGCGCAAACAACTCATTGAGCTGAGCATTATCAATGGCACTTACCGTTCACCAATTTCGGCCAAAAATTCGACGAGTAAGTGTAGCCATAATTGATTTAAGCATCATTTACTTTTTAATTCAGGCAATTCTCATCTCGCTCCACTGATGTCGCCTCTCCAAATGCCGGTGTCGCCATCTTCGCCATTCATCCAATCGGCTGCTCCAAATCACCATCATCATCCATTTTTCGGCTCCCCGCTGCCCAGTCCAATCAAGGAGTACCACAACAAATACACCACTCCACTTTCGGTCCCGCCGCATCATGCCAAAGGCAATGCTCCATCATTTGACTTTACTCAGCTGTTCTTGGACAAATGTGAGATGTGAATGCCAATAAAGAAGTCTCGAGGGTTAAAGCATCTTCCTTTCCTTCTCTACTATTGTTGAATTTATTTAAATATCGCCAATTCCCCCTCTTCTCTTATTATACTGTCAATTTTTCCAACTTAAATATAATAAATATAAGAAAACCAATCCCCACCCCAATCTCATTCCCCTATCGAAATCCAACGATATTTTGTCCTCCCATCCATCCCAATTGCCTTTAAATAAACCCTGCGAGGTTTAGGCCTAAATTTAAGCGTAATAATAAACACATCCATCCATCATAATTTATTGTTTTTCCAATTTAATTGACCATAAATAAATAAATGTAATTAAAAATCATGTGGATAATGCCATTAATATTCATTATTTCTGATTATGATTATTATTGAATTTTTTCTGTTTCCGAAAAGCCAGACTAAATATTGATTTTTTAGAATTTTGGCAAAAACATTTTCAAGCGCATTTATATAAGTGGAATATAACAAAGGAGCAAGCAATACATTCGTAAGGAAAAAGCATTGAAGCCGACAATATCAGCAGAGCCAACACATCCAACTTTTTTGACGAACGCGAAATATTGGCAGTGACCAGTGTCAGAGGGCAAAAATTGGAAGATAAAGGTTAGTATGTAAAAAGGGTGAGGGGGAAATTCAATTCCTAGCTGGAAAAGTGTCCGACATCCCCCCCACCCGAGATTTACTAGATTGTAGATTCCCACGGAAGTCACCAGTCAGTAGTCGATCTTTGCCATTTTATGTTGGACATTTCCCACTCCTAGCTTCATTTAACACTCAATTTTTAATTTAAATTTTATTACCGTTTAGTGAGCAGTAGAATTTAACCTCATTAGAGAAGGTAGATAAACGATTAATAATTTCGAATCACCAAAATTGTTAATTGCCATTTTTGATTGGCCAAATGTTTTCGCATCTCAATTGTGAATAACTCATTCTCCAGCTAAATAATTAAAATTGCTTATAATAAAACATAGAAATAAATTCCTCTGAATCCTCAAGTTATTAAAAATATTGGAAAAGGTTTACATTAGTCCATTAAATTTAATATGAGTTTCCATTTTGTATTTTTCAATCCCAATTTTAATATTAAATTTTTAAGAAAAACGAAAACAAATTTAATGGCCAGCACTCAAAACCCTGGTGCTTCCTCTTCTCAATGCACCGAAGATGAAACGGACGAAGGGCCAAATAATTCATTGAATCCGACAGAATTTCTCAAAATGAGACCGAAAAAATCAATTCTGAAAACGAAGCAGACTTCGTTTGATGATTTGAGCCATGCAATTTTGGGACAGCGTGATTTACGCGGTCATAGCGAGGAAACACAAAAAGCCCATTTCGATGAGGTTTACTTTTAATTATTAAATTAAAATAAATGAATTTTAATTGAAGATGAACATTTTGGCAACTCATCATCCTCCGGACAAGGATTATGGACATATAAAGGTTAATAATTACTTTATAAATTTATTCGCAATAAGCAATTTAAAGATTGACGAACCAAAGACGCCATATGCAGCCGGTTATAGTGACAGTGAAGGGGAGGAACTTTCATCGGGTAGTACCCGACCGAGAAGAGTTATAAATTTCTTAAATTTTTCTAATTTTTCTTACTTATTAGGTTTCATTGGTGGGCGCCTTGGATCCGGACGAATTGCGCAAGGGAATCAAAGAAGGTGAAGTGGCCAAACCAAAGGTGCTGGAACCGGGATCCGGGGACGACGAGGAGGAAGATGAATCGCAGATGACCCAAGAACAAATTGGTTTGGTTATTTTTCATAAATTGGCATCAAAAATTGTTAAGAAAAATTAGTTGAATAATGACTATAAGTGCATTCCTCCGTTGAATTTTTGTTTGATAAGTAAAATTAAAATGCAAAAATAATTATTATATTTTATGGAAAAATTATAAATCAATGAATATTTTTAACCAGAATGAAAATTGCTTTAGCATTGTGGTTAAAATATAAAATTAAAATCAAATTAATATATTCCAAATTTGTAGCACACAAACGTGAATTCGAGAAGAAACGCAAACAACATTACAATGAAGGAGCATATTTGCGCAAAATGAAGGAGGCAGCAGCAAAGGCGGCAGCCGAAGAGGAGGATGAAGACGAATGAGGAATTAAGAGCATATAGACCAAAGAAGAAGGATATTGAATTCATCAGACGGCTCAACTCCTCAGAACGATGACCGATCGACCCCAAAACCCGAAAATTGACTTCTTTAATCCTTCATCCCATCCAAGACCCAATTCTATCTTTTTATTTGTTTTTTTTTTATTAATTCTAGAACCCATTTTGATTTGAAGAATAGGTATTCCCCATATAGACTTTTCTTATTCTTCGAATTTACTCTTCAACATGGGCATAATTTACCCAAATCTGGGTCATTTATTCACCTCCTTCCCCTCCTTCCTCTCCATTCATTGTATTCAATTTTAACACCCATTTTTCTACATTTATGAACAGTTTGAATATTATTATAGTACAATAATAAATAAAAAGATCGAATTTTGTTTGTTTTTTATTCAATTGCTTTGCCGAATCTCGCAAAGTCTATATAATTGTTTTCGCTGATTTTCCATTTGTTCTCGGTCCATTAATTGGGCAATTGTTGCCTTCCTTTCCTGCCGACAAATCCATTCCGCATTTTGGGCCAAACCCCTTTGGCCAGCAATTTCGATTGCAACAATTTTTTCTTTAAAATTAATATTTTTAATTTGAGTATATTTTGGATCCATTTCCACGTAGAATTAATGCATTTTACATTAAAATTATTCGGTTCCGTTTTTTCTCCTAATTCATTTCATATACCGTATGTCTTTTTGGTGGCCCCGGGGCTACAATTATTCAGAGGTCCTCCAAAGAGGGGCAAAAGTTTCCTTTTTTCTCATTAAAATCCTAAAAATAGATATTTCATTAGAGGGGAGGGGGCAATAATTGAGGAAATACGATACATTTTCCCACTTTTCTCACTTATTAATGCCTGCTGCTGTTGTTTGGCCCCTTTTCGTGCATCCAACATGAATATCGTTTCCCATTCACCGGCCTTTAGATCAATGTCATTCATGGCCAACAATTTATTCGTAATTGTTTGGCCGTTCCCCGGTGATGATGTCAACAATTCGCGCACAATTTCCACCGATTCCGAATAGAAACGCATGTTCGCATCCTTCAAGGGTTGGAGAAGGACAACAATTCGTTCATCCTCCTTAATTGAGAGTAAAATGGGAAATTGTTGCGCATCGACAAATCAAATTGGCCTTTTTCTGTTTTGCCTCTCCTTTTCCAATAATAAAAATATAAGGGAAAAATAGGCCACAAATTATTTGGAAGGTCCATTCATATTAAAAATCCCATTCTCAATACAGTAAATTGCAGTGGATGTTGCCTGGGGAAATATTTCTATCCAAAGTGAAATTACTTTGAAATCGGCGAATTGATTGGCTTTTTGCTGACCCTCAAAGAAGATTTGACTTTCGCCAAAAGTGCTGGCCAATTTGAATTGAAACTTTTCCACAATTTGTGAGCCACAAAGGAATTGGTTAAGCCGATGAATGAGTTGGCCGTTTGTGGAAGGATTGCCCATTGGATGTGCATTTTGGAGGATTTGGCATTTGCCGGTGTCCGGCGTAAAATTGTGAATTTTGTTCCAGCGATTGGCAAATGGACTGAGGCCGGCAGCGAACATTTGGCCTAATGGATGAAAAATTTTACGGGCAACATTTGCGGAGTGGAAATTGAATGGGGGGAAGGCGGGATTGGACAGAATTTGGACAATAATAATTCCCATTTAAATAGTCCTCCTTTTAATCAATGTGTGGGCCAACAACGATGAATTCTCCCATACTTTGGAGGCCAGAATAGGCCATTCAACAACATTGATGCGTTAAAAGAACACAGAAGGTAATTCTTATTAACATAATTTTACTAGTGTTTCATTCTAGCTTTATTATCTGATAGAATAATCCAATTACCTTGTAGACCAATCCATGCCAAAAGCAAAGGTGCAACTTCGATTTGGGTTTCTTCAATTGTGGGTGAAGTGGCACAAAAAAGGTGGGCTGTCAATTGGTGGCAATCGCGCGTTCGAAATTGTTGGCAAACGGCCAGTACCAATAAATTGGTACAATTTCGGAGGAAAATGCTACAATTGGAAAATTGAAATATTTGGGAAGGTCCAAAAAATTGGGGAGAATGTGCCCTCAATAACCTTCCTTTGCATGGGCCGCATAAAATCAAACAATTCCGACAGTCGTCGATTGTGATGGTTGCACTTTGGTCCAATAGGATTAATGTAGAATTCTGTTTGGGGGGATGGAGGATATTTAAAAGTGGAAAAGGGACATTAAAAGAAGGAATAACTTACGGAGCATCCCTCAATTTGGAATGCATTTCCGGCCAATTGGCCCGGCTCCTTCACGCAGGTTTCCCCCCTCAATGCCACGCCATAAAAATTCATTTGCTTCTGAGCCCGTCGATTGGCGTAAATCCCTTCAAAATTGGCAATCCAATTTGTTAATCCTCCTCATCAAAGCATACCATGAATAAACTTTTGGCCTCTCCTCTTGAGACTCAACATTCCTTCTAAAAATTCCACTTTCTCCATTTCCTTCAACGGCACGAAAACAACAAAAGAATTTGGAGATTAACAAATTGTGGGATTGTGCACTGGAATTATTGGCAACCAATTGATTGGCACCATTTTGAATTGTGGCATCGAATTTATTGGCAGAGGAGGATTGGGAACGAATGCCATCACAATTTTGTTGTTCGCTGCCAATTTGACGCTAAATCAAAAGTCAAAAGAATGTGGCCAAAGGCAAATTGTAAGGGTGGAATGAATATTCTTTTGGCAATAAATTTGCCATAATTTACAACCAAATTATTTGAAAATATTCCCCCACCATTCTGTCGCTTTCCACCTCATTTTTGGGCCTCATTTCCGGGTGCAAATCAAAACCATAAGCAGCTGAATCCTGGCTCCCTCTCCGCGGGCCACCAACACCCAACCAATGACCACCTTCTCCAATTGTTGGGCAAAATGATTGACGAAATGAGGCACCCGAAAGGATCAGAGACATCCTTGGTTCTGCCGATTGGTGCTCTCCATTTCCGGAATCTGCTGATATTTAAATATTCGACGGAAAATAATCCCCTTCCAATTGATTCCATAACTCAATTAAAAAATAATATCCAATAAAATTTATTCCTTTTTTCTGAATTTCTTCTTTATTTATTTGCTTGTCAATGCCAATAATGTCTAATGAGGGCCTTTCTTATTTGTCATACTGTACCCCAACTTTTTTGTCTAATCGCCTGTCATTTTATCCATCAAATATTGCCCCTAGCTGCATTTTAAACCCACCCTTTTTCTTTCTATATGCCTTTTACCCTTCACATTATTATCACACTTTTCCGCACAATTATTAAAGAATAATTTAAAGTCGAGTTCTCCTTATCTCTATCCCGTTTAGCTCTAAAATAGGATTAATGCATTCATTTTTCATAAATTAATTTGAAATGTAACAAATTCCCTCATCAATTAAATTAATCCAATTCCCATTCCCGCACACCTCCTTCCACGGTGTACAATTTACTTCGGCCTTCTCTTTTTGTCCCTTTTCCAATTGTTGAATTGGGCATCGGATCATTGGGTGGCATTTCTCGACTGGTCAAATCCAGGCCAATGTCAAAAAAGCCATCATCATCATTTGTAGAACATTCGTCAATTGGCCTCAAATTCAGGCAATCCCCAATTTGTTGTTGGCGACGTTTACCCCGGATGAATTCCTTCAAAATTGGAAAATATAAATAAAAAATATCAGTGGATTTTTGGAATATATGGAGTTGATTAAACATCTCTCAATTTTGACCAAATTTTGCCAAAATTGTTGACAATAAACAAAAATATTCCACCTCGAATGTGACCATTTCTGCCGGTCCATCCACTCGACCTCCGGCCAAATTGTCCAACGGGCCACGACCAATGCCATTGCCGAAACAATCATCAACTGGGAAACCATTCATCAGTTGATCGATATTTTGGCTCATTTTGAGATGGAAAATGCAAATTTCTTCAACAAAATTTGGGAATTAATACAGAAATATGGTTTTATTTTGCCAATATTGTGGCATTAATGGGAAATCGTTTTAGTAGGTGGGAAAAGGGGCCTATTACCAAAGAGAAGAAGAATATTCCTTTGAATTTACCCTCAATTACAATTGAATGTCCCACACATTTACTTAATGTTTTTAATAATAAAATGGGAAAGGGGAATGCGAATTTGGTCTGCGCATTTTCTTTCAAATATTTTTTCCATCTTTTTGGTTTCCATGGTAATTTGCCCATTTTTTGTCAGAAAGGATTGAATTTAAGTTGGAATTGGCCATAAACTTGTGAGTGCCTCTTATTCTTCGCCCAATTTTTGGCATTTCCAAATTTAATTTTGTAAATATCATTTTTGTCAAATGGAACAAATTTATTCAATTCAATGATTGAATGGAAGGAAATAAACAAAAAAAAAGTGTGAAAAATGTATAAAAATGATTTCAAATTGCCATTGCCAAAGTGGCAAATTCGGCAGGATCAAAGCGAAGTTGGGAGAAGTCAATTTGGCTGCCATCATCGCTTCCCTCTTCCTCCTCTGATTCCGTCCATTTTTGTTCTTCATCATCATCTTCCTCCCTCCTCATTTTCCCTTCATTCTTCCTCCTTTCTTCCCTTCCATCACCGAATAATTCCTCAAAAAGTGGTTCCCTTTCAGTGCCAATTGCGCCTCCGCTGCAGCAGCCACCGCCTTCAAAAGAAAGGGGAAATGGTGTCATCCAATTTTAATTATTTTTGGCCATTTTTTTGTTAAAAATTGAATTTGTTTGTTCGAAATGGAATAATTCATCCACATTAGAATAATTCACATCAACCAACCTTCGGCCAATTGTCCATTGCACACGGCACAATGCCCAGCATTCATTTCCGCCTTTTCTACTGATGACCTCAATTCTCTTCGATTTCTTCCTTTTGTTTTACCCTCCAAATATGCCTCCAATTCCTCCTTCCCCTTTGCACAATTGCTTCCCCTATTTTTGTTTCTTCCCTCCAAAAGGACTTGGCCAACTCGGCTAATCCGTCGAGTGGCCTCCGAAACCGCCGGGATTGATGGTCGGGCAGTCAGCAGAGCTGAGAACCAGGGATTTTCGAGCCGTTCTGAATATCGGCGCAATTGAAGGGTGCTAAGCAGTGTTTTTGAGCAACAATTCACATCAATGTTTTTGGCAGATTGGACTTCATAGGCAGATGCCCCAATTGTTGGCCGCTGTAATGGACAATGGAAGTGGAAGAGTTTTTTGAGGCTTGAGGGGGGAAATCATCAGTTTAGTTTATGAATATTTTCCAAAATTAGAGGATGATCAAAAGATTAAGCTTGGTTTATACATCTTCTGATATTTTAAATAGAAAATTTGAATTCAGCCAATTTTTGTACATACATTCTGAATCATCCAAAAATTTGCAATTCTACAATTCATTCACTGGCTTAAAGTTGATGAAATCAAAAAGGAATTAATTAAATCCATGAAATTCATTGACAATTTGATTGTGCCCAACAATATTCCTACCTTCATTATTTCCGGATAAAACATTGCCTTGCACTGTTCCCGCACTTCGGCATTGGAACAAAAATGGGCTGGAAAACGCAGAGCATTGCCAATCAACGTCAATAAAGAGGCTCCATCCGAACATAAACGATACTCAATTGGATATTGCCTTTGGAGCAGTCCGGGCCGTAAAAACACCGAAATTGAGAGGAACAAACTGAGCAAATTTGAGATTAAATAGGCGGAAATGATGACTAAAAGGGTGTTGGTGGCGGCACGAATATTTCGGCGACGAATCTTCATAAAATCATAACCCATTGTCAATTCCGTGATAAGTGAGCGCAATTGCTGAAATTTGATTAAATTTGGTTATTCCTCACTCAATTTATGCAATGATTATGCACATTTTGGTCATTTAGGGAATATTTTAAGCCCCATTCCATTATTCCCCTTGAATGGCTATTGGCGCCTTTATCGAAGAGCCCTTTGCTCAATTTGGCCCATAAAAATATTGCCCTATCCTCGATTTGTTTCACCTGAACATTTTGTTGTCGAAGCATCAATACGATACCGCCATTCAAGAAAATTAAAGTGCCGAAGGGCACAATTACGGTCAGAAGATTGAGGAAATTTGGCAGCCATTCTCTGCGTGATAATTGGCCAGCGCTATACCTTTTGAAAGGATCCGACTGGCGACCATCGACCAAAACGACAATATCCTTTGGGAGAGGGATATTCGAGGATTCTGATGGAATTGGGTTTTTTTTTTGGGAAGGGGGATTTTGGCCGAGAGGCATATTTAAAAAAATATTTATGGGGCATAGGGGATACTGACTACAGTTGTTCCGTAACGGATTGCAATGGCCAAGGTGAGGACTAAAGCAAGGAGCAACCATCGATTACGCTCCTCAAAACCACCAAAAGTCCAATGTGAAGTAACAAGATATCTAAAAGTGGCAAATGACATCAAATTTGAGGGTTTTATTGGATTTATGGAAATGACCAAATTAGTGTAATGGAAATTTATTTATGTTAGGTTTGGATTCGCATCTTGTTGATATGATTTGGGATCTAATTGGGATGGGAAGTTCAAGGTCCTAGACAATATTCCCCATGGCTATTTTATTTTGGAGAATCCCTTTGGCTCTCGATTTAGGTAGGGGAATTATTCACCTCTCGAAACTGGCCACAATGAGGCAGAAAACGGAGGACAATTTGAAGATTTGACCTAGCATATAAAGCCAGCGGACATGTTGGAGCCAAAGGAGATAGAAGCGAACTATTTGGCAATATTCGGAGAGCACCGGCGGAATCTAATGGAAATTGAAAATAAAATACAAATTATATTTATTTTTTTTATATTTTTGCCATTTTATTTTAATTTAATTATTCCTATTTTCTATCAAATGCGCGCAAATAATAATTTTTTAAATTTTATTTTGTCGAATAAAGCACAAAAGACAAAAAAAAATACAACAATTAAATAGAATAACAATTTCAATGATGGGAGGTGGGAATAAATAAAATAAAATCAGCATAAACACACAAAATGTTCATATTTTAATCAATTCTTTGGCAATTTATATAAGGAAATGTAATTCTTCAGGTATTCTGTGTTGTCGATCATTGACCCGTTTGTAGTATTCACCTGTTGTTCAAGGGAAAATTGTGAATTATGAATAATAAAAATTGCATTATTTTATATAATTTGTCCAAAAATTCGAAAAATTAGTTTTGTTTTCCAATTTTTGTAATCATAATTTTTTCCAAATTTAATGAAAACTGACCTGTTCAAATGGATGCAAAGACACACGGCGTGGATTTTTGCTAGCAAATTCGGCAGATTGGCGCAACCATTGGTCGTGAATTTCGATGAGGCAAGGAATGGAATGGAGATTATCACGCATGGAATAAATACGGCCTTTGTCCAGATTTCGATGGCAAGCATGGCGAACGATCAATTGGTGGGGCGATTCATTGAATTTGTGGGAAGCGTGGTTGTCATCCGATTCACTGAAATATTAAATTATTATATCGATTTTGCTTTATTGAATTAATTTTTCCATTTTAACCAATCCCAACTATTCCCCTCCCCGCCAAATATCAGCATTTTGTGACCTGTTAATATAAAGGGCCTCCAAGTATTCGTTGCACATTTCTCTACGTTCCGCTGTCATTGCATTCAAATCTTCCGGATTTTTGGCAAATTCGCCGCCCATGTAGTCCAAATTTGTTCGTTGTTTGGCAAGGAATGAAATTCGATTGTCGGTTGGATGGAAGGCCGCGTCCATTTCTGCCTGCATTTTTGCCCTTCGAAGCATTTCACCCCGGCTGGTCGCAATTCGTTCGTCGCTTTCCTTTCCGCCGACTCTGCCAATTTGCATTGGTTCATCGTTAAATTGGAGTGCGTTGATCACGGCACTAAAATTTTTTATAATTTTTTGAATTTAAAACTCAAAATTTACCGAGGGTCGCATCCTTTTTTCTCGATCATATTGACGTAAAAGCCTAACTTTTGGTATTTGCCAATGAGACCAAACAACCAGAACTGAAATTTAATTTATGCATTAATAAATGTGAATTTTAAAGAAAAAAATAACCCGAAGATATTTAGCAAAATGTTGGGTGAATGGCCGGTCCATGTGGATTGTTTTGTAATTGTGCATTGATGGTTCCTGATTAAATTGGTCGATCACCAGTTCATAATCAATGCATGTGAGCACAATTGGAATGCACGATTCGGTGCAAATTTTCTTCAGAGCTGGCCAAAAATTTTGGTCTGATGCATAAATCAGATCACACTGAAATATTCCACATTAAAATGGCAAATTGACTCATTAAATTAATTCTATTTAATTTTTATGTATTCAATTTAACAAACCTCATCAATGAGAATTACTGAAAATTTGGTGCTCTTTGGTTTGGCCTCTTTCTGTTTTTGTTGACTTTGCGGGGAGAACATCTTGCGAATGTCGGGTTGACTATTATTGTTTTGTTGGTTTTGGTTGACATTGTAATTTTCCAGTGCGCCTTTCAATTTTTCGTTCAAAGATGCCTCATCCCGAATTGCAATTGTTGAAATTTCGATCACTTCAAAATTATTATCCTTTGCCGCTGCATAGACCTGAAGATTTTAGGATGATAACTATATTTAAAAATATTTTTAAAAATCCAAAAATAATATAATGTTATTTTCTTAAATATCCATTAAAATTCAAAAATTCAAACGAACCATTGTGGTTTTTCCGCATCCTGTTGGGCCCTCCAAAATAATTGGATTTTCCAATTGCTGTTGACCAATTTGGAAATCTTCTTCTAATTCATCTTTGGCATTGTCTTCCTCGTCCTCTTCTTTCTCCAAGAATTTGTAAGCTTTGTTCTTTCTCTCTTTGGCCTGCTCCAATTTCTTCTTCCATGTCAATTTGTCTGCCCATTGGCCCAACCATTCGCTCAGTTGATTGTAATCGACGGCCGTTTTGGTGAAGAATTCCGTGGCTGCAAATGGCTCGAATCGCTGGTACCATAATTTTTGTTGCTTTTCTGCCGCCATCTTCCCAGAAGTGAATGCATGTAGCTCAGCATTGTCCATTCGGTGTTTTTCCTTGAATCGGAGTAGAGCATCGGGTATGGCCACATTGATGGTATTGGCTGGCTTCTCATTTTTCGGCAATGCTTCTTCGATGTTGGCCTGCTGTGGTGGAGGTGGAGGCGGTGAATCCTTTTTCTCAGGCGGTGGTGAATCCGGCGAATCCTTATCCTCAAATTGCGGTGGCGCTAATTCCTCATTCCCATGTTGTTGCGGCGGAGGTGAATCCATATCCTCATCTGCGTAACTTTTGGTGCTCATCGGCATTCGAACCATTCCAGGTTGCTTGTCCGTAAGTGGCGTGATATCAATAATTTCTGGTGATTTGAATTGAACTGTGCGGGTGGGTTGTGTCTTGGTTTTCTAAATTTTTGCATCAAAAATATATCACATAACATTATAGATAAACCTTTGCTGCTGATGGAGAAAAATTAAGCTTTCTTTTCGACGTTGACTGCACAAAATCTTGAATATTCCCATCTTTGTTTGCCACTTCTTTAACATATTCATTTGCTGGTTGCCAATTCATTGAGTTGTTTTGCTCTTCCTCACCTCTTTTTTCGCGGCATTTTTGACGAGAATTTTTATTTGTATTTTTCATATTTCTTAATTTTAATGAATTATTACAAACATATATTAAACGTCAGGTCTATATTTATTATAAGTGCAATAACAATATGGAATATGCAAACAAAGTGGGACTTTTATTTATCGTGACTGACGAAATAATCCACAAATCCGAAATTTAGAACATTCGTTTTTAAATATACTAACCTTAACCTAAAAAATTCATAGGTAGCTTTTTATTTACTTTTCACAGCGCAAGTGAATTTTTCGGACGGAGACGGATTCTGCTGATTTCGGAATTCGGCAATGTGCGTGTGCGGTGCGATGTGCGTATGCTATGCGTGCGTCAAATAAAATTTTAAATTTAATAAAATTTATTATTTACTTTCGTTTCGATAAAAATTTTTTTTATTACAGTAATCGCTAACCGGCAGTTTATTTTTTGATCAGTTTCATTTCATTTTTTGATCAAAAAGAAAAAACCAATAAACCAACCAATAGAAATATGTAAACCGCATCAAGCAACGTATCAAATAAGGCCACAAAGCCAAGAAAGAAGAACGGAGAATGACGAAAATGTTGAGAAGTGAGGAAAAGTCGAGTCAACAATGCATTGGCCAAAATGCCGAAAAGGGCCAATAATCCGCCGGATACAACCACTAGCCAGAACCGGGTCCTCAAGAGATAAAAAGGATTATTTTAAATATGATAGGCTGGTCTATATTTTTGTCATATCACAAAAATATGGCATACTTTTTACATTTTATGCATTGTTCAGTTCAGACAAACATTGAACTAGCCCCATTTTTTTATTTCCTTTTTCTAATTGATAATAATAGGCATTTGCATAAAAAATTTGGCCCTTCAATAGCTGGATACGTCTTAATTTGTCGTGGCTCATGGCAATTTGTATATGCCTCAGGCCTCACTGTTAAATAATATTTAGTTGTGGCCTAACTTTAAGTAATGCTATTTTAGAACTATTCATTAAAAAGTCGTATAAATATTTGCTTACTCCTACTTTGTTAGGTCCTAAAAATATATGAGCATTTTCAAAAATTACTTGATCAACTCATGTTCATCCATCAATATGTCTAAATTTGCCGGAAGCCATTTCATTGTTGTTTCAGCCACCCATTAATGGCTGATGTTTTTGACCAATGGAAAATAAATATAAATATGGTAAATTTAGACAAAACCCTCTCTGGAATTATAAAGGAAATATATGCTGGAAACGAAGTTGGGCTAGGAATTTGCGCGAAGAGCTTGGGGAGAGGAATTTTGACAGTGAAAAGGGCCAACATAAAAGGAAAAAACAATGGAAGAAGGCGGACCAATCGTGTTTTTCTGTCGCATGGCTGAATAATTTATTCGGGATGAGGTGGCGGGAAAAGAACACCCGAAAAGTGGCAACAAAAAGAGGGAGGAATGGCACAGGAATAGGGGAAAGGTAGGAGGAATAACTAGAAAATGGAGTAAATGATTGGCCAAATAAATAAACAACAAATTTGCATTACCTAAAGCAATTCAAAAGCTGATTAAAAATATGAAGAAATGCGTGGGGAGTAGTGGAAATATGTGAAAATTAAGTTTGAATTCTAGAAATGTTTTGGGCCAAAAGTTTGAAGGAGTTTTGGATATACTTCACCCATCCCTTTCATCCCATCCACAAATGCCGCCAATATCAATTTGTCCTCCATTAGGGGCATGGGAGTCTGCAATCGGCTGCCCCTTTCAAACTTATTGCCTGAGTGAATATTCCAACCAGTCCCTCTTGAGGGGATGCCATTTTCCCGCATGTTGAAGGGCGACACGCAATTTGGCCTCCGACCAACTGTCCTTCCACTTATATGCTTCAACTCCTTCTGCTGCTGTTTCATTTGGCCCTTTTTAATCCTTCCATCGGCTGGCTGTTCCCTTTGGGGGAGGATTAGTTCCCAAGAGTGGCCCTTCCTGATGCTGCTGTTCCTCATTCTTTACCCAAAATACGATGGATGGATGCCCCCACATTACTGGCACTTTCCCATCCACCTGTGTATTAGCCGTACATTTTTGTAGTGAATCCACACCTCATTCAAAGAGGAGAGGGAATTATTCCCCTTGTAAATGC
This sequence comes from Pratylenchus scribneri, assembly GCA_030063045.1. NCBI lineage: Eukaryota > Metazoa > Nematoda > Chromadorea > Rhabditida > Pratylenchidae > Pratylenchus > Pratylenchus scribneri. Next base: position 4,216,502 of record JAQSEB010000010.1, read on the forward strand.
GGTTCTCCGTTGGATTATGCCAAGGAATTCCAGCAATACATTTCCATCTTTTCGGAATTTATTGCATTTGGTAATATCATCTTGGTAATATCCCGTCCCCTCTCCGCCTTAAATTAAATTGAAAAAATATATTCTTAGCCTAAAATTTTTCCCACCAAAAAGGAAGTCCTTTCCCCTCAAAGGACCTTTCGGGTACATCCAATTCCCCACAAATGCTCCTCTCCCGATCCCTTTGACTATTTGGCCAATAATCTCGGTTTGTTTATTGGCAAAATGCTGTTTTAAGAGAATAGTAAATCCTCACTCATTCTTGGCACAGAATGGCTCCAAAAATGCGATGTGGCATTTACCAAAAACGCAACAAAAATAAAACATTGGGAGGATGATGGCTTTTATATATTTTGGAATATTTCCATTCATTCCTTCTTCATTGAATGGCCAACAAAACTTGCAAAGAATTTGAGAAAATTATTGGATGGAAAAAGAAAATTGCATTTATGTTTAGATGATTATGGGGCGCAAAAAGAGCTAAAGCAGCAAATAATGGGGGATCATTGAAAGGACTGAATGAATGGAATGGAATGGAATGGAATGGAATGTGTCCTTCTTTGTTGAAATTTGAAACCATTTGAAAGTCCACTGGCGGGATTAAAAGAAGAAGAGGATTTGAAATAAACGGGAATATATTTTAAATCAAAAATTAATTTATTTGGGGAATTTAATGTTCAATTATTTCGAATGTTCCTTGGCAAATTATATTCTTCATCTTTGTGGCCCATTTCCCGCCTTCATTTTCTCCTGCAAATTTGTTTGATTGAATTGTCGGAATTGTTCCCGATCGGCATTGTTCTCCGGCGCTTCATAGCCATAGGAAAGAAGAAACATGCCTTGGGGAAATGATCAATTTTTGGTTGTTTTTTTTATTGGAATGAGTAAATTAATATGAATTTATGGGAATTAATTTCCACTTTTAATAATCCAAAATAATCAGTCAACCAAAATATAATTTAAACAGGGATTTGTAGTAATCCTACTGATTCTTTGTATTTGTTAATATTCACTTCTTTCCGGGAGCAAAGGTGCCAATAATAAATGTTGAAGGATTGGACTGATTCGAGTGAATTTGCATTCCGCCCTTTTCCATCCCTCCACTTGGGCCATCAATTCGCCAAATTCATCGAAGGCAATTCGATTTAGATGGCCACCGGGTCCAGGCAATCGGCATTGGCAATAAAGGTGGAAAAGGTCCTTGAGAAGGAGGCCAAAAAATGGAATGACCAAAAGTGTTGAACAGCATTGGGTTTGGGCCTCTGTTTGGGGCATTCGTTCACTGCTACCAGCCGATGCCGCCCAAATCATGGCGGCTTTCAGTGTTGCCCGATAGGCGGCAAAATTGCCGGATGGATCCAATTGACGTTGGAGTACCTTAAAAAGGGGATATTATGAATGGGAGGAGAGGAAAGGGAAAGAAATATTTATTTTGGATTGATATTTTTATGCAGGTGAATTGCCTCATTTGGAGTAGCAATTAATTATTATATTGACCGTAATTTAAATCTATCATCCATCCATTTTTCCATTCAATTATGTACCTCCAATCTGTTTTTATCCACTTTTGCCCAGCTCTTTTTGAGTCTGGCCACTGGCTGGGCGCTGAGTCCGGCCACAATGGCTGCCAATGAATTAAAATTGCCAAGGGCCAAGCATTCACTGGCAATTTTTACCAAAAAATCCATGCATTTTGCCCGATGCCTTTTGTGTTGATGTCGAAGTACTTCCGATGCAACCAACTGGGATAACTATAATTATTGAATAGGATTAAAAACTAATTTTCTCAATGAAAATGAGGCAAAAAACACACACATTGAATTCCATATGATTTTAGGGAAAATGATTTTGTAAAAGTTAGTAAATAAAATCCATAAAATTTCAACAATTTTCTCTTAATTCTGGCCTTCCAAAAGTCAAAAAGGATTAAATGGATTTGCCAATTATATTTGAACAAAATGATGGGATTACCTGATTGAACCATTGCACATAATGACCAACGCAACCGGGTGGAGAAAGTTGCCCCAATTGGTCAAGGGAATTGGCCTGCCCAATTGTTTGGACCAATTCATCGAGGCCAACCATTGAAAGACGTTCCTGGAGGGCATTTTTGTAATGTATTAAAAAAACAAATAAAAATGTCATTTAAATGAATATTCGAACCAAAACAAACCAATTCAATATGGGCCAATTGTTGGGCAATTTGGATTGGAGCACGGCCCATGGCCATCAAGCCCCCAGGGCCCTCCCATCTTTTTTCCCAATTTCTTTCCAATTGCGGCTCCAAACTGTGAATGGCACCTTCGTATCGTTCCAATCTGCCTAAAGCCATTCTCAATTCTGTCAACAAATCGTCACAAAGCCGTTGTGCTACAGTATCTTTTTGCGTGCCGGAAAGGGACAAAACGGCGAGCAAACGATCACGCATTGGTTGGCCACGGAAATCGTAGGGAATTGAGCGAATCCAAAGGGCACAAAATGCAAGCACATTGTCAAAAAGGCGACGCTGCCCTTCCTTACTGAAATTGGCCGCATTGGCATGTTGAACGAAAATTGTGTGCTGTTAAATATGAACATTTTGGATGACAATTTCATTCTTCAAATTGACCTGAAGCAATTTATGAAGGATTTGAGGAGGGGAAATGAATGGGCGAAGGCAAAGAAGGGAGGCTAAAACATCCTTTGAATTTGCCTTCCATTCATCGATGGATGGGAATATTCGGCCAAGGCAATTGGCCAATTCATCGTTGCTTGGCCACTGCAAACAAATGCCGAAAGATATTGTTGATGAAGGGGAATTGGGATTGGATTGACCTGTTCGGGTGATAATTTCTCCATCTGCGGTGGAGGAATATTTCCATTTTGATTGCCATTTTGGTATTGGCTGAGAATGGGAATTTGGTCGAGGGCCAATGAAGATGAGGAGCATGGGGAATCAGAACAACAATAATTTATTGATGGAGAACAACCGCCATCACCATCAACAGCAGCAGCAGAATTGTTCAAAAGCATTGGCTGGAGGGGAAATAATGAGAATGTGAATGGATTGGGAGGGATATCCCTGGGAAGAAGTGCCTTCGTTCATTTCATTTGAATTGGCCAATTCTATGCAATTTTCTTTTGTTTCCACCTCCTCTCATTTTTGAAGGATTGTTGTTGCTAATGGGTTTTTTTTGCCTTCCAGCGAACTATGGGGAGGTGGAGGGGTTTTCAAGTGGTCAACTAGAAAAATGAATGGCGAAGGAAATTTTGTGAAAAGAATTGGGAGGAAGGGTCGAGATGGACTCATTTTGTTCCTAATTAAAACGATGGGGAAAATGAAACCAAATTTAAGGAAAATATATGCGCCTTTTTTGATCCCTAAGGGCATATATTTATGATTAAATGTTAATTTAATTTAAATAATATTTGGTGCGCGGTGTGCTTAACCTTTCAAATTGCTACCCCAAATGTTGTTGTTCATGAAAGGGGGAGGTCCAAAAGAATCATCAAAAAATGTTGGCTTGTTTGTTTGACACTCAAAAAAGGGAATAAAATGGGACGAATGGAGGAGTAAAGAATATGGACTAAAATTGAGAGAATGGAATAATTGTATATTTTTTTTTGACAAAAATTAGCACCACATTTTTTTGTAATTAAGTGAATATAAAAATGTGATTCAATATTTGGTCTAATTGTTTGGCAAATTTAATTGGAATTTTGCTGTTTTTATTCTTTTTTCCGCCTAATTGCCCTTTTCGTTGATTCTGCGCAATGCGCACATTCTGCCCCTTCATTTCTGCATAAAATGTTGTAAAATGGGGGAAATGTGGAGGGGAGAGGGCAAATTCACTCGCACAGTGCTATTTTGCCCCATCGATCCCACATAAAATGTTGGGCCCCCAATCCTCCGTGGGGGAAATGTATATATTGAAGGAGAAAGAGGTGCTCTGCTGCTGATCGACCGGTGGACCATTCCGCGGGGGAAGGTGGCCTTTGCCCCCAAGGTGGGTTGGCCGTGGCCTTGGCCCCCAACTCTGTGGGGGAAAACTGTAATAATGGAAGAAAATATGAATTTGATAGTATGGAATGGAGGAGAATATGAAAAAGCCGAGAAATGAATGGGAAAACGGAAATTGGCTTCGCTTAATCGAAGCTTTCATAAAAATTGTATGGAGAATGAGGATTGGGGCGATGATCGGAAAATGGGGGAAAAAGATTTATGAATGATGATGGGATATTGGATTTGTTTGGATGGAAATATTAATAGTGGATTTTGGGGGATTTAGAGGGAATTATTATTGGAGAAATGCCAGCAAAAAAACTTTGCTTTATTCTTTCATTGTTGATTCATTCCTTCGAAATGATCATTGGCAAAAAGGTGGGAGGTGATTGATTCATTCATTTATAATAATAATATTGAACTATGATGGAACTGAATGGAAAAGTCGGCCATAAAACAACAATCCCATACTTCCCCTTTCTTTCATTCTGGGAAAGGGCAAAGTAGTTTTTTTTCTAAATTAGCCCATTTCAGACCCGCCCTCCTTCTTCTTATAAGTTTCATTTTTGCGTACCAATTGTCAAAAAAGATTAATTTTGCCCATCGGCATATGGCAAACATTTTCAATTCCCCTCCCATTCTCTCACCAATAAAAATGGTTGGTGGTTCATTGAATTTGATGATGATTTTGTGCCACCATTCCCAATTATTATTTCCTTCTTTTTGCTTCTGCTCCTCCATTTTTCCTTTTTCCCTTCTTTTCCTTGGCCATCAATTGCTGGAATGTCCATTGTTGATAGTTCTTCCATCCACCTTAATCAAATATGTTTAAAATTGTACCCAAATAGAATATTTCACTATAACATTTTGGCCCAGTCCTCCTTCTTAATAGGATTAGCAATTAAATTTATGGCCATAAAATGGATTCTTTCATATAATCGAATAGGTGGGATATTCAAGATGATCAATCCATTTTGCTCAAACTCTTTGTGAGACATTAAAGGGAATGAATGGCCACAAGCACTATAATTCACATATCAATAATAATTTGTGATAATTGGATGGCTATATTGGAAGGGATGGCCTAATTTTCGATCATTCATTCCATTCCATTCCATTTATCCGCATTTTTGTTCACCATTTTCGATGATCCATCATTTCCTCCTGTTGGGCCATTCCTCCTCCAATTTCATTTTTTGTTGGTCCATTCCCAATTCTGGCCGTACATTGGCAGCTCCGTGAACGGGGCATTTGTTGGCATCCATGTGATCCAAAAAGCAAATCATCCTTGGCCACATTCCCATCCAATCGGCAACGGCTTCCTGCGCTGCTGTTGATGAATGAGGGGGGCGGCGAGCCAAAAAAGTTCTTCTAAAAATAATTTTTGATTTTTTGATTTGGATGGGGGTGGAATCATTGCCAATTAATTAGCCCATTAAAAAAGGAATGAATTCAATTGAAATAATCCTTCCTATATTTCATATTAGCCCAATGGGAATATTATTTTATTTAAATGTTCATTGGTGACTTATTTATTAGAGCTATAGGGGAAAGGGGGATGGACGGCACAAATTGGGAAATATGAGGGAAAAAGGGGGGTGGATGCCGTTGGCAAAAAATGTCAATAAGCGGCGCCCTTTATGGATGGAACATGTTTTGTTTACCCAATCCAATCCGAATGCATAAATCCTCATCCTATTTCCTGGGCTTCGTTATTTTTGCACCATTTGGTGGCCAAAATATTCCTCCGGTTTCCCAAATTCCTAGGCCAATAGAATTCATCCATTAAAATTGTAAAATTATGGCCATATTCGATGTTTTCAATCTCCATTAAACAATTAAACCCAATTGCACATCCACCATCCATCGATTTACTTTATTTTAATCCCCAATTCGATCATTTTGGCGGAGGAATATGGCCATCCATGAATATTCATTCCCATTTACACAGTTTTAAAACTTCCCCCCCCCCCCCCTCTCTCCTCTCATCTCAAAATTCAATTCAAATTCCATTTATTTCCCTTCATTTTTGCCAAAAATTACCTCCCACTTCCATTATTTAATATTTCCTTTTCCCCAATCCACTTCAAACCGATCATTGTGGCTTTTTGTGGCGCTTTTATTATTGTCTCAAAATGCGGTTTGGTTGGCTTTTAGAGGGACTTGACTTCCAATGGGATGGAATCCATTTCCCCCTCTCAATTCAAGAAGAAGAAAGGGGAAATTCGCTTGCGCAAGCAAAAACAAAAAAAAATGGCCAAAAGAATAGAATGGAAGGAATAAGTGGATGAATGGATGGATGGATAGATGGTTTATTGGGCCCTAAAAAAGAAGGCCAATTCCTCCCCTCCTTTGAATGAATGCTCATTCCATCCATCGCCTCCCACCAAAATTGAATGTTGGTTTGGTTGGCTGCCAACGAATGAATGAATATATTGGGGGATATGGGGAGCAGGGAGAAGATGGATGGCCAAATCCAACCATTAATCCAGCCTCAAGACGCATTTATTGTATTTTGTTTTGTTCAATTCCGCCCAGACTAAATCAAGCCCAAAAAAGATACCAAAATGAATTTATATTGGGAAATAATGATCAATTTAGAATTTTGTTAAATTAAATTTCTTTGTTATTTTGCATCCTCTGGCCCTGAATTTTGCTAAAAAATTATCTTTTATTTTCCTTTTATCAACAAATTCCCGAATATGAGAAATATTATGTGGCCTTATAGAATAGGCCATCAATATAAAGCTAATTCATTAAAATGAAGTCTAAATTTCAATTAAACACAATTTCCCCTCCATTCAATATTTTCCCAATGCCAACTCATTTTTAATAATTCATATTCATTCCCTCTTACATATTGGCCAAATAATCAAATTTAAATTCCAACAAAATTTGTCCAGCTTTTGCCCATTAAAACCTCCTCTCCCCAATTTTATATTGGAATGGGCCACTTTTCTGAAAATGAGGGGCGAAAAGTTTTATGGCTTTAAATTAAATGAAAAATGGATGAATGAATAAAAATAAAGCTAACATTCATCCATTCATTCCCTCCATTCAATTCAAATAGACCAATTTTAGGCCAATTTCCGGTCAATCTAATTATTGAATACAAATCGAAAGGATCATTTTACCGCTAATTTGGGGGAAAGATTAATGCCAAATCCGAGGAGAGTATGGCCACCTCCTCACAATCAATCATTTCCTCATCCAGTGGCCTTAAATCAATGACAAATTATTCAAACGAATTGGCCTCATTTAATTATTTCCCCAGGCAAAATATTATTCCCTCCCCCATTCGAATATTTTCTTTCTTTTACGGATCAACACAAATATATAAAAATGTTAAAGGATTACTGTTTTATTTCATTCGGCCAAATTTCGGATATCCATTTGGGAAGGGGTTAGGTCAAACTTCATTTATATTTGAGATTAATAAATTTCCCCCTCTTCCTTCCATTTCATCGGGTTTTTTGTTTGTTTTTTCAGCATTTTTTGCAGTGTCACAGGAAAAAGCATATTTAACCTTTGTTCCAAAATTATTGCGAATTGGATTGATGCATTCCATCCATCGGATGGACCAACCAAAAATTCAAAAACTGTAATTTTTCCATCAATGAATCATTTCCACCCACCCCCAACCTTCACTTCCTTTTCTCCTTATCAATTTTTTAATGGCCAATGTTCCTGTGGCCCACTTTTTTGGCTTAAATTATGCCCTCCTCCTTCCTTCAAAATACCGCAAAATTATTTCGGATACCTATCACTTTTTTCATTTTAATTTGCCTATTTTTATCCATTTTTGCTCAACTTTTCCCCATTTTTTGCTTTTTCTTTCGCTTTTCAACCCAATAATTTTATTCCTTTTAGCAGCTTTTTCCATTGCTTTTCAGCATTTCCCCTTGCTTTTTATTTGGCTGATCATTATCGCGCAAATCCCAAATGAAATGAAAATGGATGAGAAAATGCCAATATTTTCCACAAATTCTCATCCACTTTTTTCCCCACAATTACTCAGAAGTTCCGCCGCCGCCTCCGTTGGAATGAGAAAGCACTCCGTTTCCGCACAATTGACCCGGACTGCCCGTCGATTCTCCACGGTCATTGCCCCACAATTGACCAAACTTGAACCAATTCCCTGCCTTCAACGCCATCACCGGCTCCGAATTCGCATTGGGGACATCCAAAAATTGCAGGAGGCAATCAAGCAATATGTTTTGCACAATGGACGACTCTTCGATCCCGTGGAATTCGAAATAAGGGCCGAGGATGATGGGGCCGGCGATCCACTCCTTTTGAGTGCACAATTCTATGCGGAAGAGGTGGACAATGATTTGTCAAGGGAAATTGGCTTTTTGGGAATTGTCCTAATTCTATTATATAAGGAAAGGATAATTGGATGGGAAATATTTATAAATTTGGCAAAGTATATGAATAATTAAAATGGATTTTGGAATTGTCCTTGAACCCAATTTATTTCCCCCTAACCACCATCACCCAGCAGATTGTGCTTTACGAAGGCAGCAAAAGGTTATTGAGCATTTCATTGACGGACCCATCTGAAGCAGATTTGCTTAATCGGTTCAACACCAATCAAAGCGCGGGAGGAGGAGGGGCCTGGGGAAATGAGGGCCCAGTGTTGGCCAAAGTGCGCCATCCAATTTCAGGCAAGTCCGTCCCTTCATTTCAATAAGACCAAACAACAATTTATACGGTACATTTTGCCACTATTCTTCCATATTATAAGCCCTAAGGAAATATCATCCCTCTCCCTTCCCTCTCTTTGTCTATTTTGCTGATTTTAATGGGCCATTTTCATCCATTTCTTTCCTCCCAATTTTAGGCATAAAAATGTTTGAAGTGGTGCAAAGTCAAAGGCGGCCCGAAACTTGGCAAATTACGGGGGCAATGGACGAATTGAGTAAATGTGAAATAAAATCGCATTCAAATATTTGGCGAAAAATGTTATCCGCGTGCGGTTTTGTGTTCGCATCCGAATGGTGGAGTGTTCAAAGCGACGGATTCCGCGTGGCCCAGGCAAGAGAGGGGACAAATATTACTCCATTATTGGGATGGAATACCAAAATGATTTAATTGGTGCCAAAACAATGATTGGCATAAATTGGGGGAAATGACCTTCTATTTATTATTTTTGCAGATTTGCCCGCAAAAGGCGGTTTGCGAGGAGAATTCATTGCGTTTGGAATGGAATGAACAGGTCAAAAATGGGTGGGGCAGAGGGGTAAAATAATGTTTTTGTTCCCATTCAAAAAGAGAATCAATCAATTGTTAACCAATTATTTTTCCCATATTAAAATTTAGGCCGGCAATGAACTTCGCCTTCTCTCCCTTTGTTTTGGCCTTGTCCAAACCGTTCGAGAGGCATTCCCCTCTCTAATGCACATTGTCAAGGAGGCCCGTCAACGTAAAATGCAAATTCATCGGCCTAGTTTGGCCGGCTCCCCTTAACTGATTCATTCACTGAATATTCTCCCCTTCCCCTGTAATTTTTCCTGTAATTTTCCTATTTTTGCCTTCAATTCCGGGCCAATATTACTTTCGGCGACTTCCCCCTAATCTGCTCTGCGCAACTCCCCCAAATTTGATGTCTTTTTTTATTGCATCGATGCACATTATTCCTAATCATTTTCATTTATTTGGCTAACAATTCCTCTGTCCCTTTATTAATTCATATCAATTTTAAATTTCCCAATTAAAACATTCATTATTTTAATTCTTTTGAATAAATTTTTACTTCGCAAATTATCATTTTGGCCATCAAATTCCATCATTTTAAATTAGTAACCAAATGTTTTTTTTCCACCTTTTTTTTCCAAATGGATTTGCGTAATCCATCCGCCTCCTCCTTTGTTCCATCGCCGCCCATTTGTTGATGGTTGCCCAAATATTTGAACATTTCACTCTTTTTTTTTGAAGGCAAATTTGATGTAGCCTTAGGCAAAAATGGAGTATTTTCAATGTTTGAATGGAATTATTCCAGAGAATATTCAGATTTTTAATGATTTTGTGAAGCAATTTTCAGCTTTTTTGTTCTTTCTTTTATAAATCAGCATGCCCCATGCTCAACCCACACTCTGTTGGATGGCGGCGGTGGCCCGGAAAATTATTATTGGCTGGGAATAATTTTGCTGCAACAATTTGGGAAAGAAAATTGTGGGCAAAATGTTTTTGTTGGTGAAAAAATTGAGGAAGTAAAGAAAGGATGAAGGAAGGCCATTGGCCATTTACATGGAGGAATATTGGCCAAATGGGGCAAAAGCACCAGACGGGAGATGGATGGATGGGAGGGGTAAAAAGGGAAAATATGTTTTCAATTATTTTTGGGAAAGGGAAAATTGCGTTGAATTGACTGCCCACGGAAGGAGACATTCAAGGATTTTTGGCATTTCTTTGTTAGAATGGTGACCAAATTTTGAATGCATTTTCGTTGAAGACGATGAATTCATTGTGAATTCTGTAATGATGTGGCCTTAGGGCAAAATTCCTCAATTCATTTGGAGAATATGATAAATTCCAATTTCAATGAATTTCTTTGAGGAATTTAAATAAAAATAATGAAGATTCAATGAAGGAATTCCATTTTTAGCTGAGTGATTGACATTTATGTGAATTTTAATTGGTTGAAGCAACATTCTTTCCAATTATTCTCATTGAATATAGTTTTTCTGGGATACAAATCAAATCTTGTCCAAAAGTTGTTCTGCATTCTTCTTACTTTTATTGACTTTTAAATTCATTTTTTGGTGGCAAATGGATGGAGAGGCAAACCAACTTCCTCACTCATTCCACCCAAACCGATGCCACCTTCAACTTCAACCACCCTCACTTTTCATTTTCCCAGCCGATTTTGCTTCCTTTTTCGGCATTTGGCCAATGGTCGCCCCTTAGGAGAAGGGAAAGGGAAAGCTGGTTTGCAATTGCATCGGATGTTTTGAATAGGAATGGGCATACAATTAAATTCATCTTTTAGAAATTGCTGTTTCGCATCATTGGAGAGGAGAACTAGGACTAGAATACGAACAAGAAACGCAGTTGATTTGTGTTAAATAAAAATGAATTAAACAAAAAGAAAAAGGGACATTTAGCTTTAAATCTTTAAAGGTGAAGACTTCTTTCCCTCAAATCATCATCTAATAAGTATTCTAATACATAATTATTTTATTTGATTTTTGAATCTTAATCCACATAAAAAATATATTCGTTCCTTTTTAATAAGATATTAAAGAGATTATTTATTTAATTTAATTATTGTTTACAAGCTTCGTAGCTGTGAAAGATTGAAATGCGCTCCTCAATGGATGGGAATTTGGGGTTTGTATGAATACTGTACTTTATATTTTTAAAATATAATAATTTGCATTTTGTTATTTTTGGATAAATAGTCGAAAATTTTCGTTTCTTTTCTTGCCTCTCAAATTCAACAGTGTCTCTTTTTTATAGATTAATAAGATGGAAAATATTGGGATTGGATTCGGATTCTGGGGAACCCGAAAGAAATTATAAACTTTTTTCCAATATAATGTACAAACACATTTTAAAAAAAAATAAGCATTTTAGATATTTTCAACAAAATGAAAGTAGAAAAAAGCGAAACTTCACGAAAAGCATTAGCAACGAAAGCATTCACGTTCACAACCCCGGAACAACAGTTGGAAAAAAGCCCAAACGACAATGGAATTACTGCGAATGAAAAAAACTTTAAATTCGAACCATATTTGGATGAGCAAGAAGTGAAGGATGGACTTGAAAAAGGAATTTTGATTAAGGTTAACAATTTTTAAAGCATCTTAATAAATATTTCAAAAATTTAGGGTGTACTAAGAGTGAATCAACGCAAATATGAGCAATGCTTTATTGACAATCCGGATGGCGCTGAACAAAGTGATTTACTTATTTTGGGCACAAAGGACAGGAACCGCGCTTTCCACGGCGATTTGGTTGTGGTCCGGCTGAAACCAAAAACTTCGTGGTTCATTCCTGAAACTATTGTTCGCAATTACAAATTGAAGTATGTCCTTTTTGCGATTATTAATTAAAAGAATTAAAAATTTTTTCTTAGGAAATGTTCGATGCAAAAAACTCCAAAGAAAATAGGCAGCAAAATGAACGAATACGAATTGGTCAATCATCTTCGAGTGGATGAAATCGAGGATTGGACAAAAGTGCCGGAAGAACATTTCAAAAAGACCAGTCAAATTGTGGCCATTTTGGAGAAAAGTGCCAGTCGCCGAATTGTTGGTCAAATTAAGCCAATGCCGAACAATGTCAATTTTTTCATTTTTGCCCCGACCGATTCGCGCATTCCTCGTTTGTTGATTCCCAGCAAGAAAGCACCAACAGGATTTTATGGTTTTTTAATTAATATAATTACAATTAATTTTCATGAAAAATTGCAGAAAGACCGCAGGATTATGAAAACTACATTTATTTGGTTTGCAATTAATTTTAATTAATTTGAATAATAAAATGAATTAAGGGTGAACTTGATGAATGGCCAATTCACTCGCAAATGCCACACGGGAAATTGATGGACAAATTGGGTTTGGCTGGAGAGGTGGAACCGGAGCATGCGGTAATTGAAAAAAATAAAAATAAAAAATAATTTATAGGCTTTAATGCGTGTGAATGCAATCGACGAACGAGATTATGAGTCATTTCCTGAAGTGCTTGAAGGTCTACCAATTCCAAAACCCCCAGTTGTATGGACAATTCCCCCGGTAATAAAAAATGAAGAACAAGGAAATAATGAATTAATTTTTTAGGAAGAATTCAAATATCGACGTGATTTTCGCAATGAGAATGTCATCACAATCGATCCAAGCACGGCCCGGGATTTGGACGATGCTTTGCATATAAAAAGGACAATTTGGAATGGACCCGGAGGGAAAAGCCAAGAATGCTGGGAAGTTGGAGTGCACATTGCGGATGTGGCATTTTTCCTGAAAAAAGGCATCACATTGGATGAATGGGCATTCAAAAGAGGAACATCAATTTATTTGGTCCACAAGGTTGGTTGGAATTTATTGTTCAAATTTGAATTTTTATTTTTGCAAATATATTTCAGGTTATTCCAATGTTGCCGCGAATTCTTTGTGAAGAATTATGTTCATTGAATCCGGGCGTTGATCGGCTCACATTTTCGGTTGTTTGGCTGATGGATGACGAGGCGAAAATTTTGGATGTTTGGTTTGGCCGTTCAATAATCCAATCATGCGTAAAACTTTCATATGAACATGCACAGGTGAATATTAAATATTTTTGCAATAATTTATTATTATTTAGGATATTATCGACAATCCAACAAAACAATTTGCCATTCTCGAAATGCCGCCAATCCATTCCGGACGAAAAATTCGAGACGTGAAAACAACGGTGAAGAATTTGAATCAAATTGCAAAAAAACTCAAAGCCAAACGTTTTCGGGAAGGGGCGCTGAAATTGGATTTGCCAAAACTTCGATTTGACCTTGAGAAGAATGACAGTGGAATTTGGCAACCGCGGGGAATTCGATTGGATCAGGCAAATTAATTTTAATTTTTTGAATCAATTAAAAGAAGGAAATTTTCAGCGAAAGGATGCAAACTTTTTGGTCGAAGAATTCATGCTTTTGGCAAATATGGAGGTTGCCCGTCGATTGCACAATTATTTCAAGGGAAAAGCACTTTTGCGCCGACACCCACCGCCCAAAAAGAAGGAATTGAATTTATTGGTAAATTAAATAAAATTAGATAATTTAAATGAATTAATTAATTATTTTGGGTTGAACGTTGCACAAAACTTGGCATTCAATTGAATTCGCTGACTTCCAAAACATTGGCCGATTCAATTCGAAATTATGAACACAAAGAGGAATATATTTACACAGTTTTGCCTGCTTTGAACCAAATGTTGATGAAATGTATGCATTTGGCCCAATATTTTTGCACCGGAACAGTGGAAAGCCCCGACGAATTTCATCATTATGCACTCAGTGTTGGATTGTAAGTATTTTAAATTAACACATTTTGAATACATTTTGAAATAAAATATATTTTTATTGATTTAATTCCAATTTTAGTTACACTCATTTCACTTCACCAATTCGTCGTTATCCGGATGTAATCGTGCATCGATTGTTGGCCGCCAGTCTCGATTATTGCGATGATCCCGGCTATTCCATCCAACAATTGGATCAAATTGCAGTCAAAGCGAATCAAACAAAGGCCACCGCCAAATTATGCAGTGAAACAAGCGCAGATATATTCTTTGGTGCTCTCATTCGGGTATAAATATTTTAAATAAAATTAACAATAATTTTAATTTTTTATAGGAATCAGGAAATTTCGAGGCACTTGGCGTTGTGATGGCCATTTTTGATCAATCTTTTGATTTTCTTTTATTGAAATATGGAATAGTAAAACGCGTCTATTTGAAGGTAAATAATCAAATTAATTAATAAATCATTTAAAATTAATTTAGAAGCAAAAATGGCTGGACCAAATTTATTTTGGCAAATTGGAGGCGGATGGCCCAATTTCATTGGTTTTGCGCATCAAAGAGGAGAATGATGAATCGACGACGAAGGAATCAATGCCACAAACAAATGGAAAAATTGATGAGGAAAAGATGGTGGACATTGAAGTGGATGATGAAAATAATGTGGAAATCAATGAGATGGAAGTGCCAAATTGGGTGCGCGAAAGTCGACCGGAGCAGCGCCAAACACTGAACATAATGAGTGTGGCCAATTTCCGGTTGGTGCCGATGAAGAATTCCGTCAAATATGAGGTAAAAGTGGTGGACATTGGTTTTTATTTATTATCTCACAATTTCAGGCATATTTGATCCCAACCCCCGATTCAAAGCCCATGAGTTGGATTGACGCCAAAAAATATATGGAGAATTTGCCAAAAAATCCTGACAATATTGATGCAAATTAAGAGGCCAGAAATAAATTTGTGATATATTTATTTTGTTGATCTCTTCCCTTTTTTTTGTTGATTGACCCCATCATCAATTGTTTGTTGTGCCTTTTTCCCACAATTATTTATGATTTTAATTTTTTATTAAATAAACAAAATGAAAACAACAAATAAATTTGTGTGTCATTTTTTACTTCTTTCTTTTGATCCTTCGCTTTTTCTTTCCTCCCTTTTCCCATTTGTTTCTGTGTTGTAAATAAATTCGTAATGCAATTTTTGCATCCATCGTCGAGTCATGTTCGCCTTGTTGAATTTGGACACCGAGCAAGTGGTGGGCAAGGGTTTTGAGCGACGGTGTCCTTTTTGGGTCTTCAAGTGCCTCCCGCAATGGTTTATATTTGGCCGTGTCGCGAACCAGCTTTGGTGGATGTGTTATGCCGAGAACCTTTACAAAATGAGATGGGTTAAAAATAAAATGAAGACAACAAAACCTTGAAGTCATTATGCAGTGCATGACCAACAACAATATTATCGGAAAGGATTTTGCGAACTTCACTTTGAACTTGGGTGAATGGAATACCTGAAAATCGATTGAAAATCACTCGCTTATAGAGAAATTCCAAACCCCTTAGCAGATGTCCGGGCCTAATTCCGCTCACTTCTGTGCGATAATCAACAACTTGTTCGGTCTGAAAATGAATATTTTTGGTCGATTAATGATTTTGAATTTATTCTACCGGTTGTACATATTTGTCGTAAATTGGTGCGCCTTCAATGTTAACGACGGAAACTGCATATTATTAAATTTTAATTATATTTGTTGATCAAAAAAAAACCTCTTGCCAGCATGTCTTCCATTCCATCAATTCCAGTCCCAACATATTCACAATCAAGGCCAAGGATTTTCGTTGTTTCATTCTGAAGCTGAGTCCTGAATTTATAAAAAAATTAAAAGTTCAATTGATCAGAGGACAATCCTAACTTAATATATTGGTGGTTGGTCAAGTAAAATAATGGATAAAATTAGATCGAAAAAGCAAACCTTTCCATTTCTGATGAGATTGTAATTGTTGATGCCTTAATCTCGGCGCGTGCTTTTTTCCATTTGTTTTCGGTCGAGATGATTTTTCGCTTTCTTGAATTCAATTTTCCAGCTGCTGCGGAGGTTGTCGTCTCTTTTTTTATTGTTTTCAATTCTTTACGAAGTTCAGACCAATTTGTCGACATCTCTTAAATTTTATTAAAATCATTGAAGTATAAAATTGAATTGTCTTTCCCTATATATATAGCAAAACTCTCTAGTCACCACTATTAATATTTGAGTAATTCTTTTCTTTGTTCCACATTTTTTAAATTAATTATGTACTTATTATTGAACAGCGATCACATATTTTTAGATAATTATGATCGTTCGAAACAAAACTTTTTCGATGACGAATTTAATTAACATTAACAATACCATAAAGAATTCTTGTTTTATTAGTCTCAAATTTTCAAAAACTTTTGTTTGTTGGCCTGGTAACGGCCATTTTGCGTGTGAAAATCACTAAAACTTTTCTTGACATTCCAATATAAATAAAATAATTTAGAATATTTTCTCTTCATTTTCCGTCTCCAAAATATTCCCACAATTCCCTTAAATTATAAAAGCCATTCGTCCGTCGCCCACTTTTAATTTATATATTTGCCATGTTTTACCAGCTAATTTTTTTCAGATAACTTTTAATGGATAATTTCACCTTTAATGAAACTTCAATAATTTTTCCAAATAATCGTGATACACTTGACAGAATTTTCATCACCTTTTTAATATGCCTAATTTCAATTGCCAATGTTTTAATGGGCTGTGAGGTAAAAACAGAGAATTTAACAAAAAAAATATCAATTTTTAGCTTGACCTTAATGCAGTTTTATCGACAATTAAAAGACCAATCGCACCTGCCATTGGATTTTTCACCCAATTTGCCATTATGCCTTTGGTTAATTTTAATTATTTTAAAAATATTATTTTTCCTTTAAGCTCGCATATTCAATATCTTTGCTCATTTTGTCCAGTGAAGGAAAGCATTTGTTGGCTTTAGGCCTATTCGTGACCGGATGTTCGCCTGGAGGCGGTGCCAGCAATTATTGGACGGTTCATTTTCCAATTAAGAATTTAATTATCCAAATTACATTTTTTCTCTAAAGATTCTTCTCGATGGGAATACCAATTTGTCCATTACGATGACTTTCCTCAGCATGATTGGCGCTCTTGGTCTGTTTCCTTATTCATAAATATTAAATTGCTTTTTTTTTTCAGTGATGATGCCTTTTTGGATGCATTTGCTTGGCCAAAAATTGATTCGGGCTGTTGACCATTCCGCCATCGTTCATATTCCATATGCCAAAATTGTGGCTTCCCTTTTCACTCTCATTGTTCCACTTCTCATTGGATTGGCCATCGCCAAAAAGAAGCCGAATTGGGCAATCAAAGCACGAAAAGTAAAAAGTTTAATTTCAAATAATTACTTCCTTATCAATAATAGGTGATGCGACCATTCATTATTTCCGTTTTGGTTGTGGTCATTGTTTTCGGAGTGGCAATCAATTTTTGGCTATTCAAATTGATCACATGGCCAATTTTACTTGCGTAAGCTCATTAAATTAAATTATTAAATTTATAAACAATTTTTCAGTGGACTTCTTCTTCCTTGGTGCGGTTTCATGTTTGGCTGCTTCATTTCCATTTTATTGGCACAAAATCCGCAAGATGTCACCGCAATTGTAATTTAATATTAAAATTATTTTAATAAACTCATTTTCCAGGCCATCGAAACGGGTGTCCAAAATACGGGAATTGCGATTATGATGCTCAAAGTTTGTTGTTTTTGATTGGAATTCAAATTAATTAATATTTCCTCTGCAGCTTTCTTTCCAAAGCCCCGAATCGGACATTGCCAGTCTATTGCCAATTGTCGTTGCTTGTTTCACCCCCGGACCACTCCTTCTTGGCTATGCAATTCATTCGACGATGAAACGTTTTCGGATGCGCAGAAGAGGGGGCGGACAATCAACGGCACAAACAACAAATATTGGTTGGTTGGTCTATTTTATTATGCATTCTCAATTATAAATATTTTATCAATAATTATTTAAATTCAGTGCCATTCGGCGGTTGGACAATTCAACAGCAACAGCTGTTGATGGCTGATAATTTATCCTCAATTTTGCCATTGAGAAATGTAGCACAAAATGAATTGGAATTGTCATCGCCTCCGCCCGATTACGAAGAACAAAACCAAGAAAAGGAAGAAGCACATCAACATCGTCAATGAGGAATGGATTGAGAAATGAATAGGACGACAGGGAAACAACCTAAATAGATGGATAGATTCCCCTCAATTTTTTTTGTAATCTCATCTCAATTCATGTTTTTATTTTATACATTTATTATATTGTGATTTGTGAATTAAATTGTTAGAATTTTACATGCAGTATTAGTATTAAATTTATCCCCCAGTACAATAAATTGGCTTAACTAACATGATATAAATAAAGAATTATTTTTTCTTTATTAATAAAAGCATTCAATGGTCAAATGGCGTAACAATCAACAAATAAATAAATGAGGATAAATAATAATTGCAATAAAATAATTCACATCAGCAGATATCCATCACGTTTTGATTATAGTCAATTATCCTCAATCACTTCAGCGATAATATTTTCTTATCCAACATCATCTTCCTTCTCTTTAATGCCGCCGACCACGTTGATCATTGCCATTGGCAGGAAAAATAGACGATACATCCGTTTCTGTAATTGATGAATAAATAATAATACTATGCAAAATGCAATTCAAAATAAACCTTCAATAATGCATATTCTGGTGTGGTACGCATTTCATCTGGGACCAAAGTGCAATTTTCGGCCATATCCTCCTCTTCAATTTTAATTGGACGTCGTAGATTTCTAGTAGAAATGCTGGTCCCAGGTGTGTCCGCATCCAAATCATCTTCATCAATTTCTTGATTATTGGCTAAATATTTTAAATAGCGATGCAAATCAATGCCCTTCTTCAGTCGACATCGAACTTTATTCTATAAAAAAAATAATTAATTTAATTTAAAATAAATTTTAAAACCTGGAAAATTTCAACAGCATTCAGAGTTGAAAGGCAAGGAGGCAAAAGTCTGCTGCTAATTTTTGATAATGGTTCAGGTGGAAAAGGCAAGGCTGGCTGAGAAATTTGTGGCTTTTCAAGACGTTGACGCTTTTTCTTCCTCGAATTTGGTTTCGATACGAATGGTTTGATGTCGATGGAATTGTCCATGTCCAAAGGCATAATTATTGTATTCTTGAAGCCTTCCATTGCTGTGGATGAAAGGCCAGAGGATTTGCGACGTTTTCGAACACGGCTACCAATTGTTGGTGGTTCCTCCTTAAATAAAAAAAATAATTAATTTAAGGAATAATTTAAGGAATGAAAAAAAAACTCTAATTAGAATCAATTTTTTTTTGATAAGAATTAATAAACAATAAATTATTGAACCTGTTGTTGAAATTGTGCTGGCGTTTGTGCCTTCATTGCCAATGCTTTATAGAGCTCCGGTGATATTTTCAATTTTGCCAATTCCCTCATGCTCATATTCTGCCAATTATTAGGCAAAACAACCGCATTCTCCAAAGGTGGTTGTGGTTCAGGCGATGAATTTAATTCTTCCACAAATTCTGGCTCCGGTTGAATTTTCACAGGAATGGGCGCAGGAAGATCATCGACAAACTGCGACGAATAATTATTGGCAATTAAAAAAGGGAAAAAAAACCTGTTTGACATATTCGAACATTCGCTCCAAAATTGTTTCCCTCAATTCAAAATCCTTTCTGAATTTATACACAGCAGTGAAATGAACTCGTTGCCGGACAACATAACACAATTTTAACATCAAATGCATGCGTCGCTCTTCCTGAATTTTTTTGGGAATTAAATTGATTAGAATAGATTAATTTTAAAACGAAATTGGACTTACATCTGACATGTTCTCAACTTCTTTTATAACTTCAACCATCAAACGATCCGACCACCGGAGTGACTGCACTTCATTTTCGTCAAGTTTGTCCATATTTTCCAAAATTTTGATAAGTTTTGTCTTCCTCATCCTCCTTCGTTTTCGTCGTTTTGTAATCTTTTTCTTCTCCTTTTTCGGCTTTGGCAATTTCTTCATGCGAATTTTTGGTGGTCTTTTCTTATATTGTTGGTAGCTAAGACGATCACTGAAATTTGTTGGAAACTTATTGAAGATGTAATCAGAATTGATCATTTTTAAACTGACTTTTCAGTTGGAGGCAATAATTCCATAATTTGCTGGGACAAATGAGCCAATTTCTCTTCCGGAAACATTTGATCATAATATTCTTTTGCCTGGTTTGGATCATCCGGAATTTCCTTCTCTTTTTCCTTTTCAGCTTCAAGACGTCGGTCCGACTCGGCCAACCAAGCCAATGCTCTCTCCTTTTCTTCATCTGATAATTTATTCAATTCATTCATCAAATCTTCTTTGTCGTATTCATTCGGATTTTTGTGATTAATTTTGATCCAACGTCCTGAGCCTTGGATTTTCCAATCATTGAATTCTTCAGTTCGCTTTTTTATAACTTTTGCTAAAAATTGGATTCGAAATTAGTTAAAATATAATTATTCCTTACTGTAATCAAGGTCCACTCCGGTGTTTTTTGCGACAAATGAACCAAATCCAAGGCGAGAGGCCAACAAATTCCTTTGGTCTCCTTCTTTTCTCTCTAGAAATTTGGTGAAATCATCCAAAACTGCTTTGCGTCGCATTTTGCAGTAAAGATAATTATTGGCAAAATGCCGGAATATGACTTTTCCATTTTGCTTTTCTTCTTGCTAAAAATTAGATAATAAAATTAAAATAAATGAACAAAATATTCACCTCAATTTGATATTTAACCAGTACACGAATGCGCAATCGAACGTCCATATTATTTCGGCCAGGTATTAGCTTTGCTATTTTTGCACATTCATCACGCCCAAATAATTGAACTCCATACAGTAAACGTTGATGTTCTTCCCAAGTCCATGGCAAATCACGTCGTTTATGGTCAAGGACATGAATCCATCTTAAAATAAATTGTATAAAATTTTATATATTTATTTTTAACCGGTCTCGACATTGCAAAGCTGATCTTCCTTTGACGCTTTCTGCAATTTTGCCCCAATTTTGTGGTCCATATTTGTTAATTGCTTCCAATAATCGCAGGTCCTCTGCCTCTGTCCATCGTCCATGTCGCAATTTCTCGCATAATGATCGAGTATAACGATATTCACATGCCAATTTGCTTCTACCAGGAATATACATCGAAACTTGAAAATATTTTATATTTAAATTTTATTTAAATGTAAAATAACCCTTTGACCAAGGAATTTCTTCGCCAATTTTGGTCAATGAAATTAAACTGAGCAATTTTTGATCTTCATCCGGTTTCCAAGGTCTAAAAAAATTAAAATTAAAAATAAATCAATAATTAATTAATCGATTACATTGCTTCCTTTTGGGTTTGTTCAAGGTAGATTAATCGTTGAAAACAATGAAAAGCACTTCGATCTGTGCCCAATTTCTCGGCGATTATATCCCAGTTGGAATTCTCCTTTGCCAATTTCAGAATCATATCATCTTCTTCCGGGGTAAATTCATTTGTATTATAAGCCATTTCATTGCACCATTTTTGACGAAGTTGAGCAATTGACCGCGTCCCTTGAAACTGAAAAAGAAAATTTTCTGTTTTTGAATCCAAAAATATTTACATCAATTGCCCAAATTTTTGCCCAATCAACTTGGGAATAGTCTCGATTGTCGCGAAGAAATTCATCCATTCCTGTTCTTCGAATGTATGCAACTTTTCTATTTATCCGGTCCACACTGTCACGCCATATTGCTTTTTGTTCATCGGTCGTCTCAATTCCTGCCGAGCGCAATTTGTTCAAATATAATTCCTTCCTAAATGATTTTAATTTAATATTTTATTTAAAATTAACCTCGGATCCAAGCTGAGAATTTGTTGGTCTTTCAGTGAATTACAAACTGCGGATCGGAGTTGTTCACATTCCCGTTGATTCCCTAAAAATTAATGCAATATTAATTTTATGTATTAAACTAACATCGCCGCTCTTCCTCAATCAATGGATTGACTGAACAAATTCGATCAATCTCCAATGCTTCCAAGTTTGAATTTGGTGCCTGATTAAAAATAAAATATATTAAACCGTGAAATATTAAATTTCGTTACCATTCCACTAGAATCCTTGAAATACGGTGGCCAGCATGGAATTTTGGCGAGATCTCTTTTTCGGTGTTTAGTAGCATTCGTAAATGGATTTGCTATTTTGGAGCGCACTTGAGCTTGTAAATTTCGATTCTGGTCAATTGCTTTATCCACTTTAGCAATCAAACGATCCACCAGTTCCACATATCCTTGATTGTATGAGAGCAATTTGATAATCTGTGCCAGGTCGCCATGTTCTTGCAGAAAACGTTGTGTTGCATCCGAATCAATGGAAAAATTCTCATCGTCCTGTTGATTCGAAGTCGTAAAACTTGGTAAGCTATTATTTTCAGATTGCATTTTTCATCTGTCAATTATAAAAATTATCCATTAATTAAAATAAAAATTAATTCATAAAATAATAAATTGATAATAATTATCATTATTAAATTGTCAACAAACAAGTTTAAAAAATATGGAAATTTTCAGATTTATCGTTTATTTTTTCATATCAAATAATAAATTCAGTCAATATGAATATTATATGCATCCCTAATTTGTATTGGCATCTCCCCACTTCTCGTGAATCCAAAATATTGTTTTGACAGGAATCTGCGGCCCAATCAGTGGGTTTAATTGATGGAGATAGACGATCAGCCAGAACATATAACAGCATACTGCAGTCAAAACGATCATTGTTTGAACAATACCTAAATATATTTTTAATTTACTGAAATATTATTTTGTAAAAAATACCTCGATTAACACCGCTTGGAACCAAAAATGGGCCACCTAGACCAATCAAAAGCCAAAATGCCGTCACAATTAAGAATGGAATTATTGCGGACATTGTTATTTCTTATATAATAATTCAAGTGTGAAAATTATTTTAATTTTTATCTGATTAAAAGTGATGAGTGAGTGAGTAAATTATATAAAATTATAACAAACAACACCATAAAAAACAAAAACCATTAAATAAGAAGCAAAAATCGATAACATACATTTACATTGTTAAAAAAGATAATAACAAAATGATAGACAATATGAATTAGAGAAAATGACTAAAAATAATTTTTAAAAATTTGGCATTTTATATTATTTTATTTTATTTTTATTTTTAAGTGAGAGATGAGATTAGAGATGAAAATGAAATAAAACAGCATGGGAGCAGAAAGGAGAGGGGTGAGAATGGGAGTTGTGACTTGTGACCAAAAAGCAAAAACCATCATCGTCGCATCACTCACCTCACAAACCTACACTACACCGACTTCTCAATTAAATAATCTAGCAGAACAAAACCGATTCGTTTTTGTTGCTTAATTCTTATTAAATAATTCATCGGGAAAATGCAAACCAGCTTAGAAAACAATATACCATTAATTCCATCCGAAAAGCGCTTTATTTTATTAAAAACTAGATAAATTTAAAAAAAAAAAAGCTGCTTTCGAAGATTAAAACTATTTCAAAAGCTGAATTTTACTAAATAAGAGAGAAAGAGGATATGTTCGGCTCTATTTCTCGTTTATATTTATATGAGTTATTTATCAAAAGCCGCCTCATTTACCGAAAATCGTTAATTACCAGTTACCACTCACATGCTGAATTATTCACAAGAAATTTCGCTAAATGAAAGAGTGGTTTTAATTCCATTAATGTAAGCATCAATTTTACAATTTTATTATTTTTAGATAAGGCAAAATGAAAAAGCTTTGCCCTGTTTGTGGACCAAAACTCTCAGCATTCTGGTTTGTGCACTATTCATTATAAAAATATTGAAATTCCATGTTTAAGCATGATCATATCTGTGTGGGGAGTCATTTTTCTCGGACTGCTTGGCGTATTTTTCTATTTGCAAGCTGTGACTTTATTCCCAGATCTACATTTTGAAGAGGAGGATAACATTTTTACCAATCCGTAAGTTCGGGATGATTAACACTTTGAATTTAATTACTAAATTTTAGGAACCTAGTCAGTGAGAAATATGAAGAAAAAGCCAGACAATGCTGGATTGCAGCGGGAATGTACATTGTCACATTAATCATTGTCTTTTGGCAAAACCGATTCAACGAGACTCAAATCCTTTGAGGAAAATATCCAAGAATGAACGAAAACGAACAATTATATTCAAATTTGAAATTTATACTTTTTATTAAAACAACGGTTGTGTTCATTTATGATAAATAGAATATAAAATATTTTAAATCCATAAAATCAATGAAAAATTTCGTCTTCCCCAACAAACAATTGAAAATTTTCCCTGTATCGAAATTTGCTCCATCAAAATTTCTTCGTTTGGGTCCGTCATCTTCACTCCATTGAGTTTGAATGCACCCTTCTTCATTATTGTTGCCCCTCCAAGTCTTGTTTTTTCTGCAATTTCTCCAATTGTTTTTATCGAATCCCGAGAAATTTTAAAAGTTGATGCGTTGCCGAAGAGTTCTTTAATTGTATCAAAATCACTTTTTTCCAATTCACTGTTAGTACCTGTAAATATTTTTAATTTAATAAGGAATAAAGAAAATAATTACAATTGAATAATAAATGTGAACATCTTTTGGCCAATTCCAAACTCTCATTTCCGTGTACAAGTAAAGTAATTTCATCAGCCAAATGTGTTTGGGCTATCCATTTCCCAAGATTATTTCGATGGTGGTTGATGATTTCCTCTATTTCTTTGAATGGACGTATGGAAAATTGAATCAAAAATTGTTCGGCAATGTCATCTGATATTTATTTTTAAAACAAATTATAAAAAAAAATAATAAGATTACCATGCAATTGTCTCAAATATTGATAAAATGCAAATGGTGAAGACTTTTTTGGATTTAGCCAAACACCCGTGTCATTTGTTTCTGAAGATTTGCCCAATTTATTCCCATTTCTATCAGTCAGTAAAGGAAAAAAAATTCCAAGTGGAAGACGATCGCTCAATTCGCGAATATGTTCAAATCCAGCCTTCAAATTTCCCAATTGATCGGATCCACCCAACTATAAATATAAAATTAAATTTTATTATTCTCATTAAATTTCTTTAATTAGGATTTTTTAATAGTATTTATTTTAAATAATAAGAAAGACAAATGAGTGAGCTTATTGCTTTCTTCGAAGATTATTAAAAATAAGATGCCGCCAAAATAAAGTATTCCTTTTAAATTAATTAAATCATGCCTGGCAAAAACAATCATGTTCCTTTGATAACATATGCCAATCTGATGCTTGCAATATTTGGTAACAAAATTCAGTGAATGATAGTGATAAGTCATTCTCCAAACGCGATTTTACAGGGCCCAATCTCAACATTTCTCCCATTCGAAATCTTTTGTTTGAAATCAAAAAATCTATCATTTTCATCTAAATGATATTTATTGATTGACAGTGAAATATTTAACAAATTAACCTCTTTGTACCAATCAATATTATTTAAAATTTTAAATTGCAATTGTAAATTTGTCATGTTTCTTGCATTACAAACAATCTTTTGGATTTGAAAATTCAGTGATTTTGCATTTTCATGTAATTCATCTCTAGATAGTTGCTTTCGATCAAAAAATAATTATAATAAATTAATATTTGACATAAATAATTAATTACCATGTTTGTGGCCACTTGGATCTCCTATTGCAGCTGTGGCCTCTCCAATCACTGCAATTGAATTACAGCCGAAAATTGATGCTCTGATTAATGATGTTAAAATAAGCAAATTTCCAATATGTAAACTATCGGAAGTAGGATCAAAACCTGCATAGAGTACACTGGGTATTTTTGATGTGTAACTTGTCAAATCTTTTAAAACATAATTATTAATTATAAAGAAGAAATTTAATACAATTTACCTTGCCCTTTGTATGGAAAATTTGGATGGGAATTAGCAATAAGCTTGCGAAATGAAAGGTCCTTCACGAATTCAACAATAGGCAAATCATGCAGTTTTTGAGTGGAAAGACGACAAATTTGTAGCATTACAAATAAATATTGTAACTCAATAATCGGCTTAATCTTCCAAATATTACATTCATCTTTATCGAGAAAGTCAGCTTGAGACCTTTGCTCAAGACTCTTTTATAAAAAAAATATCTTAAATTGTTAAATACTATCTAGTTTAATTAATAGGGAAAGGATTTATATATTATATTGATATAAAATCTCGAAATATAGCTATAAAATATTGACAAAAAACCGGTCGGTAAAATATTGACATAAATTGCAAAAAATTGGCAAAATTATGATGAAAATTTATTTAAAAAAGCTATTTTTAAGCAAAAATTTTTTAAAATTTTTTTTCTATAAATAGGAGATATAAAATAGTATTTCGAAGTTTAAGTTTTTTAATAGATTTCATTTTCACTATGACAAAATCCCAGCTACAGTAACATAAAAAAGTAAAATTCTTGAATCTTAATATGATCGTACTGCTGTTTTCGAGATTCGATATTCGAGTAAGTAAAGTTAGTATTAATTATTAAAGCAGCAGGCAGCACAGCGAAGTAAAATGTAAAAGTAAAATAAAGCATTAAAAATTCTCCAGTCTCCAAATTTCTCATCTCCGTTTCTCATTTTATGTTGGTATATGGATGAGGACTTTTGTATTGTATATAAACTTTTCTTCCTATTTTACCTTTTTGCCTTTTTCGTTTAATTGTGATTTTTTTCAAAAGAATATTAAATATTCATATTCATATGCATGCGCAATTAATTCATCAATTAATTATTTCCCAGCAGGTCAAAATCACACTCAAAATAAATTCTTTATTACTTGACTATCCACCCCACCATTAGTAGTCCCCTTCTTCATTAACCTGTATCTTTCAGCATCGATCATTCAATAAGTAAGTTGGATGAGTGCTTTGCTGTAATAATTTTCGTTTACCACATTTTTAATTCATTATATATTTTGGATCTATTAATAAAGGTCAGCACATTCCAACCATTCATTCTGTTCGTTGCAAATTTCAAGTGAAAAGTGATGAGTTTTCGAAGTGAACCACTCAAATTGTGCCAATTGATTGTACAAAGGTAAGGTAGGCTTTTTGGGCCAAAAAATTCCAAAATAATAAAAATCAGATCATTAAATTAGCTAGCTTTTAAAATTTCTTTAAACATAATTATTTTTGAACATTTTAAGGGATGCAGCCTATGCTTGTGTCGTCGAACTTGGCAAATATTCACTGGTCCAATTCAAAGATGTAAATTGGCATAATTTAATTTCAACTCAAAATTGAACATTGTTTTTTTAGCTTAACCACCAATTGACGACCTTCCAACGAACTTATGTGCGTGAGGTCCGTCGATGTTCCGAAATTGAACGCTCTCTCCGCTATTTGGAGACTGAAGTTGTCGAAGGTGGGGCAAAAGACCACATCTCCTCATTGGACACTTCAAGAACCGATGTTACCCCGATGAGAGACATTTATGTGCTTGAGGTACAGTCAACTCTACCAATTTACATTCATTCAATTTTAAATTCAATTTTTATAGACCAAGGTATTCGAAATTGAACGCGATTTGCGTCAACTTCTTTCCAATGAGGCCCAACTTAAACGAAATTACAATGATTTGAAACAATGTAAAAGTGTATTTCAGAAGGTCGAAGCATTTTTTAAAGTGGTCAGTGGAAGGGGACAGGAAAATATCACTAATTTAATTCGAAATTAAATCATCTAAATTTTAGCACATTGAGAATACGGCAAAAACAGAATTGGAAAGTGACCAGCAGGAAATCAACGATTTGGTAATTCCAATATTAATCCAAACCATTCATTATTTATTTTAAAGGGTACTCCATTAACCCCACTTTTGGAACATCAGGAAACTCCATGGTTTATTGCCGGCACAATCGACACCCAAAAACGGCATTCTTTTGAACGTGTTTTATGGCGTTCTTGTCGCCGTACGGCATTTGTCAGAACAGCGGAAATTGAAAGCGAATTTGAGGATCCGGATACGGTAAATAAAACCAAAAATTTTCTTAAAATAATTGGTTTAATTTTATTAGGGGAAATTGGTGCTAAAATCAGTGTTCATAATTTTCTTCAATGGAAGCAAATTACAAGACATAATCAATCGAGTTTGTGACGGATTCAATGCAAAACAAGTACCATGTCCGAAAACATCAAAGGAAAGACAACTTGCATTGGCCGAAATTCTCATTCGACTGCACGACTTGGATTTGGTCATTGAAACGACGGATAAACATAAATTGCAGGTTCAATTCCCCCAAATAAACATAAATACCTTTTTTATTCAGCTTTTACGTGGAGTGGCATTTGAATTACCGGAATGGACGCGTCAAGTTCATCTACAAAAATACATTTTCCATACACTGAATTGCTTTACATTCGATACAAGCGGTAATTTCTTCGTTGCCGAATGTTGGGTCCTAGAAAGAGAAATGGACAAAATCCTTCAAACATTGCATCGCGCCGTGGTCAGTTTTCATATTTTTACACAAATTCACATAATAATTCAAGGAAAAAGCTGGCTATACAATTCGGCCCATCATAAATGTGCTGGAGACGGGCGAAATGCATCCAACCCATAATAGGACGAATAAATTCACTCAAATATTCCAAAATATTGTTGATTCATATGCAATCGCCTCCTATAGGGAAATTAATCCAGGTATTAAAATGAATATTTTTAATTAATTTTAATTCAGCTCCATTCACAATAATAACTTTTCCATTCCTCTTTGGCATCATGTTCGGCGATTTTGGTCATGGCTTTTTGCTCTTCCTTGCCGGATTGGGACTAATTCTGGGCGAAAAACGAATCACTGAAATGCGAATAAAGGATGAAGTAAATTTAATAATAATATTCATATTTTAAAAACACAAAAAATATTGAACAGATTTTCCACACATTCTACGGTGGTCGATATATAATTATGTTGATGGGCCTTTTTTCAATGTAAATTCGAAATTATAATTAATTTGAAATTATATTTTATTTTAGGTATGCCGGATTTATTTACAATGATGCTTTCTCCAAATCATTCAACATTTTTGGCACAAAATGGCGAAATCCATTCAAGTAATTCAATGATTAATCAATAAATAATTTTTATTTTAGTGAAAGTGAATTGGCCGGATGGCGGCAACAAAGTGTGAATTTGAATAGTAAAATTGCCTTCTCCCTGGATCCGGGTGTTGCTTATTTGGATGAGGTAAATTTATCAAAATTATTTAAATGAATTTATTTTTATTTAGGAAGGTGCTTATTATGTTGGATTGGATCCAATTTGGAATTTGGCCAATAATCGTTTGAATTTTATTAACAGTATGAAGGTAAAAATGGGGGGAATATTTTTGCCAAAATAATTTTCACAATTTATAGATGAAATTATCCGTCATTTTTGGCATTGCCCAAATGACATTCGGCGTTTTATTATCAATTTTGAATGCCCGTTTTTTCCGTTCTTCCATCAATTTTTGGCTGGTTGCCCTCCCCTCATTGGCCTTCCTCGCCTCCATTTTTATTTATCTTTGTGTGCTAATTTTCATCAAATGGATTTTCTTCTCCGTTCATCCGGCAAATATTTTTGGTTTCCAATATCCGGGCAGTCATTGTGCCCCATCACTTTTGATTGGATTAATCAATATGTTCATGTATAAATCGAGGAAGGAAGGATTTGTGCCAAATCAATTGGAGGAAAATGAAAATCATTACGCAAATTGCCATCTCTCAACATGGTATCCAAATCAGGCGAGTGGGAAATGGGCAATAAAAGTCATTCAATTTATTCATTTTAGGCACTTATTGAGGCAATTTTGGTGGGCATTGCCCTTTGCTGCATTCCAATTATGCTTTGTGGTAAACCAATTATGCGGAAGATTCGTCAACGAGGTCGTGGGGACGGTTACGGTGATACGAGTGCAATCAGAAAGGACAGCACACGGAAATTGAATCGATCCAAAAATATTGTAAATATATTTTTAAAACTCATTTGTTTATTTTTTAGTCAGTTCGAATTCAAATGGACTCGGAAGTGGCCGAATTGATAACAAATTTGAGTAATCCAGATTTGAAAAGTGCGGAAAAGAGCAAAACGGGAGAAGTTGAAGAGGGGATTGCCTATAGTCCGGAGGATGAGATGGTAAAAAATTTAAAATATAGTTTAAAATTCACATTTTTTCAGAGTCTTAGTGATCTTACGGTCCATCAAGCCATCCATACAATTGAATTTGTGCTCGGCTGCATCTCACATACGGCCTCCTATCTTCGTCTCTGGGCACTTTCATTGGCACATGCACGTTCGTTTTAATTCAATTTTGAATTATTTAGATGAAATAATTATTCAGAATTGGCTGAGGTTTTATGGCATATGATTTTGGTGCCATCATTCCACCATTCTGGCACATTTGCACCATTCTACATTTTTCTCTCTTTCTCCTTTTTTGCCATCCTTACGGTGGTCATTCTCGTGGTGATGGAAGGGCTGAGTGCATTTTTGCATGTTCTTCGACTTCATTGGTAATTATTTTGCTTTAAGAAAAAATCAATTTCGTTTTTTAGGGTGGAATTCCAAAGTAAATTCTATGAAGGCGCCGGCAAGAAATTTGCACCTTTCAGTTTTGCAGAAACCCTCGAAAAACTTCACGCTGAATCAACTGTCTACTAACCAAATGATTGATGAATTAATGAATAATTTTCTATTAACATTCTTGTGCCATTGTTGTTTTCATATTTAATTAATTAATTGCATCTTGTCATTTTAAAAAGCATAAAAAATGAAATTTTCATTTGATAAAAAAAATAGTTCTAAGGTAGCCGTCTATCATAGATAGAATGGGATATGGGAATTAAAATAGGAATGGAGCATTTTGCTTGAGGAATATTTATTTTTCGATGAGGACTGTGTGTGTTAATGAATATTCGTTTGACGAGTGTAAATAAATTAAATTAATAATGCTTTATACTTTTATTAAATCATTTTGAATAATTAAATTAAAAATAATACTCGAAATAAAGGTTTTGGAATGAATTAATGGCCTTCTCTATTGGTTTTAAAATGTCCTAACAAATATAAATACGGCCTTTTAAATCACAAAACAAACAAAAATGTGGGAATGAATTAATATATTAATTAAATTAAATGGCCCGTTTTAAATGTATTCTTTTTGTTCTTCTCATTCATCAGAAAAAATGAACAACAATTTCGGAAATTCCGCCAATTAATGTAATTCCCCAACGCCAAAATCCAACGCCAGCATGTGGGGTGCGTCTTCGATTTGAAATAAGTGAACGAAGTTGAATCAGAGTGTCCGAATTTTGATGTTCTCCTTTAAAATAATTAAATAAATTCGGTCAATTATTTTAAACCAAACCGTGTGCATAATGTGTGGCCACTGCCAATTCCAACACTGATTTTTTGCCAATATCATCCAAAGTTAATTTTTCTTTTGCATTTTCCAATAAAATCCAAATAATTCTTTCGGTTGGCGCCTCGAAACCATAAGTCAGAAAAACAAAATACGTTGAGCGTGGTCGAATGCCATAAGTGGTTGGATTGAATGGAGTGAATGACCATTGTTTTAATTGGAATCCATTTATTGGTGAAATATGCAGTGACTAAATAATAAATATATTATTAATTTATTTTTAATTTAATTTACCATTTTGTCGGATCCGCCACGAATGGAAAATGTCAAATTAATCATATTCCCAGGAATAAATTGTCTTTCCAGCAATTTCACTTCCAAATATTTTGGCAATTGTGGCTCAGTTGGCAAAGGGACCCAACGCGATCTAAAATAACCAAATTAAAATTAAATTTTGGTATTAATTCACCGTTCTGGTGGAAATAATTCATGAATTGCCGTATAATAGGGAAGTTGGCAATATTCATCGGTTGTTTTTGAGCAATCCGGTTTACCCGCACCTTTTTGAATATTTTATTTGTTTAATAATTTATTTAATTGGAACCTTGTAAAAATGTATGTTCCGGCAAATCATCCACTCCTCTATAGTCCAATGCTTGTACAAAAAGTCCCGTATCCGACATTGAAATTGACCCATTGAAATTATAAATTGTCCTTTTTGCATGCTAAATTAAATATATTTAAATTATTTTATTTTTTAAAATAAACCAATGCGATGACTCGGCGCAATCTTGGCGCTTTTTCCGAATATTTGAAGGGCACACCAACATTTGTGGTCGAAATTACCAAAAAACTGAACACCGAAATTGTGACCAAACATTTAATCATAAAATTGAGCCGGCGACTAATATAAACCAAATTATTCTTAAAATGTTTTTAAATATTATTTAATAAAATATGAAAACAAATTACGGTGAACATAATGAAGGTGGAAGAGACCAGCAAGGAAAATGGCATCATAACCAATTCAGGGTTAATTGCATTGCCAAATCGACCCATCACCGGGACAAAGAAATCAAAAAGAAGTTGGGTATAACTGCTTATGATGACAATTAATGGAATTAGACAGCAAGATTGGACACGGAAAAGCACTTCCGGAGTTCTCTCTTTAAATTTAATATTTTTAATTGAATAATTTAAATTAAAATACTTTTGATTAGTCGAAATTGTTCCAGGAGAGTGATAACTGGATCGCGCAAAAGTGGAAAGAAAACATGCAAAAGGAAGAAGAATGAACTGGCAGCCCGAATCCAAGTGAGGAATAAAAGCACAAATGACCAAATGACAATTGTCGAATCATATTGTGCCTTTTCAGTGCCCTCAATTCGACACTAAAAATGATTTAAATTAAATATTAATATTATTTATTATTACCTTTGGAACACGGCCAGCGACGAAATTATGAAGCCAAAAAGCGGAACTCAACATTGGCCTGAAAAATTATTTAATTTTTGGGAGAGATGAGTGAGGGGTGACTCACAAAATATATAATGGAAATACCAATTCAGGCATTGCAAACCAACTCATTGTTAAATTCAATATTCCAATTAGGAAAACAATTCCAAATCCAACAATGAACATTATTGAAAATGCCAAAAATTGATTGCCAAAAGCAGTCCAAAGAGTGGCCAATGGGTAATGTTCATAATGGAATATTCGTAAATATAAATAAATGGCAGCAAAAATCAATGTTGAATAATTGAAAATAATTGCTGAAAAAATTTAATTTAAATTATTTATTAATTTAATTTAATATACCAATGCTCATTTCATAAAATACAGTGAACATTGCAACCACATCAAAGAAAACCCATTTGGTTCCTTCATCAAATTTTGCAGGTTGTTTCAAATATGGCGATTTAATCAATACTTTGCTTACGGCCAAAATATTCTCTCCGGATCGTTGGATTGCGCCGGACTCAATCAATTCGGGTCGATCAAATTCAGTGTGATAAACCCATCCATTTCGAATATAGGCAATATCAAAACCTAAAAATGAATTAGATTCTAAATTTAAATGAAATATTAAACCAGAAATGCGTCCATAATCGCGGAATATTCGAAAATCAGTGTCCGATGGAATTACACCAAGTTGGAATATTTCTTGACCCATCACACTAAATTTGTATTAATTAATTCATAAATTGATTTAATTTTACCTGCAATGCGGATTTGGTGCATTATCCAAATAAGTTTTAATTAGCCAAGATTCACCAGGACCAGTCTATTTTAAAATAAATAAATTAATAAATTAATAAATTACTTGAAAAAGAAGTTCACGTCCCCCCGACCCGCACCCTTCCAAATTAATGAATGCTCGAATTGAATGACGCCAAGGATGTTCCGTAATAAATCCTAAATTATATTTATCAATCATTTCGATGAATTGTTCAAACCATGGGAGGCTTGAAGAAAATTCTCTTCAGCTAAAAATAACAAAATTATTTATAAAATTGATTTTATAGAAAAAACCTCCATTAAAGAGAAAAAGAATATCATGTTCGAGTGGAGTTTTGGAATGAGCCAAAATTTCCAAAATTTCAATCATTATTGCGCACGAAACTGCATCATCCGTAGCACCCTGGGTATCGGGCAATGTATCGAAGTGACAATTGATTAAAATTGAAAAATCCGTTGGCCCTGATTTTGGTCCAATTCTCGCAATAATATTTGTGATTTTGTGATAACAAAGAGTAAATATTGAGAGGAATTTCAAATCAAAGCATCCGGTGGGTCTTTGAACGTCCATTTCCTATTTAATTTACAAATATATTCAAAATTAAATCATGAAAAAAATAACCAATCGATTGGTCCCAATTGAATCAACAATTCCTTTCAATTTCATTACTTTGTCCGTAATAATTTTGAAGGCATGAATCTAAAAATTAAA
The DNA here is from genome assembly GCA_030063045.1 of Pratylenchus scribneri. NCBI lineage: Eukaryota > Metazoa > Nematoda > Chromadorea > Rhabditida > Pratylenchidae > Pratylenchus > Pratylenchus scribneri. Next base: position 4,250,987 of record JAQSEB010000010.1, read on the forward strand.
CATTTTTTAAAGATATAACTAATAAAACCTCTAAAGCTTCAGATCCACTTGGCCTAAATTTAGAAAATAATATTTTTCACGAATTATTTGTTAACCTTGGTCCAAGATTGGTTATTTGATTCAATGTTTGTCTTGCTCGCATTTCAGAGAATTGCTCATATTGATTTGATGGTTTTACTTCTGGCATTCGTTGATCTTGCCAAACAACTAAAATTTATATTAAAAAATAATTTATTGGAATCAAAAGAAATACCTGCTCCATAAATAAGTGCGACCATTCCGAAAATAATCAGCCAATGTGTGAATCCGAGTTTACCCTTTAAATTTAATTTTATTTTTAATAAATCAAATATTTAATTTAACCTCATTTTGCTCAAATCTGATATTATCAATTAACTTTTTGGCATCGTCATTATCTTCATCCGAATTTGTTGAATTGTCCGAATTTTGTTGAATTTCACTTTGAACAACTTTCCTGGCTCTAATTTCTCCGGACATCCTATAAAATTATTTGTCAAATATTTTTGACATTTATTTAAATAAGAATGGGTAAAATACACCGGAAAAAGTAAACCATTAATTAATTAGAAATAAAATTGGTTTGAAAATTTTATCAAATTTAATTAAGACAAATTGGAAGAAGAATATGCATAAAATGATGGATTAAATTAAATCGACCAATCATCCATTCATTCAATCAGTGAATTCAACCATTGTTTATCAATCAATCATTTTCAATACAAATATTTCTAAAATTGGAACAAAGCATCTTTTTGAACATTTCTTCTTTTCCGGATAATTTATCAATGACGGCGGCTGAAAATTACTTTTCTTCATAAATTAGAATAAAAAGAATTAATTAAACCGTTCACGGCTTGAATCTCGACGAGAAGATTTGCGATCGCGTGATCGAGAGCGGCGGCGATCTTTACGCGAGCGGCTTCGTGAACGCGAACGGCTAAAATAGATGAAATTAATTTTTGTCTAAATAATTTTTAATTGGTCATTTAAATGAGTAAAATATTATTTTAAAGGATATATTTTAATATGTAATACTCATTATTATTATTACTCCCAACCAATCTTATAATAATTTACCTTCGACGCTTTCGTTCACGAGATCGGCTTCTCTCTCGACTTTTGCTTTTTCCTCGTTCACGGCGTCGATCGCCACGTTCCTTTTCCTCTGCCTTCTTCTTTTCCGCCTTTCGCTCCTCTATTGTTTTCTAAAATTTATTTTACTGTAAAAATCAAAATGAGATTTGAGAAAACCTTCAAATCGTCATATCTTTCGCGAATCTCCACCATCCCTAAATGCATTTTCCCTCCATAATGGTCTTGAAGCCGACTAAACCATAATAATAAATTATATTAAAAATTAAAATAACCTTTCATGGTCCATAATATTCAACTGGGCACTACATGCTGAAATAATAATAATTTATTTTTAAATATAAATTCCATTAACCTTCACAAACACGTAAACGTTGTACCACAGTTGACGGATTGGATGTTTTCATCTCACTCTGCAAAATAATCATCAATTATTTATTTATAATAAACTAATAAATTACATCAAGTTCTCGCTTTTTCTTCTTCAATTCATCAACTTTCTTGGACAATTCAATCGACTCATTTATTCGTCCTTCATTCCCCAAAGCCTCTACTTGAACCAAAGCTGTCCCGATTTGCTCATTGAGTTCGAATATCTTTTGTGTCTGTTTAAAATAATAATAATCAAAAAAACTTAAATAATAATCCTTCTAACCCGTTGTTGTTCATTAATGTCCATATTTTGTTCTGCATCTCGTTTGACTTTTTCTTGTAGTCGACGAATTTCATGATCAACCGAACGGATCGCATCTTCGAGCTCTTCGAATGCCTGAATTTTTTAAATTAGTTAAATAATTTTTTTCTATTCAACGACATACACAAAAATGTTATTGAAGGAATTTTTGTTTTAATCCGATGGTGGCCACAACGGCTCTGTTATCGCTATAAAAGACCAACCATCATAATACGATCCCGAATTTTTTTTGTGATAATATAATAAATTGCTACTCATCAGTCATTTTTTGAAAAAATATAGGATTCTATTCATATCTACTTATACCTACAATATATTTTCTTAATAAAAGTTTCACCTCGACGTCATAGAATAGGTCCTTCTTTTCCTGTGCTTTATTGTACTCGCCTTTATGCGCCGGTTCATGCATTTTTCGGCAGGTCATCAATGATTCCAGACGGGTATCAGATAATAAATCTCTAGGACAACAGCCAAGCAAGTATGAACGGCAAACCGAATGATGGTCAAATGGCGGCAATTTTCGTCCCTCTTCTTCAGCACGTTGCTGACCCATAAGCTAAAGAAAAACTCAACAATTACATTATTTTATTTTGGAATAACCTGGGCAATCATTTCCCTCATGACATCTGTCATTTTTGCTGCTTATGATGATGAGAAGTTCCGATAAAAAATATTGTATTATTTTTATTATTGTTTTTTAACAATCTGAATTTATTTGTACCATGAAACATGAATGATTTGATTTTTAAGTTTTAAGGGAGGAGAATAAGATAAAGAAGATAAGTTAATAATAATTTAATTTGTTATTTTAGTTTTTGGACTTTCTGCAAGTGTAATAAGTCATTTTTCGATTCATTTAAAGCTATCATGTCATGGTACATACTCTGCTGTGCTGCTGATGCTGATAGATAAATTAGCTTTAGCTCCCTTCCTTTTTCCCGAAATTTTACCTAGTAAATAAGTTTATAAAAATAAAAATAGTGAAGCAGTGAATGCCAAAAAATTAATTATACTTCGGTTTTTTCAAATTCAAAAATTTTTTATTTGAAACCATAATAAAAAAGAAAAAACGTTTAACTTGTTGAGCTTGATTGATTTAGTATTTCTAGATTCTAGCAAATGTGAAATGACCAACGATCGACACTTCTTTTTTTATTGTATTTTTTTATAATTTTTATATTTTTTTAAGGAGCTATATTGAAAAATGCCTTCTCAAATAAAAAAGCCATATAAAAGAAAGAAGACAAACAACGATGATAATGCCGAAAAAGACCTATATTCAGATGTACTTCTCACTCCTAAACATGAAATGGAGCTCACAATTCATCCTAAGAAGCTCGCTGAGGCAAGTTTCTTAAACTTAACTCTAAATTCAATGGAAATTTAGTTAAAGCAATGGCTACGTGCAAAAATGGGATTCTATAGGGTAAGAATATTAAAAAAAAGAATATTTCAATGAAATTTTAACAATAGGGGAATAAAACCTTATTGCTTACTGGTCCAAGTGGTTCAGGGAAGAGGACTGCAATCAAGGTTCTTTGCATTGAATTGGGAATTGAACTTTGCGAATGGGACTGGGCAGATGAATACTCATTGGATGGAAATGAAGATAATATCAAAAATACTTCATCATTTAACAACTTTGTTCAATTCCTTGGAGATACGGAATTTTGTTCTATTCAAAGAATGTCTGTAAAGCACCGTTTACTTCTAATTGGCCAATTACCAGGAGCATTCATTCGGTTAGTGCCCTTATTTTGTGTTAAAAATAATAAAATCTTTAATTTTTCATAGAGATCCAAAATATTTGCATCAAATTTTATCCGATGTTGTTCCTCGTTCCCGATGTATAATTGTCTTTATTTTACCGAATATTGATTCTTGCTGGGAACTAAATCCAAATCGACTGTGAGTTCATTTAAATATTTTCAACATTATTTTAAAGATTTCCACAATCTGTGGTTGATTCACTTGGTATCACTCATATCAAATTTAATGCTGTATGTACAACTCAAATGCAAGCGGCCATCAAAAGAGCTTCACTAAAACTGAATATTAAATTAAATGACGAAAATATCGTTGATATTGTCAAATCATCATTCGGTAATTCATTCATTAAATTTAAAAATAATAAAACCAAATTAAGGTGATATAAGGCGTGCGATGAATACAATTTCGCTAATTTCCCATAGAAAATCAGCTGAAAAAGTCCGAAATGTTAAAAGGTCATTAGCCATAGAACAATCTTGTTTAAAAAATTCTTCTCCAATTGGAATGAATCTTCAAATTCAAAGTCATCTTGAACAATTCCATTTTATCGGGAAAATTATTTATGCAAAAAGAATGGAAAATGCGGATGCAAAATGGTTGAAAATGGAAAGTCGATTGGATCCTTCAATTCAAGCCAGCCATTCTCGTCCATTTCCTCCAAAAGAAAATGTGGACCATCTCATAGATAGCTCACCAATTTCAGCACCACTGGTTTGTTAATAATTTTTAATTATATAGGAAAGGAGGAATGATTTTGCCTTTTTATCGATATTATAAAATAAAATAAAATCACATTTAATTTAATATTGCAGTTAATCAGCTATATTTTTGAACATGAACCAAATTTTGCGAATTCTATAAAGGCAGCTTCTCAAATTTCTTCAATGGCGGCCAATTTGGATGTAATGATTAATGCAAATTATGAACAAAAATATACAATGGAAAAATATTCATTGGATGTGAGTTTCATTTATTTAATTTTATTAAATAAAAAATAATTTAGTTGATAATACGTTCAACAATATTCCACAATTATCGCTCAAATACTCCAAGTGAGTTCATTTTAATTAAAACTAATTAATTTTAATTAATAATAAATTTAGTAAAAAAACAACGTTTTTATCAATTCGATAAACCAAAAATGCGCGATATAGATTTGAAAAGAATGGAAAACCAAAATCGAATTATTGAAGTTTATCCGGCTAGCAGACCAACCCAAATGGCCACATTGTTTGAAAAAAGGGGATAAAATATAAACTTAATTATTTTAAGATTATTGCCGACAATTTCACGAATTCCTTCAATTCCCATCAGCAGAAGTCAATTTGATTTGCTCAATGGAATCAGCCTATTTCCTAATCACAAATTATTATCAAATCGACAATTGAATGGCCCTCCTTTACGGCATTCTCCAATTGACCCAGAAACAAATTCGCAATTGGCTTCACTCAATGAAGAAGATGCATCCCATTCCCCAAATACTTCGTTCTATTCAATTTCATCTCAACAAAGCGATGAATTCAACAAAGAAGATGATGGATTTAATTATGAAATTGAAGAGATTGAGGATGATTAATTGAACTATTAATTCCCCAAAGGACTTGTTTAAAAATTTAAATTAAATTTATTTCTAAATACCAAATTGAGCTTAAATAAATGTCGATACTTATTTGTTGGGTCAAATAATTTTGAGAAGTTAATAATTCATTCATACTGTGCAAACAATCTTCTCTCATTCCTCCATCCATGTCCATGACATAAAAAGGACTACAAGTCCATACGCAATTGGTCATCCATCCATCCACTCATTCTTGACAAATACAAAGAGGGAATTGAGAAGGAATCGATTCTTGTGTTGGTGGTCAGCACAAAAACTGTGAAAAAAATGTCCATATTCCCTCAACCATCATACAATAATGTGTGCGCACTTTCCCTTCAATCTTAGCATTTTCGGCCATAACATTTCCATTCCCTACACAACCGGATTTGATTCATCCTTGATGATTCTGAGAGTCCGCTAACGGCCCCAGAGTCTCGATCACCGACCGGTCCTTCATTCCAGCTTTTCTATTATTTCTTAGCCTTGCCTTTCCTATTTACTTTTTCCCTTTTTCTTTATTCATTATTTCATTAAATTATCATTAGATTTGATTACAGTGAATAAAGTTTCCTCAAATTAATTTAAGATAAGCGAGGATGACAAAAGTTCATTCTGAACAATTTGGGTCAAATAGCCATTTAGGCATGGTTTCCGACTCTATCAGTGCCAATAAATATCAAATTAATTATTTCCTTCTGCCAAATTTCATTATCCATACGGTCGGCATTGCAGCCCTTTGGGCACTTTGGTATTATCTCAGGTAAAAAGGATTTAATTTAATTCGTCTATACATTCATCTTCAGATTCACAAATGTCTTCCCCTATCATCATCGTGTTTTTTACTGCAGAGATGTAAATTTGTTTAAACCAAATTTCAATCCAGAGGATTTTGAGGTGAATTTTCCATTAATTGTTTAAAATTTAAATTCATTTAAGGTTTATATTTCGTATCCGCTATTATATGTCCTGGCTTTTACTATACCTCCAATAATTGTAACCAAAAATTTCAAAAATATTTAATATACCCTATCTTAGATGCTCATTGGCGAAGTCATGTTTTGGTGAGTAATTTTAATTTCCATTTATTTTATGAACATAATTTTTAAGGCTTTTCTCAACCAAACCCAGAAAAGGTATAAAATTATTATTTTATTTTTAATTCAATTATTTTAGTTGTCTACGCAACTTGCGGTGAATGTAAGATTGCGTTGTTTACTCGTCGAATATTTCGTTTCATTTGTAAGTAAATAAACATTAGGATATATCTAAATATTATTTTTTCCCTCAAGCTGTATTCATATTTGGGGCATTAGTCACACAAATTTTTGTTGATACAATCAAGGCAAGAAACAATTAAATGAGATTAAATAATTAAAATTCAGTTGATGACCGGCTATCAACGTCCATATTTTCTTTCAATATGCAATGTTTCTTTACCGTAAATGAATCCTCCTTTTTATGGAAATTATTGTTAAATTTAGTGCTTGCACGGCTCCATTGGAGCATTCTCCATCACCTTCACCACATTTGGCTTGTAATTACAGGAATGCCGATGGTAATTTAATGTTTACATCAAATATTATTATTATTCTTTTTAGAACTGCGATATGCTTGGCTAACATTTCCATCCCTTCATGCTGCTTTTTCCAGTTATTCTGCATGTTTTGCATCGGTAAAATTTATTACTTTTTATATTTAATTCCCTTTAAAATTCCAGTGTTATATTTATTATATGATAAATTTACGTGGGGCTCCATTGTTAAGACCAATGGTGAAAATTTAATAAAATTAAATAGACGCAATTTTTAAGTTAATTTTTGGCCTGATCGGAATGGCAATTGTTGATTCTTTTTCACGGATTAATGGTTACAAAAATCATTGGCGGTAAAATCCAATTAAAAATAGAATAATTTTGTTTAATTCAGTGATATTTGGATTGGCTGGATAATTGGCTTTACAATTGCATATTTCTTGGTTCATTATTATACCACCTAATTTAAAGTAATTATTTTCATAATTTTAGTGCCACTGTGTTTTATGCTTCCAAGAAGTTTATCATACGCTTTGCCGGATGGCCGCAGCCATGCCTCAACCCGAATCTGAACCATTGCCTCCGCCCTTTTTCTCTTGGTTTCGGCTACCTCGTGTCCGTGCTCCTTCCATCAAAGAAGAATATGTGTAAGCCAAAAAAGCCAAAAATTTATTTTTATACTTTTTCAGTGTTTATGAGGAAGATGTGCCAATGGCAAGTCCCACAACTAATCGACAACGAAGAAATCGCGATCGAACATATGAAGTCACGGTAGGATAAAATAAAACAAAAATCTTCTCATGTTACCATTTTTCAGACTACCACAGAGTCATTCCATCGAACAATTGTCCCACCCGGAAATGAGCCAAGGAATAAGAATACAAATGGAGGAAGTGGATATGCGGCCCCATATTGAATTACTTTATTTACTTTTTTTTGTACACATTTTTTATATAGGTTTACACTTTATTCAAAAATAAATGTACTCAAATCAGAATTGTCTCGTTTTGGAGTGTATTTTAATTTTATCATCAGAACAGTGATTCCATATTTCCTCTTTGAGTTGCGCCAAATGCCTGGGTATTTCGACGGGAAGAAATGTCCAATGCGTTACGTGAAGTACTCGCCCCAGCAGAAGTCGATGAAGGAAGTTGCTTCAGTCCCTTTAAATAAATTTCATTAATTTGAATTGAATGATCTTCTTTACCTTCATATTTTTGGCATTTGCTTTCACATTGAAATTCTTCCATTTATTCTTTTCAACTTCCTTTTGTTCGTCCAAATTCTTTCGTCTTTGTTCTTTCTTCTGTGCCCTTGCCTTTCGACGTTCTCTTTCCAAATGCCATTCCTTTTTCGGACCACCTTGTTTGTTTGTTTGAAATATGTATTTTTTCTTCTCTTCAACTGGAGCCAAGGACAAATCAGCCAATCGAACCATATCCTTCTTTCCGGTATCTATCAAAAATATAAAATTTATTTGGCTTTTAATTTGCATGCAAACTCGAGAATGTGATGGCCACTTTATCCTGTGAAATTCCATCAATCACGGCCAAATGTTTTTGTCCACTTTTTGTTGATGCCAAACAGCGATCGCCAACCTAAATTTTATTTATACAAATTATTTTTTATAAACATTTTTCATATTTTCACCTTCCAAACAATTCTTTCCGATTTTGTTGATGTCGAAATTGTATCAACATTTGGAGGAACATCCACACCAATTAATTCTTGTTGGAGTTGAATTATTTCATTGAGATCAACTTTCAATTTTAACAACTCTTCGTTTTCCGGTTCGGCAATTAATGCGGCTTCGACCTTTTAAGAAATGAATTTTAGACATTTTATTTGATAATTTGTTACCTGCTGAAGTTGTATTTTGTAATTTTCTAGCTCATTGGCTGATGAAGAACTCATCTTCTTAATCTAAATAAAAAATAAAAATGATTTAAAATTATTAATTTAAATAAATAGAATTGTTTTGTGATTACAATGTTTGCAATAAATATTTTGAATTTAAATTGTTCATTTTATCGTGAAAATATAAAATTATTAAAATCATCATTGTTCCATCTTCTCCTCTTTCTTTATTTCGTTTTGTTCTTTTGATGGTTTCCAAAGATTCTCACTTTTTATTTCCTCTTCTGTTTCTCCCATTCGTTCAACCCGTGTCTTCTTTCGGTTCAGTCGCCAAATCTAGATTGAATATTGAATAAATAAATAAATTCGTCTTACTTGAATATATGATTCTGCCAATGTTATTGTCTGCGGTAATATTTCCTTGACATGTAAATCCTCCAATTCGAACCATTTCCCAGTACCCTAATAAAAATTATAAAATATTTTTGTATATAATTTATACCTCATGAATTAATTGAACTCGATAATGTCCAATATCAACGGCAATATCACCTTTATTTGCTTGTGTTTGCGGCTTTCCATCATGAACAACATTCGAAATCTTTAATTAAAATTGATTCTTGAATTTATTTTTGTTTTGTTTACCAAATCATATGTCGTATATTCATGTTTATCGCGAATATCCATTGCCAAACAATCATATAAATCGACATTGCTAAAAAGAAAAATATTTTTTTTTAAAATTCCATTATTCCAAACCTAATAGGAAAATTGACAATTGTTGGATTCTTTTCAATAAACCATTGATTCTTGTGAAATCGGTCATAAGTAATAATCAAATATTCTGGCAAATGAAGCAATTCAAAACGTTTTATGTAATTATCTTTATAGGTTTTATATTCCTAAAATTCATAAATAAAATTAAAGAATATTTTCGAGAATAACCTTTTCAGTTTCTCCATTAAATTTATTCAGTAATTGTGCCAGCGGAACTTGAGGAATTATATTTTGCAAACGTTCATCAAGATAGAGTGGAGCTGGTGGCAAATCCAATGCAAGGGACAAAAATGGAAGTTCTTTGACTTGTTCTGGAATTTATAATTTTATATTAAATTACTTATTTTTTATTTACCTTTGTATTCATCCGTTTCAATTAATGTTCTTCTGGAATCTAAAGTTTAGCAAAGAATATTAAATTTTGAAACCCAAAATCTTACTTTCACTTGCATCAACGGGAAGTACTTTTCTCATATATTGACGCATTCTCCCGCGGAATATTCTGTATACAATGGAGGATGATGTTTTGCCAGTCCCATTTAATGCCATATGCAATGTATTCAAAAACCACATCATAAATTCATAAGCATCACCTTTAATTTTTTTAATAATATTTTAAAATATTAAATCATATTTATTACCTTGACGAATAATTTGGAATTTCTTCTCACTACAAAGCACAACTGCTTGAAGCATTTCATGAGGTGATACGTGGGCTTTGAATGCTCTTGGATTCCACAATTTACGAATTAATTCTCCAAATCGTTGAGGTAATAATGTAAGTTTGTCACCCGGTGGACGTTTTATGTGTGCATAATTCCCATCTCGAAGAAAATATTCCCTCAAAGGTGGCACATGGGAGAGTGCATGGAATATAACATTGGTGTAGTCATTTGCTTTGATATTGTTCAGTCCAATAATGCCAGGATAGTAAAGAGTATTGTCCCATGCTCTTGCCATCTTTGTATTTTGTCCAATTCGTTTAATGTGCTCGGGTGCATATATTGGCTTCAGAACATACTTAAAAGTTCGAAATGAATATATATTTAAAACCAACTAGCGGACCACTCTTTTGTGATATGCCCAAATGCCTATTTACTTACTTTAATATCATCCAATGATGGGTCAATCACTTCATAATTATCTGGCAAGCAATAGAACTTTAATGTAGCCAAATTCAAGAATATCCTGTGGTCCGTATCCAATGAATGCGTGTATGCATGTGTGTTTGTACCACGACCCTATATTTTTTTTTTATTTTATGGTTGAAAAATTACTAAATAAAAAACCTGAAAATATTTTCCACAAACCATACAAGCATAAACATTTATATGTGAAAGGGAAATCGAACAAAGCTTTTCAAAATCAAAATCGAGCAAGCCTCTAAAAAATTAAAAGAATAAATGAATTAAATTAAAAGATTATATTTACCTGTCAATTGTGTCTAAATATGGACATTGTCGACTTGGTTTTTCTTCTTGTGCCTTTTTTAAACACCATACTGGTTCATCAACATCCTCAATTCCACCATTTTCTAATTTTTCTTTTTTATTATTCAATTTTACATCCTCATTTTCATTTGCTTTTCTTTTTTTTGGTAGCATCTTAAAAAAAATTTTCGCATTAATATTAATCCTACATCAAAGTATTAATGCATGTGGTTACGGCATGTGGTATGGTATGGGAAATGGGTAGGGTTAGGGTAGGTAAGAATTTTGAAAAATTTATTGATTTCACTAAATTTGCTGCTGAAAAAATTCCAAAATTTTTTAAAAGACATTTGATCCAAACCAGTTTTTTTCGGACCGGGACGTTTTAGCGCCACCGTTTTAGCGCCAACGTTTTAGCGCCACTGTTTTAGCGCCAGTAGACGTTTTAGCGCCAGCTGTTCCCCCTTTATATTTCTACTTAAAAACTTGTTTTTTGGGGTTTTTGACTATGGAGAATCCGAATTTGGCATTAGTTTTTCATTGTCTTTATTAGTTGAACCGGTATAGGTTCACAAACCGGTTTCGAAAATTTAAAGTTTGACATTTTGGGATTACCCATATTCCCACTGCTCTGCTCCATCCCACAGCAATTATAATAAATCATCACAATAATCACTTTTTAAGATCGAATATATCATCAAGCATTAATAAAACATCACATATTTTTAAAATGACTTCACGAACATTTTTTGTTGGTGGTAATTGGAAAATGAATGGTACATTCACTACAATAAATGAGTTGGTCAACAATCTAAACGAGAAAGGTGCAAATCCTGCAGTGGAAATCGTCGTGGCACCTCCAGGTATATATATTCATTTTATATTCTTATAAATAATATTTTAGCACCATACTTACAATATGTTTCACAAAATTTGAAGAATGGAATACATGTCGCTGGACAGAATTGTTATAAGGTAAGATAATCTTAATGATTGCATTAAATTTAACGGAATTGTTTAATAAGGTTACCAACGGAGCATTCACTGGGGAAATAAGTCCTGAAATGATCAAAGATGTCGGAGGCAAATATTGTATAATTGGCCATTCGGAACGACGTCATGTGTTTGGTGAAAATGATTCGTTGATTGCTGAAAAGGCTGCGCATGCACTTTCTGTGAGTTCAAAAAAGATAATGGGTTATAGATTTATACAATTTGATATTTTCTTTTATTTAGGTTGGTTTGGTTGTTATTTACTGCATTGGAGAAAAGTTGGAAGAACGGGAGGCAAACCAGACTAAAGAGGTTTTCAAAAATGTAAAAAATTATTGTTATTCGTTAAAAAAGGTCAATTTTCGCCAATTGGAAGCATTAATTGCCTTGAAGAACCTGGATTGGTCAAAAGTTGTTATAGGTGGGTGATTACAAAAATTCTCATATTCAATTTCCATTTTAGCTTATGAGCCAGTCTGGGCAATCGGCACCGGTAAAACCGCAAGTCCAGCTCAGGCGGAAGAAGTTCATAAGTATGTGGAAACAAATTTTTTACAATCTATACAATTTTAAATTTCTAGATGGATTCGCGAATTCCTCGACCAGAAAGTGTCCTCAGCCGTGTCCCAATCAACTAGAATCATTTATGGAGGTAATTTTTAAATAAAATGAATTATATTTATTTTTTTTAGGATCAGTTACGGCTGACAATTGCGTTGAATTGGCCAAACAGCAGAATGTGGATGGTTAATTCAAAATAATTATCAATAAATTTACTCATCTTTTCAGGATTTCTTGTTGGCGGTGCATCATTGAAACCGGACTTCATCAAGATTATAAATGCCAATTCGTGAATGAATTCAATTGACACAATGAAGAATGAACAATTATAGGAGAAATAATGAAGAAATTGACAAGAATACCATAGTTTTATGGATACACTTAATTTATACACAATCATAAATAAATTAGTTGATTAAAAAGAATTAAAATAACAAAATACATTGAATTGGTATAATAAATCAATTTAATATTTTTACATTTATTTATTTCAATTTATTAATTATTTTGATTAGATTTCATTGAACAATGTCAAACATTTATATCACTGAGCCGGCCACAAAAGGGAAAATTTGTTTGGAAACCACCGTTGGCCCAATCGACATTGAATTATGGAGTCGAGAATGCCCAATGGCTTGTCGCAATTTTGTGCAATTATGCATGGAAGGTTAATTTGAATAATTAACAATTTAAAATGGACTAAATATAAATATATTAAGGTTATTACAACGGATGCACATTCCACAGATTGGTGAAAGATTTTATTGTTCAAACTGGCGATCCAACGGGAACTGGCCACGGCGGCGAATCAATTTATGGAGAAATGTTCAAAGTAATATCACATTTAAAATACGCTGAATTTTTCATTTTTTTAGAATGAAACTCATCAAAGGTTGAAATTCAGCAGAAGAGGATTGGTTGGAATGGCCGGCGAGAAAAAGGATCAAAATAATTCACAATTTTTCTTTACACTTGGACAAGCAAGTGAATTGACCGGCAAACATACACTTTTTGGAAAGGTAAATTAAATAATATTATTTTAAAAATACATTTTCGTAGGTTGTTGGCGACACAATATTCAATTTAATGAAATTAAATGAATATGAAGTGGACAAAAATGAACGACCAGTTTATTTGCACAAAATCACCGGGGCCAACATTTTGGTTAATCCATTCAACGACATAAAACCTCGAATCTTAAAAAATGAGAAGAAAAAAGAAAGAAAACGAGAAAGGGAGGAAAAGGAGAAAATGGAAATTCCGGCCAAAAAGAATACATCATTACTTTCATTTGGGGATGAAATGGAAGAAGATGAACAACAAATTGAGAAATTGAATTATAAATTGAAGGGGAAAAGTGCGCATGATGTTTTGGATGATGAATTATTGAGCAAGGAAATGGCAGTGAAACCGGAGGAATTGAAAAACAGCAAAGGAGGAGAAGAGGTTTTAATAAAATATTAAATAAATAAATAATATTGAATTGCACAGGAAATTGATGAGATGGAGAAGGAGGGCCGTTTGGATCGAATAAAGAATAAATTTGGCAAAAGAAATAATAAAAAGAAGAAATTTGATGATGGCGAACAAGAAGAGGAGGATTTAAACAGATTGGTGGATAATCAAAAAGAGGAGGAAAAACAAAAAGAAATGTATTAAAAATTATAATATGAAAATAATAATTGATTTTAGGGAGAAAATTAGTGCAGAATTGAAGCAACTCCAAAAAGAATATAAAAAATCGATAAAACCGAAGGCCGAGAAAGAGGAAAAAGGTAGGAATTTTAGTAATAATAATTCCTTTTTATTATTATTGAAGAAGAAACAAATTCTGGCGGCATGAAAATGTACAATAAATTGAAATTAAAATTTAAAAGTGAAACAAAGGGAATTGTCAAAAGTTTGGACCCAAAAAGGGAAGATCAGGTATAAAAAATAAATCCCAAAATTATTTATTTTTTAATTTATTTTAGACAATTGCTTTGCTCGAACGTTTCCAAACAAAATTGGAACGAGCATCGGTCCAAGGAATTTTGATGGACAAAAAGATTGATATGAGTGATCAAAAAACGCAAGAGGAAATTATTTTAGCAACATCCGAAGACCAAGGGAAAATTGATTTTGACGCCGAGGATATTCAAGGCGAAGATTGGTGAGCATCAAAGAATGGTGGGAGTAAATTGTTTATTTAGGATGAACCATGAATTAGTGGCCCCTGAGGATACATCGGGCGTGACAAAAGCAAGGGATGCAAATTTGAGGGAAGAGGACGAAGATTGGTAAATATCAAAAATATATTTTGGCCATTAAAATGGAATTCACTTTTTAAGGTATCCAATCGATGACCCACGGAATAAAATGAATGTACGAAAAAGAACGCAAGGAGGAAAAATGCCGGATTTGTTTGCAAATGCAGAACCAATGGCATTACCTTGAAAATATACTTTTATTTTTCATGGAAAATAATAATCATTTTTGGCATATTTTTTGATAAAATGTATTAATTTGATGAGGAATTATTTCTTTGGCTCAATCAACACGGGCATTAATTAAATATTTGCAGCAATGAGTGAGTAGTTGTTTGCCATTTAGCATCCTTTGATTTGCATCCCTTAAATAAATTTAATTATTATTAAATTATTTAATAATCATCCACAACCTTGTGTACAAATCCAGTCCATATTGACCTTCGTCCGGGAATTCTAGGCCAATTATCACCTCCTCATCCTCAACACTACAATGAACACATTTTTGTAAATGTTTGCTTTCCATTCCATTTCTATGCAAATTTGCAACAAATTCGCTCAAGGGCTTCATCATTCTTAATTTAATTGAATAAAATTATTTCCATTGCCCTTTCCTTTTTTACTTGAATCGTATTTCGGCATATTGATCGCAGTTGATGATTGCCTCAGGGTGCGTTTGCGGAATTAAACCTTTCAATGGGATTTGGGCAATTTATTCATTTTCCATTTAAACGAATACTCACCAAATAAACGAATTGCTTTTGCCGGGCCCCATTCCCCACTGGCACATTCTGGTAAAGGGACCATTACGTGAGAAAGATGTTCACAAACAATCTTTAAAAGAATAATAATGATCAAAGGGTTAGGATTGGATTGTTACTTTAAATTTGCAAATGCTTTTGAATTTAATTGGCTGTCCCGTGAGGTAATATTCGGGGGACACCATATTGGCAAAAATGTCCAAAAGGAGGGGTCGAGTAGTGGGCACATGGACCCGAAAATATAGGATTCCATTTTGGGTGGCGGATTGCATCACAAAACGTTTAAGATTGAGTCCATTCTCCAATTCCACTTCATCCGAGTCAAAAAAGCGCAAATTATAGTGAAAAATGAGATTGTCCAATGCCTCGGGGCCCATTGAAATGCTGACGCTCACTGCCCCAGATTTGTCGGCTTTAACGACAGATTGGAGCCGAGCATCGGTGAAACGAAGTCCATAACGGAAAAATAAGGATCGGACGAAAGGTAATTGCTCAAATTGACGAAGGTTGATTGGACGAGGCAAACTGGGCAAAAATACAAAATAAAATTGAATGGGGGTAAATTGGAAATGGGAACTAACAGCTGCCATTGGGCATCATCCGGGAAGAATTCGTAGATCATTTCCTCCTATCAAATTATTTTAATTTTCCCCATTCATAATCCAATCCAACCGGATCTGACATAAAATAATGGTCGTCATACTCATAGCGCAAATTGGCCATTCCTCCTCCATTTGAATGATTATTATTTGCCTCCATTGTTGATGATGAATGATTGCCGTTCTTTTTACCCTCTTTGGCGTTCACCAAATGCCGTGCACCCCAATTGCATTGGACAAATCTATTTAAGCAATAAATTTAACTTAATCACATTAAAATGTATTTTGGCAATCTCACCTCCATGAACCATCCAAAAAGACTGCATTCCAAGTGTTCCGGAAACGGCCATCCTCAAATGTTAGTCCAGGCTGATAGCCCGCGGATTTGCTGAATCCTTTGATGACCACACAATGAAGCCCAGCATAGCTACATAATCTTTTGAATAGGACATGATAACTTTCGGTGCCATATTTGATTCCACGCAAAATGCCCATCGGTGTACTGTAAAAATAATTTTAATATTATTCCTCCCCTTCCCATCTTCCCCGAGGACTAATCAAAATGGTGAATATTGCCCCAGGCAAAATATTCTTCTAATTGATATTCCTTTGAAATATGAATCCCCAAAATGACTCACTCTTCGCTAATATTCTTGTCAAAACTCATCACATTCAAATTCTTCACGGTTATCCAACGATAGATGGCCCGTGCCTTAAATTCATTCGCATTTTATATTACATTTTCCCTTTTTTCAATGGACCTTATCCACATCGGATCGGGCGCCGCCAATCAAAGAGTGAATCAATTCGGTGAATGTTTGCACTTAAAAAATGTATTAAATTTAATATTTTTTTATTACCTTCCTGATTGGCAACACTCACTGCTATTTGATCAATTTGACTGAAGACGGCCGTATCCGTGTAAATATGTCTGAAATTGGGGAAATGTTGATGAGCAGGGAATGTTGTGGCCAAATTGTGTGAACCTTTTACTGCAAGAAGGTGGCATTGGGGGAGGAGGTGTTGTTGGATAGGAGGGCAAAAGGGCACCGCCGCTGCAACTGCTGGTTGTCTCCTCCTCAACGTCCATTTGATTAGTTCGGGCTTGTCGAAAAAGGTCCAACTTTTCGAATAATTTGGATTCATTTTTAAACATGTTTTTATTTTTACCATTTCCTTGGCCTGTTGATCCACCAATTCTGCCGTTTTTAGTCTTTCTCTTTCTTTCCTTTTTGAGTTGATTGTTTCCAACTTTTTCTCCTTTTTCAGTGTAAATTCCCTCAACAAATTTTCCCTTTCCACGCCTTTTGCATGCCCTCTTTCATATTTTCGTGCAAAATCCTGCAATGCCCTTTCCCATTCCTCCCTCGTTTCCTCCTCAAATTTTTTCATTTCCTCTTTTCTTTGTTCATCAAATTCTTCATAAAGTTTGTCCTCATTTTGGCGATGCAACAATTCCAAACGTGTTTGTGTATCATAATCGACTATAAAGGATTGTTGGCCATTTCCAAAATAATTTAACACTGACCAATGTATTTTGCGCCTTCATGCTTGATTTTTGGATACGGCTTCCTCACCTGAGTCACTTTCATTGCGTGCTAAATGTCCACATTTATTTGATTCCCAATCCAATTATAATTTACCGCAATTTTCATATCATGAAGGCCAGCATCCGTTGGTCTTTGCCTTTGTTCAATATTATTATTTTGGCCATTTATGGATGAACCATTCCCAGGGGAATGAGGCAGAATTGGAAGTGTTGGGTCGTGGGGTTTGGCAATTGGGACATGATTTCGACAATAAACTTCTTGATCCTCCGTGGACCTTTAATCGGAAATGATCAAATTATATTTGGGATTGGATTTTGTTCACTCTCGATTGTTGCAATATGTCTTCAATGCAAGCCTCGATCCACACATGTAACTTTAAATGGGAATGGAAAATAATCCCCAAAAATGAATTGAAACCATTTAAAGCATCCCTGATGGAAAAAGGCGCCATCCTTCAATGGACCAATTTTATCCGTTGGATAGACCGGCTTATTACAACGATGGCACAAATCTTTGGACATCTATGATGGAATGGAAATATTTATGATTGAGTCAGGATTTAGAAGGGAATGGGGGGGGTGATCGAGAATGTGAGGCACTTGACTTAGATTATGCGGGGGAATTGGCGCACAAAAGTGGATTTGATTGGATTGAATGAAAATGTCAATTGCCCATTAAAAAGGTCGAAGGATAATCTATAAATGGGATTATGGACAAAATGGGCTTAAAATCGTGGAATGGAGAATAGTTTGGGTTGGGTTGATGGGTACATAAATTGGCCAAAGTGTGACCAAGTATTTTGCAGAACAAATTGGAGTGGTCTACCCTAAAAAGGGAGGAAGGAGGCAATCATCTTATTTATGTGTTTATTTGACTATTGTATTTGATTTTTTGTTTCTAAAAAACTTTTCGAAATCATTTCCTCCCGGGGATCGGTTTTGCACTGTTTTTCTTCCCTTCGAATGTTTGCCATTGTTTGGGAAAGTCAATTGTGGGTGGGAAATGGGAATGGGATATTCTGGGGAATATTATTCCATTCAACAATAACAAAACAATCCATCCCCTCTTTCCCTCCTCAAGTGCCTGAATTGTTGCCTCATTCACATTCAATGGCCATTGCGGCATATCCATCCATCCATCCATCCATCCTTAGTGAATATTGAATCCATTTTTGGATTTTATTTTCGGAATAATAAAAAGAATTCGTTGTCCATTTTTTGGGAGAATCAATGTGCGCAAGAATGGGGGGAAAAAGGTCATTCCATTCGAATCCTCTTCCGCCTTCCCAATCCCAATGCCCCCATCCCCCATATTATTCATCATCAACCTTGTTATTGGTGGAGGAGCACCGAGGGGGGGGGGGGGGGGGGGATGGACGCGCGGGGAGTAGGCTATTTTGGATGGATGAATGAATTGGAAATGGACATCCATCGATTGGATTTGGGAGATTTTCATTTGGATACCATTTTTGGGCATTAATTAATATAAAGAGAATAATTTTGGCTAAACGAAGGGAATGAAAATGGATGATTCATTTTATTGGCATTTATTTGAGGCGGGGATTTCATCTTGATTTTAGGGAATGGAAATTGAAGAATTTGAGGAATTTGAATGAATAATTTGAATTTATTTAAATTTACCAACCAAAATGATGAAGGGCGCAGCCATTTTTCATAATAAATTGGCACAAAATTAGAGGAAATTGAATTCAAAGCTGAAAATTAAAGGAAAACATTTTAGGTGTTTTTCATTTTTTGGGAAATTTTAATAAAAGGTTATAATGAAGGGATGAAATTGCTGGAGGGATAATTTGCAAAGAGAATGGAAAGGGGAATTGAAGGGAATAATGCCCTGAGGGAATATTCATTCCATCCCTCCCTTCAAATGAATCCACCAATTTTCTGATCATCCTCCAATCGGGTCAATGAGCGCAACGAGAACGAAGAGGAAGGGTTTGGGTCAATGAAGGAATGTAATGTCCATCATATTCCATTCCCGTCACGGGGATTTGTCTCGCGCGGAAGAGCAAATAATAAAAATGAGGAAAAATGAAGGGGAAAAGGGGATTTAGGATGGGCATGAATTGGGCGAAGACCGGTGGTATTTGGGGCAAAAAGGGGGAAGAAAACGATGGGAAAGTGGGGGGTATGGGGACAGTCGGTTTTCGACGGTTTTTTACGATCGGTGAAGGGGAAGGAAAAGCCAAGGAAATGTAAAAATGGATGGAAGGAATGAGCCCAAAGAATGGAAAGGAAAGGAAAAAGCCAATTTTAGCCATTGCTTTTGCCCACATTAGGAAAGACGAAAGACCCCGTGGTTTGGCTGC
The DNA here is from genome assembly GCA_030063045.1 of Pratylenchus scribneri. Classification (NCBI taxonomy): domain Eukaryota; kingdom Metazoa; phylum Nematoda; class Chromadorea; order Rhabditida; family Pratylenchidae; genus Pratylenchus; species Pratylenchus scribneri. Next base: position 4,270,795 of record JAQSEB010000010.1, read on the forward strand.
TCGTTGAATGAATTGATGACAAATTGGGTGAAAAAATTCTTGATGATTCCTGTTGAATAAAAATGGAATAAATTTCAATTTTTATTTTTGAATATTCCATTCATTGATTGGAATGAATGGCCAATCAACAATCCCTGTTGCCCTCACAAATTGTTGACAATAAATTTGGGAGGAATTTTATCAAAAAATTCGATTCCCCTCCTTTTTGTGCTTTGAAAACAATAATTTAATCGGAACACACTGGTGGAGTTGTTCTCTAAAATCGGAAGTTTATTCGCAAAAAGAATTATAGGCCACCATCATCCAATCGCAAAGAGCAATCAACGCAACCAAAATCATCGAATGGATCCAATTTATTTAGTGCTTCCTCCACAATCAAATCCAATCCAATTCTTATATAAAGCAATCCACTTCTTCCTTTATGGGTTGGCTAAAATGCTTCTTCTTTGATGATGGCGAAGGAAATGAAGAATTGGGGGAAGGGGATGGGATGACTATGCCTTGGGCAAATGAGCTCAATCGGCGCTGATTGCGGGGAATGGGATTTGGGAAGGAATGTTGGGGCGCAACTGGGTTGCGAATTGTGGGATTTGCCAGGGGGAAGAAGCATCAAGGAAAAGGGAGATGGCCACTTATTAATGGGCTCGATGGATGGACCAAAATTGTCATTGCACATTATTATTCCAATAATAACTGGTTGAGGTGAAGATCAACACCCAAATTGAAATTTATATAACAGCTGGGCTACTTCAATAGATGCTTTTGGGCCTTGGATGGATTTGAATGAAATTGATGATGATCCAAAAAGATAAATTCAAATTAAATCATTTGAGATGATTAATTAAGGATGGGGATGGGGCAAATCGCTAATCTGAAGAGAGGAAAAGGAAAAAGAGGGAGTCGAGGCAGGTGAATCCGTTCACATACAAAAGCCATCGAGCGGCGGTGTTTTAATGCAAAGGCCGGTTTCTCTTATTTTCTTCCTCTTTTCCATACAATTTTCCACGTTCGATCAAGTTGACCTTGCATAAAGCTTTTAGTTCTGCTTCTGCGCAACAGCCTCCGCCGTTGAAACACGCAATGATGGGCTTGGAAAAGGAGGAATTAAGTGAATGAAAAAGCAGATAAATGAACCCTGTTTAAAAGAGAACATTTATCCGTATTTTAGCTGACAATAACAATGAATGCCCTCTGTGCGGAATGTGGATGCTGGATGGTTAGCTTTTTAATACGGTATATGAATTGAAAATTATTTTATTGGCAAATTGTCACAAGATGACAAATTATCTTTTAATAAAAAATAAAAAAAGAAAAAACCAAAAAAGAGGGGGGGGGGGGGGGGGGGGAGGGAAATAATAGCACCAAAACGGTTTGGTTTCGCGCCGTGCCGTTACCGAGCTACCAACCACAAAGCCGCCGATTTTCATATTATAATTTTATATTTTTTATTAATTAATCAGCATTACTTTAATCAAAAAATTAATTTTTAAAGGTTTATTTGAATTCATAAAAATGTCTGCTAAAAAGAATTCTACTGGGCGTCAAAGTAATTTGTTCGCCTTTTTCCAAAAAACTCCAAAAAGTGAAGAACCTTCGAATTCGAAAGTTGATAAAGTAAGTGTTGATAATTGATGAATTTCGAATATTTTAAAATTCAGATTGACGATGAACAGGAAAATATGCCGGATGATGATGGAATATCAAAATCACCACAAAGGAGCACAAATTCAACGCCATTAACAAAAAGAGGAGGAACAATTCAAATGGAAAATAAATTGGAAAACACTCCCACCGCTCGAACTGGATCAATAATTATTGAATCGGACGATGAAGAAGAAAGCAATTTGATTGGATTCCTGAGTTGTGCTGCATCATCTTCATCTGCACCTCCAACAAAACGACGTCGAGTTATTGTGTCTTCCGATTCTGATGATGACGGAAATTTGAAAAAAATCAAAGACAAAAATGAAACTCCAATTCGAAGCAAAAAAAGGAAGGAAGAGGAAAAGGAGATTGTTCGAAATGAAAATGAGGATATGAAAATGGAATTGGACGAATGTGGACCAAAATCAAAGGAAAAAGTGAAACCGAAGAAAACATTTGATGCAAAAGCAGGAAAATCTTTTGAAGTCAGCGAATCGACGACATCCTTCATCAATTCATTCGTATATTTTATTCATTTCAAATAAATTATTAATTTGTTTGATTATTTTCAGAGTTTTGCAGAAAATGTGGAAGAAAATAATCCAAATCAAAATGAAGGGAAAATGACCAAAAAATTGAGCAAAATGAAATTGGCAAAAATTGATGATGAAGAACATTTTCCCCATTTGGATTATCCGCATTTGAAGCCGGAAAATATTAAGGATGCAAATGGCCGACGACCAACAGATCCAAATTACGATCCAAAAACATTGTACATTCCTAGTGATTTTTTGAAATCCCAAACTCCAGGTATTTTCTTAATTATTCATTTCATTAAAATTTGTTATTTTCAGCCCATCAACAATGGTGGAAAATGAAGGCAAAATATTTTGACACAGTTCTCTTTTTTAAAGGTAAATTATATGGGTTGGAATATTTAATCAATTAATATTCTTTTAGTTGGAAAATTCTACGAACTTTTTCATATGGATGCGGTCATTGGGGTGGAAAATTTGGGATTGGCCTATATGAGGGTTGGAAAATGAACTTTAATATTTAAATAAAATGAAAATTTTAGGGAAAATTTGCCCACGCTGGATTCCCAGAAATTGCTTACGGTCGATTTGCGGATCAATTAGTGAATCGAGGTTAATTTTAATTTTGTTAAATTCGTTCAATAATTCTTCGATTATTTAGGCTATAAAGTGGCCAGAATTGAACAAACCGAAAAGCCGGAACAATTATTGGAAAGGCAAAAGACGATGATGAGCAATCAAAAGGAAAAAGTGGTTCGAAGAGAAATTTGCAGAGTAACAAGTAAATTTAAAGGAATTTTGACAAATTAATAAATTAAAATTGAAGCATTGGGAACAAAAACATATGGAATATTGGACGGAATGGATTCGAGGGAAATGGTCGGGACGATGGAACCAAATGCAAATTATTTGATGGCAGTGACCGAAAAAGTTAATATGGAAAAATGAATTTTAAATTATTTTTAATAATTTTAGCAAGAAGAAATTGGTTCGCCAACACGTTTTGGGATTTGTTTTGTTGATTGTTCCGTTGGACATTTTTTCCTAAGCGAATTCGTCGATGACCATTCTCAAAGCAATTTGCGCACACTTTTGGCCCAAAATTATCCGGCACAATTAATTTATGAGAAAGGGGCATTATCGTCCAGTACAAATTCAATATTAACAACGATGCTGGGAAATGTTAAAAAGGAAGCACTTTTGCCGAAAAAACAATTCCAAACGGCCGAAAAAACATTGGAAATGGTAAAAAATAGATTTTAATTATTTTTAAATTCCAATCAAATTTTCAGCTCTGTCGAGACAATTATTTGGGCACAAATTATGCAGAATGGCCGGAAATATTGCAAACAATGTTGGTGGATTGTTCAGCAACAATTCCACAACCCGAACCAAACAAAAAACTTTCCCTTTCCGCATTGGGCGCAATTTTATGGTTAATTTTAATTTAATAAAATCAATTATTAATTTATTATTTATTTTAGGTATTTAGAGGAATGTTTAATCGATGTGGAGACGGTCAGTATGAAAAAATTTGAGGAATATATTCCTCCATCAATTCAATCATCGACCATTTTGAGAAAATATATGTAAGTTAAATTCAAATTAATTTAATTAAATAATTAAAAGGGTACTTGATGGAGTTTCCCTTTTGAATCTGCACATTTTGCCGGCATTATCCCTTTCCAATTTTGGGCAAAAGAAATCATCGATAGACAAATCAATTTCGTCATTTTCTCTGTTGAACACAATAAATCGATGCCAAACTGCATTTGGCAAAAGATTAATTCGCCAATGGATTAGTGCACCAAATTGTGATGAGGAAACACTTTTGGGGAGACAAAATGCAATAAAATGGATGATGGCCGAGGGAATGAGGGCAAAAATGATGAAATGTGCCGAAATGCTGAGGAAAGTGCCGGATTTGGAAAGAATGTTCCAAAGGTTCGATTTTGATATTGGATTAATTATTTAAAATGAAATTAAATTAGAATTCACACAATTGGACTGAAATATCGATCGGATCCATTGGGTGGGCATCCGGATTCGAGGGCACAAATGTTTGATGCGGAAAAATACAATAAACGAAAAATTCGTGATTTGTTAATTATTTTGGATGGAATTGGTAAATTTAATGGGAAATTAATTATTTAAATTGATTTACAATTTTTAGAACAAATCCAAAAACTGATCAAATTATTCAATCAAATAAATAATGAGGCGGAGGAAAAGTAAAATAAATTAATTGAAAAAAAATAATAAAAATATCAAATTCAGAGCGCCAAATTTATTGAAGAAATGTTTGGGAATGGATATTGCAAAAATGGAAAATGATTTGGAATATTTTACGGTTAATTTTAAATTTAATCCAAAATAATTAAATTATAAATTTAAGGAAGCATTTGACAGGGGAAATGCCTTAAAAATGGGAGTAATAATTCCAAGGGGAGGAGTCGACGAAGAATATGACAAATCAAATGAAGAAGTGGAAGGCCAAAAGGCAAAATTGGAAACGTTTTTGGGTGAAATGAGGAAAAAGCTGAAATGTTCAACAATAAAATATTTTGGAACCGGCAAAAATCAATATCAAATGGAAATACCCGAGGAAAAGTGTGGAAATTTGCCAAAAGAATTCCAAATGATGTCTCGCCGGAAGGTTCAGAAAAAAAATGTAAATTAATTTTTTAAATTAAATTACAGGGATTCAAACGATATAGTACGCCAGAATTACAAAAATTGGTTAAAAAATTGGTGGATGCCGAAAATCGACAATTGGAAATTTCATCGGAAGTGACCCGAAGAGTTTTTGCCGATTTTGATGAAAGGTCCCTCAATTAAAATGAATAATCCAATAAAATGTGCATTCTCAATTTTAGGAAAAATAAATGGGCTCAAATTGTGCAGCAAATTGCCATTTTCGATTGCCTCCTTTCACTGGTCCTTTATGCCCAACATTCTTCACAAAAAATGTGCTTCCCTGAATTTGTGTTCAATTCAAATGAGGTTTTCCCCTTCAATTTTAATTTAATAAATAACTATTAATTTTAGTCATTTTTGGAAATTGAACGCGGCTATTATCCATCATTGGTGGACATGAAGAATGGAAATGGAGGTGGTGGCTTCGATTTCATTCCGAATAGTTGCAAACTTGGTGGCCAATCCACTGCATTGACAATGTTGCTGACTGGGCCGAATATGGGCGGAAAAGTAAAATAAATTAAAAAAAAATAAATTTAATAAATTCCCCCAAAAGAGCACTTTAATGCGTCAAGTTGCCTCACTTTGCGTCCTTGCCCAAATTGTGATTCTTCCAAATCCAAAATTCAATCCACTTTAATATTATTTAAAGGGTTCGATGGTGCCGGCCGAATCGATGCGGCTTAGCCCAATTGACCGAATATTTTGCCGAATTGGGGCCAGCGATCGATTGTCAATGGGACAATCCACATTTTACGTTGAATTGGCCGAAACCAATCGAATAATCCAACAGGCCACTCGCCATTCCCTCGTCATCATCGATGAATTGGGCAGAGGAACGAGGTTAAATTGCATTCAAAATTCAATTCTATTTGTTATTTAATTTTAGCACTCACGATGGAACGGCCATTGCTGCGGCCGTCCTCAAACATATTTCGAATAAAATCCGTTGCCGGACCATTTTCTCCACCCATTATCATTCACTTTGCAAATTCGTCTCCCCCCTTGAGGACAATATCCAATTTGCGCATATGGTTTGAATATATATTTTTGGAATATTTATTTTAATTCAAAAAAAAGGCTTGTATTGTGGAAAATGCGAATATGGAGGATCCAACAATGGAATCGGTCACTTTCCTGTACACTTTGACCGAGGGAATCTGCGATAAATCATACGGGTTTTATACGGCAAAAATGGCAGGACTTGATGATAAGGTAAACCAAAACAATTCAATTACATTCAAATCCTTTCTTTTCAGGTTGTACGAAAAGCATTCAATGCATCAAAAATGTTGATGCAAAAGTCGGGAATGGGAAAATGATGCCGGAAGGCACAATTGCCAAACAATATTTGAACCAATTTGACTAAATTTGTTACTTTTTCATATTTTCGATCTCGTAAAATGAATGAAAATAAATTTATTATCCAAAATTCAAATTCAGATTAATTTAAACTGGTCCTATGCCTCTCCATTAAAAAATTAGGGTTAAGCCTCCAAACGTTTTGGCCATTAACAAAAAAAAAAACAATATTGTTATGTCCCTAAAATTCCCAAACAATTTTAATAAAAGCCATCCCATCTATTTTATTTTCCACTTCCTCTTTTCTTTCTCATTGGATTGTTTTTCTCCCAAAAGGCATAGCGAGAATGGCCTGTCGCCCTTTCACGTGAATTTCACTTGGAATAGGGAATAATAAGAATAAGGGCGGCCGGCCTCGCTTTCCTTCCTCCTGCGTCCCTGGCCTCGGCCCATTTTATCCGTCCATTCCTCCTTCCCTTCCCTCTTTTTCGCCCAATCCGCCGACAACTGACTGAATACGCGGCAATTTATAAAAGGAAATGGTTTGGGTGTATTATTTGGTTCATTCTTTATGAAGATATGTTTGATTGAATTCTTCCATTATTATTTAATTTGTTTACATTTTTATTTAAATCGAAATTGATAAGCGCAGTTTTTCCCTCCATTTCCTTCTTTCCTTTGTTCATTCACCCACCCAAATATGCCCTTTTTATGATCACGAGGTCATCAAAATGGGCCAATTTATTGTCACCACATGCCCATCCACATTATCATCCCAAATATCCTCCGGGCCCATCAGATGCGTCGATTCGACCATTTTTGTCTGCCCTTTTCATTCTCACGTGGTTCCACCAATTTGGCCAAATCGAAAGAGGATAAAGGAATTTTGTTATTTTGAGGTCTTTTGGGTATTCCCCAATTGTCCGTAAACATTGAATGACTATTTTTCAACGTGACTTTCCTCGAGACATGGATTCCAAAAATTGCATCAGCTAAGCAAAATGCAAAAACTCAAAATAGCAAATGGCTTTTTTTGCCCATTTTTATGGCCAAAATCAATCACGAGGCCAATACTCTTTCCACATTTTCTCTCCATTTCATCTCATTCAATTCCTTCTTCCTCATTTGCCCATTCACGTGTTTTTCCTCCTTCCTTTCATTTTGTTTTGGTCCATGGCCTTTATCTCCTCCCTTTCCCCCATTTATTCCTATCCATCCATTCATTTACTTTTTTTCCAACATTTGCCCACCCAATCCATTTTTATTCTGCAAATTTTGCACACCGTTCCAAACGGAGGAATATAAATTGCCAATTGAAATGACTCTTGGCCATCCCTCTCTCCCCTTCAAATAAACAACAAAAATTCTCCATCCTCGACCAATGCACATTTTCCTCTGTTTTGCTGGTCGTTTTCATTCACATTTCCCCGTCTTTATTATAAAATAATAGTTCATCCACCCTCAAATTAACCAGTTTCCCACCATCGACACTCCATGAGGCAGTCAAGGCCACGAAAATGGAGTGAAAGAGTATTTGGCCCGGCCTTTTCATATTCGATTCCATTTCCCCATTCTTCCACCCATCCATCTACCTTTTATTATTATTTACCTTTTCTTTCATTTCGCTCAGCTGATATGGGCTGGAAATAAAAGGGGCGGTCAAGCAGGATTAGCGAATTCTCCTCCCCCCAAATCAGCGATTTAATTTCCCATTAATTTCCATTTAAGTCCCAACTAACAAAAAAGCAAATCAAATTATGTGTATTCGGCCAAACTATTTAATCCATCCCGAACGGCCAATTCCCCCACTTGGACCTGAATGGAATTGGGGAATTCATCAACAACGACATCAATTTATTCCCAATCGGCAGGGGAATTCCTCAATGGATCATCTGCTTAAGGTACAATCCCCCAAAATACCCTTTCCTAATGGAAAATATGTCCATCGCACCCAATCTTCCTAGGACAATTCAATCTCTTATTTTTAATCCATATTCCACCTTCAATTTAAATGCCATTCCTCTTGCTTAAATTCTTTAATTTCAGATCAAATTCCATCCCGATTTTCGTTCCCCAATTCAACAAAAAATGTTCGCCACATTTGCCAGCATTTTCGAGTGCAGTTTTCTTTTCGTCGCAACAATTTCTGCCCTTTTTTCCATTGTTCAACCAAAAATGAAGAATGGCCTTTTGCTTTTGGCCCTTCCCATTTGTGCCATCATTCCCGCAGTGACAGGGGCAAATGGCGGAAAAGAGGAAAATGAACAACAAATGGATGGAGGAAGCCAACAATAATTGAATGAATGGAAATGGAAAAATGAAGGGAATTGAATGAGGGGAACAAAACAATGAACGAACGGGTCGAACTCAATTTTAAAGCCAAATATTAATTAACAAAAAACACACCAGCAATATACCCTCTCCACTCACAAAAAACATATTTATTTGTTTATTTAAATAAAATAAAAATAAAATGAAAAAATATCGAATGAATATTCAAAATCGTTGCTTCTTCAAAATTTCTGGTCTCCAGGTTAATGGATGTGTTTCTTCCGTCTAAATAAATTAAATATAATTTTTGAACAATTTCCCATTCAAAACCAACCGCTTCCGGGTCTTCCTTCCACATTTTAATGGATTTATCTGCTTCGGCTGTGATCAATCGAGTGCCGGATTTGTCAAAACAAAGGGCAAAAATGCCGCGTTCGGAGTCGATTGAACCGGGCTGTGGAGGAGGATGTTCCTTTTGGAAACAAAAACCGGATTTGAAGTCCCAAAAATGCATTGTGCCGACATCGCCTTTTTTAAAATTAAACAAATAAGGGTAATTGAAGGGGGAGCGGAATTACCTCCGGAAATGATGACTCCATCCTCGTTGATTGCCAATGAATTTATCATTGTATTTTGGCCACTCAAATTCTGCATAAATTCTCCATTTGGCAATTTCCACAATTTTATGTTGTCTGTTGAACCGGAAGCAAACCTTCAATTAATTATATTAAAGCATAACTTACTATTTGAATGAAAATTATCTAATACGCGAAAACCATCTAATGCGTTATCAATTCTTAGATAAGTAGATTTGAATGAAAAATTAATATAGGAATTGAAAGTAAAGGAACAATAATGTGTAGCTAATTTGCATAATTAAACAATATTTATTAAGGCACAATTAACAATTAAGTAAAATTAACACAAAAAGAAAACAAATAATCACAGGGAAAATAATCTTGAAATATGGGGAATAATATAATGAGATCACATGTTTAAATAAATGGTTGTAATTGAGATGTCGACGCCTCCCCATCATCATTTGCCAGGCGGGCTTTCTTGCGCATATCTTCTTCCCAAGCCTCAAGCTCTGCTCTCTCTGATTCTCTAAAATATTGAAATTGAAAAGATAAAATATAATTTAAATTTACGTTGGTCGCTTATATTTTCCTCGATTTTGTGGTGGCCCGAATACTTCGTTCAATAATTTGTCAGCTTCCTTGTCATCCAATCCATGATTCGGAATCGTCTTCGCCATCAAATGTTTGCGCAAATTGCCCCGATGATCCATTTGATGATTGCAACGTGGACACTTCATTTTGTTTCTGTTTTGTGGTGGCCTTTTTTGATTTTCATGTATCGTCTTGATGTGCCTAGCAACATATTCATTTCGAGAAAATCCTTGATTGCATTGAGGGCAATGAAATGTATGCACCAGGGGCATGTGCTTCTTTTTATGCGTTCTTAAATCCGATGCACAGTTGCTTTTGTGGCCGCATCCTTCTTCTTTGCATACAAAAAACTAAAAAACTTTGCCATTAAATCAAAACATCCTCCAAAAACTCACGTGATCTTTCTCTGTTGTTTTTCCATTTTTTGCATCGTGCAAAGCCCGTGTCAAACATTCAACAACTTTAGCCCGAAGTTGAGGCGATGCTTTCCTGGCCAGTTCTTTTGCCCGGACTGTTTTTTCTGCTTTGTCACTTCCTGGCTTGATTCCATCCCAAAGGCCCATCTTGTGACTATATTGGAATAGAATTCGCTCCCAAACAAGAGAATTTGTTTCCGCCTTAATTCCATTTTATTTGAAATTCATTTTGTTAAATAAATTACCTCGGGTCCTTCGAACTCTTGGACAGTGATCATTTTCGCATTTTTCGTTTCCTCTTTCCTTTGCTGTTGATGCACCTGCCATCGGCGTTGTTTATTGACTTCGGAGATCTGACCAGCATATTTGATTTGTTTGGCCCATTCTTCACTTGATTCCGGCAACGGCCAGTCGACAATCACGTATGCGCATGCCCATGTATAATCCGGCACTTCTTCTTCGATTGGCAGATAATCATCCTAAAATGTCGATATTATTTTCTTTTATTTCCATTGTCATTTATTACCGGCGAGAAGAGCAGTTCAATTGGAGTGGACGACATTTAAAATTATTGAGAATATTTTGATTAACAATTATTACACAATTATTTTTTGGCTAAAAATGATTATTTGTTTGACTGGAATTTGATTAAAATTGATAAAATAGTAACAATTGACATATAACAATTGATGCTTGGGTCTTGTGTGAAAAGTGATAGGGTTGATTTGAGAAATGTGCGTGCGAGAGTATAATGCTGGTGATTTGATAGTTTTCTGAATATTTTAACCATCAATTGCATAGATGGTTTTCGCGTATTAGATAATTTTCATCCAAATGGTAAGGTGTGCTTTAATATAAGTTTTATAAGGTCGAAATTGAACAAACATATTCAACGTAGGATGCAAAGCCAATGATCGAACACTTTTCTGAAGAATTCCATTAAAATTATTTTTAATGATTATTTCTTAATTTTACCTTGTGATTTGTGAGGGTGCAAACACTTTTTCCACTGGCCAAATCCCATAATTTTATTGTCGAATCATGACTGCCCGTTATGATTTGCGGATTTGAAGCCTGACAGACCACCGATGCCACCGTATCCCGATGCCCACTTAAACAGTGAATTTGGGCTTTTGTTCGCATATCCCATATCTGTGATTTTCAATTTATTTTAATTTCAATTTGTTTCGAAAATTTACCCTGGCAGTCGAGTCTCTGGCGCATGTGACCAAAATATCAATTGTTGGATGCAATGCCAAATCCTGAACTGCACTCAAATGGCCGTGATAATGTCGAACAACTTTGTTCTGCTCCAAATCCCAGCATTTTACCTTTTTAATTACAATTTAATTTATCATTCATTAATATAAATAAACCTGCTTATCTTCGCCCGCACTGAACAAATATGGATGTCTAGGCGATATTTTCACTGCTCTAACTGCGCTGATATGGCCAGTCAATGAAAGTTTTAATTGTCCACTTGCCAGATCCCAAATCTAAAAATTTTAATATGCGTAATTATTAATTCTTTCTTTTTTATTTTGCTTACTTTCACAATTCGATCGGCCCCACCACTGGCAAACCATTCATTGTTCGGTTCAACATCCACTGCTCTAACCCAGCCAGTATGCCCCGAAATGACACGATATAATTTCCATGGAGCATGCCATTTTGGTTTTGTTATTAAATTGGCACGAGATGGTAGCAATGCTCGAACAGTCCCATCTTGTGCTTTTTGAGATGTGCCTAATTGGGCAATTTGTTTTTCTCCTGCTGATGAAGTTCCTCCTCCACCCGGCCCTGCGGTTATTGCCAATGGTGAATCTTATGAAATGATGAATATTAATTTATTTTAATAAATATTCACAATATTTGCTTACTTTCATTTGCCACAGCAGCCGCTATAGCATCCCGATCGCTTTTTGGCAATCGCAAAACTTCCTCGGTTTTACGTCGTTTCGCTTCTTCAACGGCTTTGATCACATGGGAAAAATTGCTTCGAATTTTCGTATTTCGCCATATTTTTTCACTAATTAAAAAAGATTTTTGCTATAAGGATTTTAAAAATTTACGCTTTTTCATCATTTTCTGGGAAAGCATCATAATCGTGCAGAAACATATCATGGGAACGTTTCATGGAACGGAATACATAATTGTGAAGGGCTTTTTCGGTTGCTGACAACGGCTCTTGAATTGACGATTTTTCCGAAGATAAATTATTTAATTTTTCTTGAGTTGTCATTTCATTGCTACTGAAATTGAATTGTTTGATTTTTTTTAATAATAAAATTATTCAAATAAAAAATTGACGATTATCAGCTTTTTTTTTCTAAAAATATTGGCCATCTTTCTCATCGGTCATCGTGACCGGATCGTGATATTTTGGACGAGAAAGCCGCAGAGCGGAGCGCAGCCGCAAGGCGCAGCAAGCGCAACACGACACGCAAGCGCAAGGGTGGTCTGGCGTTTTGCCAAAATTTTATTAAAAATAAGACAATTTATCCTAATTAGTTTCGCTTTTCGCATTTCGCTTCGCTTTCGCTTTTCGCAAATTCGCATTCGCTTCGTATCGCATTTCGCTTATAAACCTTTTTAAACCTAAAGATAAAAAATAATGCTTGGTGCCTGCCAATAAATTTAAGAGGTTAAATTTCCTTGAATTATAATTGTAGAAATTAAAATGACGGTCGAAACTGACAAAACTTTAAAATATAGGTATAAAATAGGCAGAAGCGAAGCATCCTACTCCTACCTACTAAAATTTCTGCGAAAACGGAAAACCGCCATCACCAATATTGAATGTGAATTGAACCAGGAAATAGCTGCTCATCATCATGATCGTCTCATCAAATAAAAAATTTCCATAATTAGAAACCTATAGTTTTCAATTTCAAAACCAATCATTAATTATTAATAAAAAATCTGTTTTTAGAATTTAGATATAAACATTTTTTATTGTTTTCTATTTATTTTGATGAAATTTGTGAATAATGAGTGAAGATATCCAAAAAGAGCGAGAAATTCTGAAGATTATCAGGCGGAAAGCACCAGGAACAGTCGCTATATTTGATTGCAAGGTAATTTTTAAACTTGAAATTTGATTTGAAATTAATTCTATTTTAGGGATTTTATCGATGTTATGAAGAGGATGTAAAGATTATAACAAATGAGATTTTAATGAGTAATGTTGGAGTACAGTATGAACAAATTGGTTTGTGAATTTTAATTCATTTTTAAATTTTTTTTTTTAAAGACGAAAATGCGATCACTTTTCATAATCTGAATAATGCCCAATATATTCGTGTTCTACGCGATTTGCTATTATTTTTGCGTTTTCGAGTCGAACTTTACGAAGAATGTGCTAAAGAAAATGAAAATTCGCCGGTCAGATTCATTTTGAAAGCCAAAGGAATCCTTGGAAATTTGGTGGATTTCGAGGAAACATTGGCAGAATGTGTGGAAATGAACGAAATGTCTACAATTGGATGTGTCCGCTTACTCGATGACGATTCACAAGAGGTTGATTTTATTTAAAATGACCAATTAAAATAATAATAAGTTATAATAAAAATATTAATTTATTTCTATAATCTCAAATTTATAGAATAAATTGGCTTTGGTTTCGGCAAATTCCCAGGATTTACGAATTGTTGTGGCACAATTAACGGACACAGCAAATTTTACCGAATTGGAACAAGCCATTGTCTCAATCCAACCAAGGGAATGCATTGTATTGAATGGGAAAATGGCATCAAATCGGTTTAAAAAGTTGGAAATGGCTCTGAATAGAACAAACATTGAAAAACGCATTTTGGATGAACAATACAATGATGGGATGGTTGATGATCACAAATCTGATGTGCAAAAATTATTACACAAAAAATTTCTTGGTAAGCCAAAAATTAGATTATAAATTATATTTATATTAAAAATAATAAATTCTCTTAATTATCACTATACACTATTAAATGCCAAAAATAATTTGAAGATATTCAACTGCCGCCGGTCATTTGGCAAACACTCCACACCCTCCTATCACAAATGAATTTGCTCAATGATCGACAATATGAAGGTGCATTTTTCCTTACTCAATTCGGAACAACCGGCCAAATGTACATTAGCAATGCTGTCGTTCAGGCATTGGACATTTTCGAAATTGACACCGAAATTGGTGAGTCCACTATTTCAATTAATTAATTCGTTTTAAAATAGATTCACCCACTTTGGCACTGCCCAATTCCTCCTCAACTCTTTATGAGCATTTAAATCGATGTCGCTCCCAACCTGGCAAACGTCTAATTCGTTAGTTTTTTTTTCAAATTAGAAAATATTCATTTTGCTTTATTTAAGGTGATTGGCTTCGGCGTCCACTTTTCTCGCACCGACAAATTGAAGAAAGGTTGAATGTGGTCGAAACACTTTGCAATTGTCCAATTATTCGGCAATCATTGCACGAAGATTTATTGAGAAGGGTTCCGGACATTAGGCAAATTACGCGAAAATTGGTCCAGAAAAAGGCAACTTTACAGGTCATTTTAATTTTTTTCACAATATTTAATTGCCTAATACCTAATTTTTAGGATTGCCATCGACTCTATCAAATGGTCCTTTTATTGCGAAATATTGAGAATTGTTTGGCCAAAATCAATGAGGACGAAGATTTGGACGCGAAATTGTTTAATTCAGTCAAGGAATTAATTTTGGTTAATTCAATCAAAAATATTGATAATATTTTGAATATTTTTAGGAACCAATCCAACATAGCATTATGGAATTTGAACGATTCGTAAAATTGATTGAGGGCGCAATTGACTATGAATATTTGGAAGAAAGTGGAAAATATCGAATTAAGCCGGATTTGGATGATGAATTGATGGAAATTTCAGCACAAATGAGAGAATTGGACGGAGAGGCAGAGAAATTATTGCCTTCATTGGTTGATCGAATTGGATGTGAAGTGAAATTGGAATCAAACAGTGAATTGGGATTCTTCTTCCGAATCCCTAACAAAGTTGGTTTTCAAAATAGAATGAATTTAATATTTGATTAGTCTATTTTAGTTTGAATCGAACCTTAATCGCATTCCGGATGCCAAAATAGTTGACAGCACAAAAGCCGGTGGTGTTCGATTTCAAACCATGCGGCAAGAACGACTAAATGATGAATACCAAATTTTGTCCAAACAATATGAAGAAGGGCAGGCAGAATTGCAACAAATGGTCATTGAGACTTGCGGTCAGTCCTCACAGTCATATTCCATCATTATTTAAATTTAATTTTAGCCGGTTATGCTCCAGCTCTACATTCGTTGGCAGAACGAATCGGTACAATCGATGTGTTGACTGCCTTTGCCATTGTGGCCGTTTCTTCACCATTTTCCTATGTTCGTCCAAAAATATTGGACAAAGGTAATAATAATAATTAATTATTTATTTTATTCCATATTTTCATTTCATTTAGACTCCGCAATCATTGATTTGCGTAATTGTCGCCATCCAATGATTGAGAATTTAGCCGGAATGCAATTCATTCCAAATAATGTGACAATGGGCCAAAATGCAGAATGCAAACGTTTTATGGTTTTGACCGGCGCCAATATGGGCGGAAAAAGCACTTATTTGAAAGCGGCGGCCCTCACAATTTTACTTGGCCAAATTGGATGCTTTGTCCCTTGCGAATCGGCCACTTTCTCAATGGTCGATGGAATTTACACCAGGTAAAATTGAAAATAAAAATGAATGAATTATTTTTTTATTTTAGGGTTGGTGCCGGCGATTTTCAATGTAAAGGCATTTCAACATTTATGGCCGAAATGATGGATTGTGGCACAATTTTGGAGAAGGCAACATCAAATTCGTTGATTTTGGTTGATGAATTGGGACGAGGAACAAGCACCTATGATGGATTTGGACTGGCATGGGCCATTGCTGAGTTAGTGAAATAATAAATAATTTTTTATTATTATTATTTTAAAGGGACATTATTGAGCGAATCGATTGTTTCACTCTTTTTGCCACACATTTTCATGAAATTTCCAATTTGGAAGCGAAATACCCAAATAAAGTGAAAAACTTCAAAATGGACACATTAATTGCAAATGGCCAATTGACAATTCTTTATCAAATTGTGCCGGGCGTTGCGGACAGATCATTCGGATTGAATATTGCAGAAATGGTCGGCATTCCAAAGGAAATAATTCAGGTTAAAAGGAAATTAAATTTAAATAAATTGCTATTCATTAAAGGATGCGGAGGTTTATTTGCATAAATTGGAAACTGGCGATTTAGCAGATGAGGAAGACAATAATGATGAAAATATTTTAATTTCCACTTAAACAATTGGATGAATTATTTTACGGATATTTATATTTGTTTATTTTATTGGATTTAGATCTCAATAATTTATTTGATGAATAAATTTGAATTTTAAATTACTTTAAATTATTATTTTTTATTGATTATCAAATCAAATATCAATGAATCAATTTTTGGATTGATGTTGCAAATTTTGTTGTAAATTTAGAGAATGATGGAACGCATAACAAAATTTGCTAATACAATTTGGAGGAATAAGAAAAAATCGGCATTTTTCGTGGCATTGTCCATTTATGGTGGGAAGAAGTTTTATTCACATACAAAGTAATTATTTTAATCTAATTAAAAACAATAAAATTAAGAGATGATGAGATTAGACGGTTTTATGGAGAAGAAGCGAGGAAATTTGGAAAAGAATTTATTGAGCCAACTCATAAATTGAGGCGAGTCACAGTTTTGGTTAATAAAGAAGCGAGAAATGGGAAAGCAGCAAAAATATTCAACAAAAATGCATTGCCATTATTAAATTTAGCCGGACTCGACGTGAATATAATAAATGTATTTTTAATTCAATTAATAAAATTATTAAATATAACAAAATTTAAGGTAAATTCATCAATTGAAATGGAGAAAATTGCCGGTGCGATTGATCAAAATGAGGCAGATTGCATTTTAATTGCCGGAGATGATGGCGCATTTTGCCACGCAATCACTGGAATTTGTGAAAATAATCGAAAATTGCCAATTGCATTATTCACTGGTTTAATTTAAAAATAATTATTTTAAATTCAATTAAATTTGTAGGGTCACCAAATAATGTTCGATTGGATTGCAAAAAGGCAATGGCATTGATTGAAAATAAACAAAAGAAAATTTACCCAATAAAATGCACCGTAGCATCGGCTTCGGATGAATCAGACAAAAAAGTTTATTGGCTAATTGATGAATTGTCCACCGGATGGTTTAATTATTGCAAAAAGAGGGCTGCGAAATTTTGGTGGATGGGACCATTTCGGGAATGGTTTACTTATTCATGGGAGGCAATCAAAGTAATTGGAATGGATTATTCCCATTAATTAATTTATTTTTTAGGCCAATCCGAAAGCATCAAGGATGGAATTATTCTATGAGGAATATTGCGAAGGATGCAAAAAAT
This sequence comes from Pratylenchus scribneri, assembly GCA_030063045.1. Lineage (NCBI taxonomy): Eukaryota > Metazoa > Nematoda > Chromadorea > Rhabditida > Pratylenchidae > Pratylenchus > Pratylenchus scribneri. The sequence goes on from JAQSEB010000010.1 coordinate 4,288,303, forward strand.
GCCTTAAAAATGAGGAAAAACAAAGAGGCGGAATTTTGGGTTGGATTGGATGGATTTTAAGATTTTCGGAAAAATCAAAAGGTAAAAAGATATTTTGGAATAAAAGACCTCCTCACTCATTCAAAAGATCCAAAATTGGATGAACTTATCAGCAAGGAAAATCCAAATTGCGGGAAAATGAATTCATTGGCCATAAATGGAATGGACATTCATTTGAGTGGGGAACAACAAAAAGTGAGTCAAATAAATCCAATTTAATTGGAATATTCCATCATTTTAATTAATTCAGTATGGCAACAAATTGATACTTCATAATTTGGTTACTGTCGGTCGAATTGGAACAGTTATGGAGGCATGGCGCCGATTAAGAGAGGCCAAAAAGGCAATTAGAAAGGAAGTGGAGGAGAAGGAAAGAGGAGAAATGAAGGAAAAAAGGGACACAAAATTGGAGACCAAAATTGAGGCACAAAAAATTCGAATGAATTTAACACATTTTGCGGTAATTTTAGTTTGGGGGAATTAATTAACAAATGAAAATTGCAGGAAAAAATGGACCAATTGAATATTTCCGGCATTTCGGTGGATTTGAAGAATAATGAAATTTCGGTGGAGGCAACAAAACAAGGAAAGGAAATTCCATTTTTCATAGCCGATGATTGAATGAAGAAAAATGCCATCAATAAATAAACATTTTATTGTTAATTTATTACCATTTATTTTTACACATTATTTAATATTAAATAAATTTGATTTGTCGATAAATTTCTTTTGTTTTATTCGCCATTTATTATAAAATTGAGTTTTGGCATTTAAAGTGAGAGGAGAGAAAGTTCGGCGAACGCAAGGGGTATTCGAAATTTATTAAAAATATTTAAAAATGGTGGCCTCAAATTTGTAGGAAAGGGAAGAAGAGAATAGATGAAATGTACGATACACCCTCAAGGCATTTTTGATGACCAATGAGCGATCAGTGCTACCGTACTCTCTCCCTTCCTTAATCAACGAGTGGCCTTATTAAGGCATTGTTCATCTCAATGAATTTATAACTCATCACATCGCTATTTAAATGTTACCAACCCTCCCTCCCCACCCTTTCCCCAATTCAATGCCATTTCCCCATTATTTCCCCATTCCGAATAAAGCATCAATTAAACTGACTAATTTTTTATTACGCATATGCCAATTCTGCGGTGGATGGTGGACATTATTTAAAATGTCACCGGAAAGGACAATAAAAAAACAAACAAAATCAATTTGATAATTGTTGGTTGAAATGAAAATGAAAATTGAGTGGGCGAATGAGTGCAAAATAAAAAGGGAAAGGAAAGGGGGAATGTGGTGGTGTTTTGACTGCTGTACAGGAAAAAACAATGGAAAAGAATTGGAATGGCCAGTGAATTTGGGGCATTGGCAAAAAACAATTAATATTCATTCAAATATCATCAAATTATCTCCGCCATCATCGTTCACACTAAAAATGAAGGAAATTGTTTGTTGGTTTTGTTTTGATCTTCTGCCGCCCACCTTTTTTTGTTGTTCTATTTTCTCCTTTTTCGATTGGCCTCCTCCACAAATTGCCAGGAGGAAGGAATTGGCCCATCATGGGAAGAAGGCCCTTGGGCACAATAATTATTTCGAATGTAATTCAACGAGCATTTATTTGTGCAACATTCAAATATAATTCCTCGTCTTCTTCTGGATCCGCCACCGACCAATGCCGCTGTGGAGGTTGAGCCTCGTCTGGCCCTGAATAACATTCCCGTACTTTTGTAGTAATTATCGTAGAGTTGGTCTGCAAAAACAAAAACATAGGAACAATAAAATAACTTTGAGGATTGTTTTTCCCCTTTTAATCATATAGGAATGCCCCATCCATCATTAAAAAAGGCACAAAAAAAAATGATGGAACTCGAGAACAATGGGTGGTCGGCACACTTCAATGGAATTGGATGTGTCATTTGAATGGAATCCCCCCTCTCCCAATTCATATCCACAAAAAATGACCTTCATTGTCCTTCGTCCCCTTCTCCCTCAATTCATTTTCGTCACTTTTGGGCTTAATAAAAAGGCAGAATTCCAAAAAAAGAATATGCCCCACAGTCACATCAACTCATTGGCAAAATAATTCATTTCGAAAATATATTTTTGTGGCCCAATTCATTTTAAATTTAGTAAAATTTTCTATTCACATTGTCAATTTTTGTGTGCGATTGCATGATTTTGTTGGAATTCACATTCTCCCAACTACAAAAAAGTGCCAATTCACAAAATAATGGAGGGCAGAAATGTGGCGAAAGCAATTTTGTTGGTTGCGCATTCCCCTTCAATCTGCGCGTCATGAAAAATTTGGCTCAAGGAATTTTAGTTGGAAAATTGTGAGACTTTTGGTAGGCGTCAAAATGTGCCTCGGAGTATAAAGGCGGAGGGGGGGGGGGGGGGGGGGATAAATGGCCATAATTAGGGAAGGAATTGCCTGGGCCCATGTGGGTGATTATTACCTCGAGTTGGTTGCACATATTGATGGTTGCACACTGTTTTCAATGCGTTGATCAAAAGTCGACCACTGGAATGGAAAATGGAATGAATATAATGAATATACTAATTCAATTTGTGATTTTGTTCCCACCAAATTCGATGCTCTTCCCATTCATTTTGGCCCGGGAATATGAGGGGATTTGCATCGGCGCAATGGAAAAGGAAAATTAGGCCAATGAAAAGGAGGAAACGTAAAGGAATATTGTTGATTTGGTTTGTTGATGAGGGAATGGATGATGAACATTTGGAAGAGGCCAAATTGAAGGTGGATGATGAGGATGGAGGGAATGAAGAAGAAGAAGAAGGAGGAGAAAGGATGGACGAAGATGATGAAGAAGAAGCTGAATTGCCGAATGATGGAGCCATTTTATTGTTGCTAAAATTGGGGAATTGGTTAAAAGTGAAAAAGTGACTGAATGGAAAGCGGAAATGGAGAAGGAAGGAATGAGGGATGGAAGCCGAATTTAATTATAAATACAATCCATCCTGGTTTGGAAAAAGTGCTTCCATAATATTAATAAAATAAATAAAATGTGACTTTGGAGTGAATCCCTTTCCTTCAATGACTTGGTCCCCGGGCCCAGATCCGGCCATTTTTGTAGTGCATTGGGCGATGATGGAATGTGGGAATGGGCCATTGCCTAGACCCCTTCCCCTCCCTTTTGCCGTTTACATTTGCGCGCAATGCCCAAATGGTGGGCGGAGCAATTCCACTTTGCCAAACACGGCATCCCCCCCCCCCTCCCTCTTGAATATGCCTGTCCCGCCCCAATCCCATTCCCATCCACCAATTTTGTTTGTTTTTTTGCTGGTAAATGGCATTGGCCCTTGGCCAGTCGGTCTTTTGGTTGGGCACATCCTTTCCCTCACCTGTTGCTGTTTATTTTATATTTATTACCCCGGTTTTGGTTCGAGACAGCCGGAAGGGAATCAACCAATTTTAGTGGGATGGCCCCAAGTGATGAAATTAATCCACCCATCCTTTTAATGGCCCTTTTTCGGCATTGGCGGAGAAATATGAAAATAAAATGAAATAAATGCATTTTGGCAAAATTCCATGAATCCAAAATGAATTCTTGAACTTATATGTCGCAGTCTATTTTTACTTAGACCAAAAATGCCAAAAAATGCCCGATTTGTCCACCAAAAATTGGATTTTATGGAATGAATAATTTGGGCGCTAAATTTGGAGAAAATCGCATCATTTTGGGGGAATGGATGGAAAGAATCCCCGGAGGGAAAAAAGAAGGATTGGAGGGGAAAATGAAAAGAAAATGGCGGAATGAAGGAATTGAGTCTTTTGCAAATGGCCGACGAATAAAATGCAAAAGTGAGGGAGGGATTTTGGGGGAGGGGAGGGGAATGAATGAACTTTTGAAGGGCGAAAATCGCATTTAATTAAGCAGACAAGAATTCCCAGGGTCAAACAAAATGCGCAGCAATGGGCCGCAAATTTTCCGAATTATTCGAATTCCAATTGACGGTGATGGAAATGGATATTAGCCAAAATGATGGGATTATTTGGTTGTTGGGTAACCGACGGGGGACAAACAATTGGGTGAAGGTGTATTGGCCAGTGAAGGGGAGGGGATAGCCAGCTGGCACATTGGCCACTGTTGGTGGTTGGTCACTCCCCCCACCCCCCCCCCCCCCCCCCCCACAAGTGGCCACCAAAAACAAATAAACAACAGGCGGGGCCGGTCATTGAGGAGGGAATGGGCCAAAGGGAAGAAGGGACCACTTCTTTTTTGCAACATCAATTGGGGGTTTAGATTATTTTTGGAATCATTTGGGACCGAATTGTGGGGATTAATTCATCAATTTTTAATGGAATCAAGGATGGGAAGGGGTTTGACATTCTTATTTGAGGGGAATGATGCCATTCTAATCAGCATAGCCAATTTTGGGTTCAATTCTATATTTGATGGCCATTTCCGTTTGCCCATCATCATTCCTGTCCAGCCATCTCCAGCTGGCACCAAACCGTGTAAAGTGCATTAAAAAAGGAGGAATATTCAAAGGGAGGATTGGATTAATAAATTAAATGATGGAAATCCATTGAAGGAAGGTTCAATTGAATTGGCCAGCAAAGAATGGAGGGTAGAATTGCCGGAAATGTCATTTGGCCAAGGTAAGGGGGGGGGGGGGGAGGAATGAAGGCACGCGACGTGGAGGCAAATATGATGATCGGCGACAATGGGATGGGGAATGAATACACAAATTGAAGGAGATAATCAGCCATTGGGACATGCAATTGGATTGGCCAATGAGGTATTTGTTGCCAATGAATTCAAAATTGAATTGAATTGAATTGGGGTGGGGGGGGGGCAAGAATAGAAAATAACTAAACCAAAAATGGGCATTCATTAATTATTATTATTTATTTGTTCGCATTGGCGTGATGGCATTTTCCCATTTTCATTTCATTTTGATCCCCTTGAACAGTTCATTTTGTCAAATATCCAACAAAACAATGAATGAATGAATGATGTATTTTCATTCAAATATTTGTTGCTGCACTAATTTAGGCATAAACAAAATTATTAATTTAATATTATTTTATTCCAAACTATTTTCGCAAATATTTATATTTTAATCTACAAAATCGCAAAATGAGGGAAAATTGTAAAATAAATGAATAAAAAATGTTGGCTCGGATTGGATGGAATTTGCAACATAAATTGGGGAATGAATTGATGAACTTTTTGGGTGAGGGGCACAAAACAACTAGAGTTGGGGACAAAAATGCGTGGAAATAATTTTTGAGGGAAAAAAGCATGGAAAAAATGCAAAAATGTGGATGATAAATTATAATGTTTTTTTGTCGATTTATTGGAAAATTGCAAAAGGAAGAAGGGAGGAAAGGCGATCGGAGGGGAGGGATGCCCTTCCGGCCATAATAGTTGGAATCATTGGAATAAATGCAATTCAGGCAGGTGGGTGGATGGGAAATGAATGAATGGAATGAAATGGACCATAATGGATGGATGGGCCGGAAGGAGGCAATGAATGGATTAAAGGGATGAGGGGGCAAAGACTAACAACATTGGAGGAAGGAAGCCGGGGAATGTGCAGAGATTGAAGGGAATGATGGCATTTTGGCAAATTTATTCCCTCATAAATTCCTTCAATGATTGTTCCATCCTTTGCCTGTCCCCAACTCTGGTCACCCCCAATGCCGTGTATCGAGTCCGATCAAAATGGAGTAATTCATGGCCGCAAACATTTTTGAATGCGGCACAATGTTCCCTCAATCCCAATTCCCCCAACCATTCATTCACGTCCCTTGGCTTCCATTCCGAAATGGGCTTCTGAAAATGATGGCAAAAATGAGGGAAATTAAATGTGAAATTATACTTGGCGGAATTGGCCAATGGTCCCTTCATCTCGATTCGATTCATTTTGCCGCCCATTTTCTGAATTAATTAATTGCCAATTAAAATAATTTGATGATTTTTTGGTTAAATGGAAAAAAAGCAATGAAAGCCCAAAGGAAATTTTGGAAAATTTGATTATTGCCTTTTGGCTCTTCCTCTCCGCCGATGGTCGTCTGACTGAATCCGGGTTGTTGCTCAAAATCAGTTTGATTGCCCGAATCCGTGGAAGTTTGTGATCCCTCTGATTGGTCATAATCGATTGGAGGAATTCGAACAAGTGGAGAAAGGGAGGAGGAAGAGGATAAAGCATGGGAATGATTATTTGAAGCTGGAATAATCCTTTGATGTTGATGGCATTTTGAGTGGGCCTGAATAAGAAAGCAAGGATTATTAAAGGAAAAGGGGACAGAGGAAAGAAGCCCCAAATTATTCGGAAAATGATCAAATGGATAAAAATGGAATTTTAGCATTCATTTTGATTATTTTCGCATTTAATTGATGGAAAAGCAAAGGTTGATAGATTGTCAGCAATAGATTTTATTTATAAAGATTAAAAGTAATATTGAATTAATGAAATTAATGAAAATGAGTGCCATCATATTAAACCCAAGCAAAATATTCATTTAAAAAATTTATTGAATAATATTTATATAAAAAGATAGAGAATTTTTCGCTCTACAAAACCATACCAAGATCGTCAAAAACGGTCCAATTATTGATGAGTTATAAGCGTTTAAAATAATGTGAATATTTACATTTATTACTTTACCCATGGATGGGTGAGGTGCCTTGAGGTCATGTCATGTTGTATGTTTTTTAACATTTCCTCGTTGATTAAAGGAAGGGAAAATAAAATACGGTAGCAGGAGGAGGAGGCTCTCCTTCACAAATCAGGGAAAATAAAATACGGTAGCAGGTGGCGGCATCTCCTCTTCCAATCAAAGGCAGAGGAAAATGCCTTGAGGGCATATCACCTAATCTTCCTTCTTGGATCTCCTTCTTTTGCATTTTTTGAGGTCACCTTCTTTGCGCGTTCATAACTTCCTTCAATCCTAACCGTTTTTGATGATCTTGGTATGGTTTTGTAGAGCTGAAAATTCTCCATCTTTTGATATAAATAATTTTCATTCAATTTTTAATTTGGATATTTTATTTGTGTTTAACTTGGAGCACTTCATTTTCATTATTCCTTAATCCCCCATTACATATAATCTTTATAAATAAAATCCGTTCAGCAGAATAACTGACCGGTTTTGGTGCAAGACCAGGCAAAGGAGAAGATGTGGAAGGGGGGCATGGATCCATCTGATTGACACGATGCTTGACGGGCAAACAACATTGTGGGGATGAGTGAATATGTTGATGCCCATTATTATTATTCTCCACACAGTCACCGCATTCACTCGGCTCCAGTGATGTTCTGGATGAAGTATAACTAAAATTGGGCCAATTATTTCCATCAAAAACTAACAAAACAACCAACCCGCTGTCCTTTTTTGTGCCAATGAATCCGCCCGGTGGCGAATGTGAAGAAGTATTCGGTGCCATTTTGTGACTACTTCCCTCATTTTGGCCCACCGATTTGGTTACATTCTCCAGCACTGATTCGCGTAAACTCAACCCGGAATTATATCGGCTGAATGAATATTTCCATTCATGCCATAAATAAAATAAACTGACCCAACATTTGTTGTTGTTCCATTTCCTTCCACCAAAATGTTGACCACCTTCCTTTCCTCTTCTTCCTCCTTCTTCTTTTCTCCGTGTTGATGATTTTGTGACACAATTTCCTCATTTCCACTTTCACTTCCCTCTTCCGCTCCTCTCACTTTACTCCGCCTTTTTGCCAATGCCGATCGCAAATCCGAGTCAAAATTTGTGGGCGGCGCAAATTTAACTGGAGTCGATTTTTCCATTGTTGAACATTTTGTTTTGTTATTTTGTTGAATTGGGACCGCATTTTTGGTTGGCACTGGCTTCAACCGGACCTAAATTAAATGACAATGACCATGGATTGTCCATTGTCAATACCAACCGATCGAAGTGCCTGCTCACTCACTCCCCGGCAATCATTTTCCGTTGGTCCCTTTGTTGGAGGTGATCGCCCCCCATTCGTTGATGTGCTCGGTTGATTTGGCCGATTTAATAAATTTGGGGGAGGTGGCGGCGGAGGAGGCGGATTTGCTGCCGAATTGGAGGATTGGGCTATTGGGGCTGAATGAATGGATTTAAGGTGGTTATCCCTTCTATTACCCGGTTGCTCATTCATTGTTATTTTTGTATCATTTTGTTGGATTGTGGCGGATGCATAAATTGTTGTTTGTTGTTGATTTTCCTCCTCCCCTCCCCCACCATTTATTATCGTTTGCCTTTGTCCAATTGGGGGAGGAGGTGGTGGTGGCGTTTTTGGCCGAAGTAAATGCCTTCGATTGTTTCCATTTTCCATTGAATCATTGGGCAAATCAGGGGAAGAAGTGGAATTCTTTAGCATTGATTGGCCATAAAGTCCATTTTGATCGTCGCTAATTGAATTTGCCCGAATTGGGGGTTGTTTTCTTCTTTTCATTTCGGCCACTGAAAATGTTCATTAAGTATTTAAATATATTTGAATGACTCACAGGAAGTGAACTTTTTAGGGCCGCCACCATTTTGTTGTTGTTCGGGGCCAAGGAGGATGGATTGTTGGCTACTTCCCTGTTGAACCATCAAATGTTCCAATTCGGCGGCTGAAATTCGGCGAACTGCCGAATTTCGACTCATTTTGACTGAAGCACAACGAATTTGATGGGAATTGGTGGGTTGAGGAGGAGGTGGATTCGGAATATTATTGTGCTGGGCAGGGGAAGGAGGAAGATCGGCTGGAATTGGGTTTACAATTAAAGAAGTGGTAAAATGGTTAATTGGGAAAAGTAGGTAAAAGGGTATGAACTACCTGTGCAAAATTGTTGGGGGACACTTCCTCGGCCGAATGAGAGGGTGGTGGATGGATTCCTTTGAGGAGGGGGCGGCGGAATGCCCCCTCCAGGCCCATTCATTGGATTATTGCCCCGGGGCACTAAATGGGAAGGAGGTCAAAATTGGAATAATTAAATGAAATACCCGAATGATTTCGTCGGCCAATGGTCGCATAATTGGCGCCAATCCCGGCTGCCGCATAAATTTGTTGTTGTTTTTGTTGTGGCTGCTCCAAATCGACGGTGATCACTTTCAACTGCAAAAATGCCCAAAATATTCCCTCAATTCAATTTAGAATTACGGTGATTGTGTCTCCGGATTGATGGATTAATTGGACCACTTGCTCATGGCTGGCCGATCGAACATCCACTCCGTTGATTTCGAGTAGAAAATCACCTGGCCTTAATCCCGCCCTCATGGCCATTCCCTGCATATCAACGCCCTCAAAGAATTGAAGGGCGGGGATGGCCGGAGTTGGATGGAATTCCAATTGCATTGAATCAACATCTAAAATGAATGAGTGGAATGGATTGAGGCAATCAAAGGTTTGGAGGAATACGTCTTGCCCCGCGAAGGATGAAGCCGAATCCCTTTGGTCCCCTTGGAATGACCAAAATTCGGGCAATGTTTGATTCGAAGCCGGGCTGCTGATGTTGAACAGATTCGGCCGGAATTCGACGCAAAGTGCCATAATCGGCCACCGAACTGGACATACTCGGACTTGGGCTTATTTTGCCCTATAAAATGGATTATTTGAATGCCACATTCCCCCTTCCATTTTGCCTGATAATGATTTGGCACATTTGCGGAGGAGAATCGATTTTGGGATTGGGAGGCAATTGTGGAGGTCGAAGATGAACAATGGGAAAGGGAACGGCGCCTTATTTGGCCATCCTGTATTGAAAACTGACGGCTGGAAAGTCGTCGACGGGGATTCAATTTTGGAGTCTCACGGAATGGAACTGAAAAAAAATGAAATAGGATAATTAAATAATACACAACTTCGACTTTGTCTCTCAACCAAAAACATTTGCCGATAATGACCAAAAGTGTATTGTTGAAATATTTGTTGGGTTTGGGATGGCCAAATTGGCCAAAATGGGGAAAAGGACATTTTCGGATGGACCTTTAGGGCTGGATATTTTTGTGGAATGTGTACAAAATGGAATGGATGGGATGGGGGCATTCGTCCACTAATCCACCCCCACAAATAATTCATCAAAATTCTGCCGGTCCAACGGTCACTCTCATTCAGCCAACGGGGCAATCATCTCGTCCCCTTCCTCCCTTCCCCCTAATTTTCCCAATTCCATCCCTTCATTAATTCATTTTTCCTCTGTGGATTGACAGCCGCTAATCCGCGCGACAAGTCGCGCAAAAAAGCGGAAAAGATGGAAAAATTAATTCGGTGGGAGGGGAATGGACAAATGGATGGATGGACAGGACATTATTTATGATGGTCACCAAAAACAACCAAAAAGTGTGGGGGAACATTAATGGATTCCTCGAAGGATGTACTATAATAATAATTTGTTGCCCCAGAAAATTCAACAAAATAATTAGACGCACCGATATTTTGGGGAGTGTGTCCGCGGATAACATCCACCACCGGCAAATTTCCCACAATTTGTGCGACGTGAATGGCTGTTTGGTTTTGGCGATTCATCAGCCCTGGATTGGCCCCTCGATAGAGGAGTACTTGGGCACAGTCAACACGCCCATTCACGGCACAAACATGCAATGGACTATTCCCGTTCACATTTCGGGCATTCATGTCCGCCCCATAAAATATCAATTGTTCCACGTGTTTGGCCAATCCATTTTTGCATGCCTTTAGGGAATAATATAAAAATAATCATTGGGTGGGACCAACTTGATGGAGTGCCGTATTCCCGTGCATATCAACCACTTGGAGGTCGGCTGCTTCAGCCAATAACATTTCTGCCACTTCCGGATTTGAATCAGTGCTCAACATATTATAATAAAGGGGCTAAATGGGGCATTTTAATTGATATTGGAATGAAATGAATAATTACGGTGAGGCCAATCAAATCTCGATAATTTGGAGAGGCGCCCAATTCGAGAAGGGTCTATATTGAAATGGAAATACTCAATAATTATGTGAGTGGAATGGATGGATTGGTTTACCCGAACATTGTCGGCAACGGAGAGGAAAGCGGCTTTGTGCATTCCAGTCTAATTAATTCAATTAATGTATTGGAAAAGGGCTTTTCGTATTGACTGAACCTGTCCTTCGGTGTTCCGAAAGTCAAGATGGGCCCCACCTCCAACCAATTGGACCAATACTTCCCGATTGCCGGGTATTCCCGAAGCCAGTGTCAGAGGCGTTTCACCGTTGACATCGTGGAAGTTTGGGTCCAGTCCTTGGGTGCAAAGCCTTTCCACTTTTTGGGCATTTTTTTGTTGAATTGCATCGGCCAATTTCCTCAAATTTGACTTTGAATGCACCGAACGAAGTGCCTTCTCGTCCAATCGAAGCATTTTATATACCCGTTTTTTATATTTTAACTAAATAAATTAATTTGGACATTTTTGGCATTGGCCACAACCTCAACATAAGGGACACAATCATGGAATGGATAATCTCGAATTGGCCGATCCTCGAGCAAAAATTTGCCAGCCCTTCCATCGCAGGGAGGAAGGAAAAGGCCAAAATTGAAATATTGAGGAAGTTGTTGGGGCAAAGATTCCAACAAACGACGTTTAATGTCCCAAACAAGTTCATCGAGGGGAACGGAGAAACATTTCTGTAGGATGAGGGAAATGTATGGATATTTGGGATTGGGATGGCGGCTATTAATTGTAAAGGGAGGGATTGACTAAATCCATTAAGCTTAATTTAGGAAATTGGCTGAAATCAACTGAAGACTAAATGAAGGCAGGTGGGAAGATCAGCCACTAAAATAGTAAATGCGCCAACCGTTAATCTTTTCTTCACTCAAATCAAGTTAATCCTCTCTCTCTAAAAAAAAAAAAAACAAGTCAATCAAAATATCCTAGAGGCGAAGGTCGATTGACAGGTTCTTTTGATTGGCCAAAATTCAGAATTGTGAAGGAATGAATATGCGTTTTTGTAGATAAATGGAATCTACCCTCATTACATTTCTCCCAAACTCGCCTGCATCTGAAGTTCGGGTACAAAAATTTGCAAATTAATTTGTTGGGCAGTGGCCCCGTCCCCATTTATCAACATTCCATTTTCGATTCCAACGCCCAAAGTGCTCAATGAATCTTCGGCCGTTGCCGTCCTCAACGAAAGGGAAGGTGAGGCACTGCCACCGGAGGAGGAGGAGAACGAATCGACCACCGGTGTGCCAACACCAATTGGAAAGGAGGAGGAGGATGTGGATGGGGAAGAGGAAGGATGAATTGTTGAGGGATGATGATGAAGATGATGATTGGTGGATGGCATTGGATGTGGGGATGGCATTGGCAACATGCCTTCTTTTTTGGCTGATTTTGGTGCTGAAATGATTCAAAATTTAATAAAAAGATTGCGTAAATTGGCATAAATGCCATCAAGCATGAACAAAAAGGAAAGGAAAAATTGACGTGCTAATTGGATTTATTCAAATTTTAAATCCAAACCTGAAATTAATGGGAGAAGAGGGATGGAGAAGGGAATTGAATTGAATGAATGATTGGAAATAAATTAATGGGATAGGCAAATATGGATGGAAGGAATATTGTAGCCAATTCATTCATTTTTGATGAATTTAATTCGACCCCCACTCCCCATTTTTTGCCCTCTTTTTGACGGCTTTTTACCCATTTTAAATAATACTTTGGAAGAAGCAACAAAAATATAAAATCGATTCAAAAGGACATAAAAATGAAGAAGATCCGCTGGAACTGATAAGCCCCGACCCCGACCTTGGGAAGAGGGAAAAAATAATGGAATGAAAAAGATGGGGGATTGGGGCATGGACACCTTTGGATGTGCTCAACAATTGAGATTTTTATGGGGAAAATTCCAATTGATAAAAACACTTTGTAGAATGGAATGGGAGGGAAAGAATTGTTGGCCTTCCATTGTGAATTTGCTTGAGGGGGAAACGGGGAATGATGATTGTGGCGGCAACAAAATCAGCAGAAAAAGAGTCGAATGATGCTTCCTTTGGGGGACATGCTTCTGGGGACATTGCGCTTACATTAATGGAAATGGATGGATGACTGGGTTTACGATTACCAATTTTGGGGGTTGGAATGGGGAGGAAGCAGGGACGTGGAAAAAGACACGGTTGGGGGCGACAAGGATTGAAAGGGAAGAGGGCACCGATTAATTACACGTTTTTTGGAGGGAAAGATTGGAGAGGGCCAAAGGGGAAAAGGAGGAGGGGATTGGATGGATTGCTTTTGCCCCTGGGGACATTCGGAGAGGAAAGGGGGAACATGTTTTCGGGGGGCAAAGAACAACCAATTGGGGCAATTATGCGAAGACAAAGAGGGCCAATCATTATTCCCCTCATTGATGGTTGGTGGTTGAATTTGTTGGAAGAAGACCCAACCAAAATTGGGCAAAATGACATAAAAAAAGGGGGAAAATTGATGAAAAGCCAATAAATTGGCCTTCATAAATCGATCCAATATGTAAATATATTGGCCACATTGTTCATTGTTGGTCACATTTATGCGCGTGCATTTGGCCAACACAATAACCGGTCAACCAATTCTCCATCCATCCAACTAATTCAGTCAGTAGGCCTCTCTCTCCTCCCTTCACTCTTCGACCAACATTTGTCATTTTGTGCGCGATTTTGCCGCTGTTTGGACATTGTGGTCAAGGAAGGAGAAGGAAGAAGGGATTCTCGGGTAAAAGGGATGGCCGACGGACGGCCATTGCTCCTCAATGCACGGCGACGACCAATGATGATGATGATGATGATTGGACGACTTTTGTGTCTTCTTTGCGACCATTGAAGGGGAAGAAGGATTGGATGGAAGAAAGGGAGGATTGGGATGGGATGAACATACGCCGAGGGGGACGGGAGGAGGATTGCTGACGGCGAATCCGTCGCCTCATCCCCTCCTCGTCTTCTTCTTTCAATCCGACTGCCCCATCGTCTTCCGCGAAAATCGATTTCCTCGGATCATCGGCTGGTCGTCCACCCTTTTCTTGCAGCCAGCCGATGCTGACCATTCAGCCACATTAGAGTGGAAGGGGGGGGGGGGGGGGAATAAAGGGAAGGGAATATGCGTTGATTGGGCACAAATGTGGGAGAATAGGCAAACCCGAGTGCATTTTGGCTGGGAAAAGCCTGGATGAAAGCATTGGATGGCTGCTGGACCCTCCTTTCCCCATACTTTCTCCCCAAAGGGTGGACAACGCCCGGGACGGGTAATTGCGGCGGAATACGGGGAAATTCCCTTCAGTCCGCCTTCTCCCCCGCCGGGGTTGCTGCTGGCCATCGTCCAGTGAGGAAGGAGCAGCGCAAAACCCAAATGAGAAGGGCTACGGCAGGAAGGGCCGAATCGATTGGCTTTGGAGGAAGCAAATATAAAGTGGTTGAGGAGGAGGAATGAGGGCAAAACTAGAGGCACGAAAATAAAGCCAACAATTCGACCGGAGAGCCGCGCGATGGATGTTGGCCAGCAATCAAGGGAGGAACGACCTTGATGGAAGGATGCAATGAACGGCAGAGGAGGGGAAAGGGAAGGAATGACAATGAAGAAGCCGAATATATGTGGGAATTGGCATTGGAAATTAGGGCAAAAATGAATGAATTGAATAGTTTGATAATATAATTGAAAGGCAATGAATGGGCCCATTCATTTTATCAAGATAGAAAGTATGAAACCGCAAAATGAAGCCAAAAAAGGGTTGGGCCAAATTTTTGGGAAAAATGAACCAAAAGAAAAATGGAAGGGAACAACGAGATTGGAGGAAAGGAAAGGAAAATAATAATTCGAAATGCAAAGAAGCCGAGAAGAAGGTCCCCACCACAAAGGTTTATGGAAAAGGGGGGGGGGGACAAAGCCGTGAATAAGCATGTGAGAAAGAAAAAGAAAGGGACCAAAAAATGGGTGGGGATCAAATGCCAAAAATGGGAAAAAGGGAATTTTGGGATTGGCCAAGTCATGCAAATAAACAATCCAAAACTAAACCTTCGATGGTTGGAATCATCCATGGATTGAAAAGAAACCATCGACATAAACAAAAAAAATGGAATTCGGCAGTCGAGAGAGAGGAATATTAGAGGTTTTTCATATAAAATTGGATGGCCGATTATTTGGCACTTTCCTTCCCCCCAAATTGAATTACTTGCTTATCGCATTTTGGGCACTCAATTTTCTGCCCATTTTGCTTCTCAACCCAATTTTCATGGCCGAATAGCCAATGGCCATCGAAGATTGTGGGCAAAGGGGACTTTCTTTGAATTCATAGTCATCTTCGTACTTCATTGTTTGGGGGCAATTGGGCATTCAAAATATTTGAAAATTGAAATGGAATGAAAGGAGCCATTTCCGATTGTTGTGTTGGATGTTTTGGCCTAATTTTAGGCCAAGAAAAGAGAGGAAAGAGTACAAGACTTTTTGGGGAATTTGCTTCGACAAAGACCGCCGTTCCTTGGCAACTCCAATTTAAAAAGGGAAAAGAAATATGTGAATAATTGACATTTAAAATTGGTTGGATTTGGATTGGAATTTTGGATGGAATAATTTTGTTGAATATTGGAATATATGGATTGGGTCAATGAAAGAGAATGGGGTGGTTCGGATTTCCTTTCAATGGATGGATGGAAAGAATGGCATTGGCAAACAAACCAAAAGAGGGGAATGAATTATTGAATGAAAACACAAAATTTTTGGAACAAATTGGATCAATGTGCTCAATCAATGGAAGAAGGGGACAATGCCAAACGGAAATGGAGGGAGGGGGAATGACCAAGCAATAAGATGATCCGATTTGAGGGGAATGACCCACCCATGGATTGGATTGGATTGGATTGGTTGATGAATGCGCGAGGATCGAGTGGCCGACGGCGCGAAGTCGAATTGAAGGGAAGAAAATGAGCAAATGAGGGGAAATGGAGGTCGAAGGAGGAGAAGGGCATATCCTGCATTGGATGGAGGGGACGGGAACCAATTAGGAGGAATGTGGATGGATGGACTGGATGGATGGACATTGGATTGGATTGGATTTTAGGGGATTTGAGGGGGAATGGCGGCTTGTTAACTAAGTAATAAGATGCAAGGGCAAATGAAGAAGGAAGGGATGAGTGAATGAAGATGAGGGAATAGATCTTCTTATTAGCTTCATATGTGGGTATTTGTTTTTTGAGGGATTTGGATGGATAAAGTTAATCCATCCATCCATCAATTTGATTAATTAATCCATTCAATATTTACATTCATTCCTTTGCATTGATGAGGTCAATGAATTAAACGAATTTCTGGTTTGCAAAATGTTCCAAAAATAGTCAAAAAACGACGTCGGCATTGAAATTCGATGAGCATCCATCCGTCCATGGAAATCCATCCCCTTCATTTTGTTTATTCTTCTAATTCTTTTTTTCCTTTTTTTAATTCAATTTTGTTCCACTAAATTCCATCAATTCAAATCAGTTTTGCCCCCACTTTGCCACCATTCTCAATTTCCTGTGCCCCCATGCCAATATGCAACCACCACATTATCCCCAAATCCCAATCCCCTCCTCAATGGCTAATTGCCCCCAATCCCCCACCCACCTTTTCCCCTTAAACTCCTTGGCAACCGACCACCAAATTCCCACAATTATTCCCTCATATTCAGTTCTTGTTAGTCCATTCCCTACTAACTCTTTTTTCAAAATCATTCGCCGCACAATTTTCAATTTTCCCAAAGTCAAATTTGCAAAAAACAAAACAAAATATTCCCAAATGCCCAAAGGGAAAAAAACATCATTCAAAAATATTTGCCACCCTCACTCAAATCACCGTAAATATAAAAATGTGATGCCAATCCATTTTGAATGAATATTTTGTGAGACAGACGGCCTTTTTTGATTTTAAGGAGGGCATTTTTGCAAAAGAATATTTCCTTCCTTCCTTTCATTTATTCATTCATTCAGTCCAATCCGCCGACCATTTTGCCATTTTCACGGAATTTTCCACGCAATTCATCAAACAAATCTATGTTTTCTGAATTCTCCCAAAATTCTTGGCATCATCTTTCTTTAGTCGCATGTGCCCTTTCTCTACAATTTAGCCTCATTTTCTGGATAAATCATTTCTTCCCCCATTTTATGAATCCTCCAAAAAAAATCATCCAAAAAATAGGTTTAAAAAGAGGACCTTGAAAAGTTCATTTTGTTTGGTAGCCAAGTTTTTGAGTCCATTTTCCTTTATCCAATTAGTTAGCTACTGTGCTGAATATTTGATGAAAAAAACAAAGGATACTAAGAAAGACTGGGAAAAAGCGGAATCCGGCTAAGAATGAAAGTTAAAGCCTATTATGCAATGAATAATAATAATATTTAATATTATTTATGAATATTTTGCTCACACGGCATTTATTCAATCCAAAATATGAAAAATTATAAATTGACTAAATATGGGGAATCAAATGATTGGTGTCATCGCGCTTCCCAATAAACACTGCTAAAAATCATAATTCATTTTAAACCTCAATAATATATTCAAATTAAAAATTTATTGAATAATATTTATATCAAAAGATGGAGAATTTTCCGCTCTATAAAACCATACCAAGATCATCAAAAACGGTTGGGATTGAAGGAAGTTATGAGCGCGCGAAGATGGTGACCTCAAAAATTGAAAAAGAAGGAGATCCAAGAAGGAAGATTAGGTGATATGCCCCCAAGGCATTTTCCTCTGCCTTTGATTGAAGAGGAGATGCCGCCACCTGCTACCGTATTTTATTTTCCCTGATTTGTGAAGGAGAGCCTCCTCCTCCTGCTACCGTATTTTATTTTCCCTTCCTTTAATCAACGAGGGAGTGTTAAACATGACATGACCTCAAGGCACCTCACCCATCTTTGGATAAAGTAATAATGTAAATAATTCACATTATTTTAAATGCTTATAATTAATCAATAAGCGGACCGTTTTTGGTGATCTTGGTATGGTTTTGTAGAGCGAAGAATTCTCTATCTTTTTATGTAAATATTATTCCATGAATTTTGTAAATGAATATTTTATTTGGATTTAACGTGGAGCACTAATTTCCATTAAAGGACATTTAGTAAGTTATGGTATTCCAAAGGTGATTGTTCCCTTGTCAAGCTCATTTCTCCACTCAAATTTGTCAAAAAACGAACATTTTAATCTGATTTAAGATTACTAAATTAGTAAAAAACATGAACATGTTTCCCCGAAACAATTCCCCCCCCCCCTTCAATTTAACAAATTTTCTGCGTCATTTGCACCATTCCGACCACCCCCCCCCTCCCAACCAACTTGTTTGTCTCTTTCCCCCATAAAAGGGGGCAATATATTTATTACTCACTCACCATATTCTCCTGCCCAAAAATATCCAATTTTATATAAAAGCCCACACCCTCCCAAAAATATTTCATATCCAAAAATAATTCTCCCCTCAATCCACTTTTCATCGTTCAATTCGCATTGAATGAATGAATGTGCCAGCGGGGTACCCAAAATAATAATTCCCCTCTCAAATATATAAATCCTCTCAAACCAATTTTCCATCCTCTTTTTTGAACCATTTTTGATCTTAAATCACATTTTCAGCCAATATTAGAAAAAAAATAATATAAAATCCATTCATTAATTCATCCATTCCATTCCAATTTATTCTGACTCTGTCCATGTCCGGTTCAGCCCAATCTGGGTCCACTCTTTGCATTGTTCAACAACAACAAAACAACAATAATATTAACACATCAAAAGAACAACGACCCCAATTGAAGGTGGCCATGATGGCACGAAATTCATCCCTTGGCGAAAATGTTCCACCGAATGGAGGCGCCGAGGTATTCACCAAAAATATTTTCAATTTGCTCTAAATTCCTTATTTTTTAGTCAAGTCGGCAACAAAGCCATTTGGCCCCGCCGCCGGTCACTCCGGACAGTCCTCGGCCACAAAAAGGCGATCCACGAGGTTCATTCCCTTCTGCCATTTATTCAACATAACCTAACTAATCGTTCAGAATCCCCTTTGGCTGCCGTTGGTTCATTGACAATTCCGTTGCCCAAAAACCAATCGAAAAATTAAAACAAATTGAATTCGTGGAAAAATTTGATCAACTTTGTTGATTGCCACCCGAAACACAATTTCCCCCCATTCTAACACATTCTTTGTATAAATATTTGCTATTTTGATAAATTTGGCCAAAATTCAAGCATTTCGGGAGGGAAATTTGTTTTTCAGAATAGCAATGGGGGAATTCCAACAAATTGGAGCATATTTATTTTCCCATTTAGGAATATAAAGTCGAGAGCATCTTCCACCCCCTCTCCCCCTCCCTTCAATGGACATTTTCGCCGCAACAAATTCTTCATTTGCTGCTGTCACTTCCACTTCATCGCCCTCATTTCTTCCCATTTTCATTTCCCCCAATTCATTCATTGACTTCTTCGATTCATTCATTCTTCAATGCCATTTTGGACCATTCTCGATCAAAAAATGGATGAAATAAACCAAACTAACCAACCAACTACATTTATTATGTATTTTGTTTTGTTTTGGTGTGGATTATATAAAAAAGTCACCAAAATGTGCCTCCCCCTTCCATCCTTTGTCCTTCGGCTGTAATCTGATCCGCCCAAAGGGCACTTCCATCCATCCTTTCTTTCAATTTCCCATGGCCACTTTTTTCTTTCCATTTGGCCCTCTTAACTTTTTGACTTTGCCCTTTTGTAATTTAAACAAAAAATGTATTATTTTCCATCCAACAAATTTTTCCAATAAACTTTTCCTCGGCGACAAATTAAAAAATGTCATAAAATTGTTTCTTTTCATTTTTCCAAATTCTAGACACCAATTTTCCTCAAAAGAAGCCAATTTTCTTTAACTAAATCCATTGGCCTTTTTATGGGTGGCCAAATTGGCCAATGCCCTCTGCCTGGATCGTCCCCCATTTTTGGGAAAATGTTTGGGACCAGCCGGCGGCGGCGGATGTTTTGCCTTTGCCCAAATTTGTGGTTGGTCGATTCATGGCCCCAAAAGTCCCCCATTTCCCTCCTTTAACTTTGGCCAATGGAAAATTACCCTGGCTGGTGCCCGAAAGTGAAGGAAGGGAGGGAAGAAGACAAATGTGCGAACCGCATAAAAGGCAATGGATGTTGGGGGAAGGATCGATGGGGGAAGGGGCACTTGGCCTTGGCCCTTGGCAAAATTGACTGGTCGAATGATGAGAAAGAATGAAGGGGAAAGAGAAGGCATTGGCCATAAAATGGGCAGAGTAAAAGCCTTCATCCCCCATTTTGCCTTACTATTCTGCTTATAGTCAGCCAGCCACTGACAAAACTAAGCCAGGGAATGGGCCCCGTTGCACATTCCGGTCCAGCAAACAGCGCCAACCCCGAATAAACTAGCAGCCACCTCACCGCATTCTTCCGCCAAAAGAAGAAGTTCTTCCCTTCCATTCACTCCTTCCTTACATTGCAACGCAACCAACCACAAATTCCCCCAACAAAGCATACCCCAATTCCATTCCATTCCAACAGTCATCCCCCTGTCCTTTCCTTTCCTTTCGGGAATTCCTTTCTCCACTCTCCTTCCCCTTATTTCCTTTATGGCCAAGAACCACCGCAGCCCTCATTTCCCTTCTGTGGGGCCGCTCGCGTGTGAAAAAATTCCATCGGCGGCACAAAAAGTCGTCGGTCGGCAATGGCCACCCCCAATTGACTTTGGCCAGGGACTCCTTCAAATGTAGGGAATTATTTGTTCGTCATTTATTCCCTTTGAATTTGTAATTTATTCCAAGGATATATTGGCCAAATCCATCATCCCTCCCCTTCTTTCCACCAAAATCCAATTTATCCTTTTCTCCCACCCAAATTCGGGCTTAATTAATTTTGTTGGACCCAATTGGTCCACCCAAAATGCCGACAGCCAATTTTGGGGCACTGTCAGCAAATTGGCCAATGAAAATAGAAAAAATGGGTCGCAGTTGGTTATTCTGGCGATTCCCACTGATTTTAGGGAAATTTCCAAATTGTTTTCATTCATTTGCAGTTTTGGTAACCTTTTCCATTTATTTTCCTCATAATTCCCTTCAAATGATTTCCTCCAAAAAAAACCTTCCATTTCATCATTCATAAACGTTAAAAACCAATCAAATTTTTGCCCAAATCGACCAAAACAAAATGGCCAATTTCTTTTTCGCCTCTAAAATATTTACACTCCATTTTCCCCTTCATCACCCAATCTCCTTCTCCCAAAAAAGGAATCTTTCGCCCAACCAACCCCAATTCACGGTCAATTTAACCACCATTCCCTCTTTCCCGGCTTCTTTGGATTCAATCGACCAAAAAAATTCCTGGGTCTGGCCATTCTCCTGCATTTGACACTTTTCCTTGAATTTTCGCAAATTGCATAAAAAAAGAAGGAAATCCATCCAATGGGTTACGGTTACAGTGAATATGGATGAAATGATGGATGGATTCAATTCAAATAAATAAAAACATTGATTATTTGCTCCCTAAAGGCCCATTAAAACAAGCAACTTTTTTGCCAATGCTAAAATATGCCCTAAAGGATTGTTGGATTCCATCATTCATTCCATGTCCATATGGCCAAATGCAAATTGATGATTATTTTATTTTTTATAAATGCCAAAATGCCCTTTACCCACCCAATTTGACTGATTAACATCATTTACATCCCCCCAGCCATCCATTCATCCATTTTGCCGCATTTTTCATTTTCAAAGAACATCCCCCCCCCCATCCTTCAATGCTGCTATTTTCGGACATTGACTAACTTCCGCATCAGTTTTGCCCCTTTCCCCAATTCAATTCCCCCACTTCAGCATCGGTCAAAGCCCATTTTGTTCCTCAAATTGGTTCAATGCTGGAATGGAATGCCACAAAGTTTTGGATGGACTTCCCCTCTCCTTTTTTCTTTCTCTTTTGGATAATTAATTCCCGGAGTGCCGTAGCATTCAAAATGTAGGAAGGAGGGCTCTCGGCTGGCACCCCCGCAGGATAAGCTCACTGCCATTCCACCTAATTATTTTTAAGGATCAGCCAAGCCTCCACAAAAATTCGACTTTCATTTTTCTTTTGTGAAGTCGACGAATAATAAAAATTCGTTGGAATCGAGATTGAATATTCTTTGGAGGAATATTTGTTGTTGTGTTTTATTCTTTCCACTCCACCAATTTCCTTTGTCAAATTCCATTCCCTTCCCATTCCTTATTATTAATTAATTTGGCCCAAACCAATGTTCTTCTCATTTTCATTTCCCATTTTTGTCCATCCATTCATTCATATTCCTTCACCCTTTTTTTCTGTCCATTTTCTCTCCCATTCCATAAATGACGTCCATTTTTTATTTTCCCCAATCACACAAAATGTGTTGGTCGTCAAAATTTGCCAAGAAGTCCGACAATTTTGCGCCAATTTTTCCAACCACATTTTTCATAAATTCCATCGTTCCCTTCCATTCCCCATCCATTTTACCGTTGCCAAGGACAACAACCCCCCCCCCCCCCCCCCCCATAATCGTTGTCCCGCTTTCCATTCCATGGCTTACTGCTGCGCCGAATCCTTCGTCGATAAGCCCTTAGGCAGTTGGCAAGAACAAAATATTGGCCCAAAATTGCCTGGGGCCTTTTCCCAATTTCTAATCTCTTTGCCCACTCATTCAGTCCATGAAGGCCTATATTTCCCGTGGATGGCTCAAATCTTTGCCTTCTCCACAAATTCATTTCATTTGGCAATTTCCGTTTTTTCTTTATTTCAAGACCATTCCAATGAATCGGGCAAACTATGTTTGTGAAGCATTGGCCAAAGGAATGAGTGCCAATGCCAACACATCCATCCATTCCCCTTTCCCCTCCATTGGTCGCCTTAATTAAATGCATCTCCCCTTCCCCATTCCAAAATGCCATTTTGTCCCAGTCGAACACCTCCCCTCCCCTCCTCTTCGCATTTCTATGGTCTTTTGCGTGTTGTTGGCAGCCAAGGCCAGGGAAGAGCAACCAACCAACCACCCCTAAAAATGTGCGCAAACAAGCGGAATGAAGGAAAAGGATGAGCAACGAACGGTTGAGGAAAGGCCACAGGACTGGGGCCTTGGCATATCCCCATTCATCCATCCTTTCCATTCTCATCATTTGCGCTCGCCGCTTTCAACCAATTCCGTGAACTCCGTTGAGTGGAGAGAGGAGGGAATGTAGCACGCAATGGGAAAGGCACACTTGGCCCTCAATTGAGGAAAATTAGCCAAAGAAATTGATGGATGAAAGTTGGAAAGAAGTCAAACATTTCAGCAGCCAACTTGTCCATTTTACCGTTGACTCATTAAAAATTCATCAGTCAGTGTTAGAATGCCCCTCTCAATGAAATTAATAATTATTATTGCCCCGTCCTTTCCCATACCAAAAAAGTTGATAACAAATCTACCCTATATTCTTATATTTAACAAAAATTCATTTTTCTCATTTCAGAATTTTAATTCCCCCACCAAAAATGGGCCATTCAATTTTGGCCCTTTTCCTCCCCATCTTCATTTTGGCCATTGCCAATCCAGTTTGCCTTGGCCGGCACAAACATTTCCATTCCCGAGTGCCCATTATCGACTTGAATGGGGCCGAAGAATTGATTGGAACTGTCCGTGAGGATGAATCTTTGGTCACAATTTCGCCCCAATTGCGCATTCTCCATGGCACTGGTCAATAATCCATTAATTCCACCTTTCCTCAATTCTTCCCAAATAGGCCCAATTTGCCGTTATGAACTCTCCTGGACGGATGATTCGGCCAACACTGAGCCAATCCCATTTGAGGCACGTGTCCTGGATTCGGCCGAAGGCAGTGCCCAAATTCGGCATAAAATGGGCAGTGTCCAATTGGATTGTGCCCAAAGGGCAGAATATCGCCTGAGATTGGAGGCAGTCAAATGTGGCGATGAATTGGCCAAAAGTGAATCAGTGGAATTGAGAATATCCGTACAGGATGTGAACAACCATGCACCAGAATTTGACGCCCCTTGGTACTCATTTGATGTGGATGAGGGAAAATCGGGTCCAATTGAAATTGCGCGACTTTTGGCAACGGACAAAGATTGTGGCCATCCATATGGGAAGGTGAGAATGAAATGGAGGGAATATGCATTATCATTTTGATATATGAAGGTGTGCCGCTATGAATTGACAAATACATTGCCAAATAATCCATTCCACATCGATGACCGCGGCGTTCTCTCGGCATTGCGCCCTCTGAACCGATCCCAGGCCGAATCGCACATTTTGACGGTTGTTGCCGAGGACTGTGGAATGGTAGGAATGAGAAGACTTTTCCATTCAATTTCCCCTTTTGTAGCTTCGTTCCAAATCGGTGCTTGTGACCGTGAATGTGCGGCCTCGTTGTGTGGATTCATTCAAATCCATTGCCGGCGGCCAAATGCCTGTTCATTTTCTTCAAGGGGATTTGCCAAAATTTGTAATGCCCGATGCCGAAGTGAATATTTGTGGACATGAAGAATGCGCGGTAGATGCCGATTTGGTGTTGGAAAAAATGGATGAGGAAAAAGAACATTTGGTTGATAAGAAAAAGTTGGCAGAATGTGGAATGGAAGAATCGGGAATTGAATTGTTGAGTGGGGAAGAAATGAAGGGAAATGGAACAACAAAACATGGAGAAGAGGACGATGAAACGGAGGAGGAAGAGGAAGATGATGAAGAGGATGAGAAACAATGGATGTTTGATGGGAAACGAAATTTGGAAATTAGCAAACAAAAATTGGACAAAATAATTCCCGAGCGATTCACACTGCTTTTCTCGATGAAAACGGAACCAGGAACAGAAGAACAACAACGCCAAAAGCAGAATATCCTTTGCGAGACGGATGAACATGGTCCGAATAATTAATGGGGGAAATTAAAATGAATGACATTTATTTGAAGGTCTTAATCGACATCATTTCGCCGTTTATATTCGACATTGTAAATTGGAATTGTTGCTTCGTCGGGAACCGGAGGAGGCGAGTGCCGAATTCCGCGCTGCCGAATGGCGTTGGAGTGATGAGCGAATTTGTGATGGACAATGGCATCGATACGGGCTGATATTCTCGGATTTGGAGAATGTCCAATTGAGCATTGATGGATTGGCATTCAATGCCAGTCAAAGGAATCCAGAAATTCTGGATGATTGGCCATTGCATCAAGTTAAAGACAAAGTAGGAAATGGCCAAATTGTATTGGTTAATTTGTATTTTTATTCAGAGAACTCGTTTGGTTGTTGGAGCCTGTTGGCATGGCCGTCAAAGGCAAATGGTCCAACATTTCAGTGGCCATCTCTCATCAATGTGGCTTTGGAATGAACAAGTGAAAGGCAATGGGGCAGTCCATTGTGTGCACGGAAATCACGAGAAATTGCAAATTGCCAGTGAATTGCCAAAGCATGATGGACAACAAGTGACCCTTCCCTTCCCTATTCCATGAAATAATCCCCAATTCTCTTTAAGACTGCCAGCATTTCATCCGACAAATCCTCCATTCATTTCAATGCAAAATCGGAAGCTGAACTCACACATTTGCTTCGTTCGGTTCAATATGTTTTGGATTCAACGAATTCGCATTTGGCCCCAATTGTGCGAGAAGGTCAACGCCGAATCCAAGTTACCGGCAATTTGAATTGTGCAAACAATGTTACACGTCCATTCGCACCAATCAGCGTATTGGTAATTATTCTTTGATGTATTCAATTTATCAATGCAATTTGCAGTTGGAAGTCAGCAAAAGTCAAGCCCATCTCCAATTAAGTGTCACCGGCCGTCATATTGTATTGGCCGATAGACAAAATTTGAAGAGTGGAGTTGCCCTTCTGCCAGATGTGCAAATTACGGTGACCGAAGGTAATAAAGGAGATAGTCATTGGATGGAATTTAACCAAATATAATTAGGCTTTTCGGATGCAACTTTGGCGCATAAACTCGATTGGTGCCGTGTTCATTTGCACCCAACTCGGGACATGGATTTGGAATTATTTTCCTCACCGACCCTTCTATTGGAAAAATTGGATATACAATTTGCACATGACAAACAAGGATTTGCCCTAAAGGGAAGGGAATCACCGAAGGTGGATTCATTCCTTTGTTTTGGTCGAATTTCATAATTCATTCATTCAGGCATATTCTGATGTTCTCGCCCATATTCATTATTTCAATCTTCGGCCAGAATCATTCCCCCATCGTTCATATACGCTTCAGGCAATTTCAAATCCAATTCTGCTTCATTGAATTGAATTCCCATTTTAGTGTGCAATGATGGGCGGCAAATTGCTCTCAAATGAATTATTCACCACAATGAACATCGATGCCAAACCAATTTCGGGCAACAATGAATTGGATGAAGCCGTCCAAAAACTTGTCCAAATTTCGGACAAATTGGACCATGATATGTTGCCCAGCGGTGGAATGGAAGCCAACAAGGATATTGATGATGGACCATCAGCCCACCATTTGGAATTGCCAAATTTCGACCAACTCGGTTCGAATCGTCTCCAGAACATTTTGGAGATGGATTTGCCCCGGCCAAAGGCATTACTTGGCCATCATGGCTATGAAGTTGGACAGGGTGCAGTTGCCGGTAGATTTTAACAAAATGATTTATTGATGAGTTTGCTGACACATCCTATTCAGGTGGTGCAGTTGCCGTTGTTGTCATCATTTGTGTTGGCTTTTTGTTGGTTCTCCTTGTAATCGGTGTTTTGAAAATGCGCGATCAACCGCTTGGCCCAAGAAGGCGTCGATCTCGTCGCGACTCGATGGTTTGGATAAAAATGATGATAATACCTTTATAACGCACATTTCCAGTTGGAATGGGACGATAATGGAATGGTCAATATCACCATTAATCCATTGGAGGAAGTGGGCGGAAAAGCAATAGCCACCTTGGATTATTCCGAAGGGGAAGATGAAGATGATGATGAAGAGGATGATGATGAAAGTGGTTCGGAGGATGGAGGCGAAGGGTGGGATAATAATTTTTGGAATAATTAATATTTCCATTCAAGAAGCTACAGGGAAGTGGAAGTGAGTGAAGATGAAGCCGGCGATGAACATCAGATATTGCCTCTGGCAGAATCAGAAAACTGCAACGGAGGTATTAAATGTGAATGCGAACAATGTAGTATTCCTAATTTCAGTTGGACTTGAATGGGATGACAGCACATTGGACAACCCATCGACTGGTCAGAATCATCGTAGCAAAAAGGGACATCGTCTTTGAATATTGGAATCTGCGGATGAAGTATTGTGAATCCGTTTTGTCACCATCAATTAAAATATAAATAATATCCATTTTTGTTTGTTTTTAACCACACCACAAAATCAAAATGATCTCATCAAAAACCCGATCGACAATCTACGCAAAAAACAGTCTGGCTTTTCTAAACCTAATTAAAATTATTTCTTTTTTATTTCGATTTCCACCCATCCAAAAATGATTCGCTTTATATTTTTGTAATTAAATATTTCTATTTTGACTGAATTCACCAAAGTAATTGTGAAATCTAATCTAATTCCTCTCTACTCTAAATTTAACCAAATTTATCCAAAAAACATTCCTCCCTTTCCATTGTAATATTTTATCCAATAGTCAAAATCAAATTTATTGTTCTCTCTTTAAATTACTTAATTGGAATAAACTTTTTCCCACAAAATTTATCACAAAAAATGAATTTCTCCATAAATTAAAAACAAATAGGATTAAATGAATTGGATAATTGGAATAATGATTATTATTGGTGTTTCATTCACTTTTCACGCAGCCACAGTTGTTTTGGCTCTTTCCACGGGTTTTCTCTCCTTTTGAGCGTGATTAATCTGAAAAAAGGAAATGTTTGATTACTGTAACGCAAAGGATTTAATCGACCTTATCTCCCAGGGATAATGCCATTCCTTGTGATTTTGCTCTAATCCTAATATGTCCAATGATCGTACTATTCGGGTCAAGTGGATCGGCTTTTTCCACACTAACATTTGCCAATGCATCTTCGCCAAATATTGAATGGGCACAAAAATTGGCTGCTAAAAAGCCGCAATCTCCTTCTAAATTTAATTTTACAATTTATATTTTTTTTTCGAAAATACCCAAGGCGGCATCCGTTGTCAATAACTTCATATTAGTCTGTGCTGATAAATGGTCCAAATATTGGCGCAAATCAGTAATTGGCGTCACAACTCCAACCTAAAAATCAAATAAAATAATTAAGAAATGATAATTTACCTTATTCTCCCATTCAAATTCAGCCCACATTTTTCGGAATTCCGTATCCGTACATGTTCCAGGAACGATGTAATCCTGTTAATATTCAATGAATTATATTCGATTAATATTTTTATTTTAACCATAATGTCAATGTGAATATCCTCCAAATAGACACAATTTCGGTCGGAAGTTGAGCCTCGAACATCATAAGCAATTGTGGAAAAAATTACGCCATTTTCGGTGGATGATACTTTTACGGTGGCCTAAATTATTGAATAAATAATAACATCTGAATATGAAATATTAACCTTTATATTTGTGAAATCATGAGGGGCCAAAGTCACGGGTGAAGGTTTGTCCACCAATTTCAAATCGCCAACGGTGGATAATTCCAATGACAAATTTTGTAGAGTATCGGCGGTTTGATTGACCACAAGCACGTCCAAAACGATGTCATATTGATTCACATTCACATATGCTTCGGCATAGACCGGGTCCGAAAATCCAGTTAATTGAATTATTTTGCCCAATTTGGAAGTGGCAAAATCAAATTTGATTGGTTTTGGGGCGGTTCCAAGTGCTTGCGACAAAGAAAGATCGAAAAGGTTTGTACCGGTCACATTTTCGGCAACTCGTGTTGAAAGTTGGGTGAATAGAATTGTTTTATCAGGCTGAAAATATTCGAATTAATATTTTATTATTTGATTTTTTTGATCGACCTGAACAGCTTTTTTTGTTGCTGTTTTGATTTCAGTTTCGTGTCGATCCACATCTCCTTTAACCTCCAACATTTGCTCAAGGGAATATCGATATTCCTCCAAAAATCCAATGTTAGCGTCCGGCCACTGGTCAACAATGAGTCTCAAAACCGTAGAGAGACGGTCAATATCATCTTCGGTGATTGATTGTTTGCATAAACCGGACTTCCCCAAATGAATAATATTCGATATAAGCAACAATGCTTGCCCGGCTAATTTATTTACCATTGTGGTCACTCCTAAAATAAATGATTTAAATTTTTGCTATTATTTTTTTTTCAAACCTTTATTCAATTCCGAATAACGAATGACCAATTTTGCCAAATCATTGGCTGTGGCTGAAGCAATAAAGAAATTTCCATCCAATAATAATTTTCGGAATATAGGCTTTTCAGCCGATTTTTGGTTTGTTGAATTCGAATAAATTGCAGTTTGTGTTGCATATGTCCCATCGGCGGTTATCAATTGTCTTGGCTAAAATATTTAATTATTAAAATGTTTATGTTTAAATTAAACCTTATTTTCATTTGTTTTGAATTCTTTTTTATTTTGTGGTGCCTCATTTTCTCGGTCCGCTTGTTCCGAATCAAAAAGTGGCAATTCTCCAAGTGATTCTTTGACCAATTCAAAAACTCGCGTAATTATTTCCGATTGGTCGGAATATTCGCCTAAAATCCAAAGGGCCGAACGGAAAATGGATGCATTTCTGATGGTCGGGAAAACTTCCTAAAATTTAATTTGATTATTAAAAAAATATATTTATGAATGAACGAACCAAAAGTTGGCTTAAAATATGTTGACGTAAATGAGGCATTCGGTGGATGGCTTCACGAATAAAGACCAAAACATCCATTGCGGCTGTTTCACTTTGGTCAGAGAGAAATTCCATTAGAACTGGGAATATTTGTTGGGCGACATCGGGGAATTTGATCGTTGCACTGTGCAATGTCCGGACCAATTGCTGTCGATAACGCCCAATGTCTTCTTGTTGATCATTGTTGGTTTTGTCAATTTCCTTCTTTAAAAACATGACCATTTCGTGCACATTTCGAGATGAAACAAGTTCCAATGCCAATTGGAGGATTTTGCGCCGAACTTCATAATCAGTTGTGGAAAGTACACGCAAAATGTCCATAACAAGTTCTTGGAGAACTTTGTCATTGGGGAGTATTTCGCGAAGACCAACCAAACGATCCAAAACAATAAGCTTAATAGATTAAATTATTCTCATCAAAAATAATAAATGGAATTTTACTTTGACATTATTATCCGATTCTTTCACAATTAATTCGATATAAGCAGTTGCCGCAGCTGAAGGAATTGATTAAATATGCATATATATTTGCCAACAATTTTGCTAATATTTCATTACCTTTTATAGCCGCCGGTGCCGAACTCAAAGTGACCAATGTGCCAGCTGCTTCATATCGTACGGCTGGTGATTGAGATTGAAGTAAATTGTAAACACAACGAATGAAGCGATTTCGCTCTGCCGGGTCATTATGACAAACCTAAATTTTACAATTATCATCACCAAAGAAATTAAATTTACTTTATAGATTAATTCCACAATAACAAGTTGCAGAATATCTCCAAAATTTTGGACCTGGTCAATGCAACCGGATAAATATTCCAATGCTCGTTGTTGATCAACATGAAGCAACATTATAAAAGCATTCCTATCAAAATATTTTTACATAGAAATAAAGCAAGAAAATCTAACCGTTTACACGATGCATCTTCTTCGGATTCCAAAAGTTGAAAAATGACTTCTGGAGCATTCGGTATGAGGAATTCAAAATTTTCTTAAAATAAATTTATTATTATTTTCGGTAATTTTTATTTTACTGTAAATTGTAAAAACTGCCAGGATTGCGTTTCTTCGGACATAAGAATGCCTATGTTCAAGACATTTTAAAATCGAAGGCATCAAAGGTTCCAAAAGTTCTGGCTCTCGCAATTTACATAGGAAACTATAAATTTCCAAAATGATTTTGGTTTTAATGTTTATTAAGTACCGTAAAGTTGATCCTCGGATATATTCGTTTGGATGCAATAAATCTTTGCGATATGCGTCACAAACCAAAATCATTTCTTGCAATAACTTTCCATCTTGATTTGTCTTTAATAAAATGTTCTTTAAAACATTTTTCATGTCTTAAAACCTTTGGAATGATTTCCCAAAAAAGGAGGAGTAATTTCTTCAAATAATGATCAGTCGTTGGTAGGCAGAATCGAATCACGTACATCATCAAGCTTTGGCTTACTTTTTCACCTGATTGTATCATCAATATCAATTTTTTCAGCGTTTCTGTTTTTGCTTTCGTATCACCTAAAATGTATTGATTATATAATTGTAGAACTTCTTTTTTACCATGTTCAAATTTTTCTTTCAATTGCCCTTCTGATGGATATTCCAAATCATTTGCAACTTGGATTAACGAATAGCAAGGTAGCTCGCCAACAGAAGATGTCATAATAAAATTTTTATTGTGAATATTTTTGATCTTAAATAATTGTCGAAATTAGAAGTGTGAGAATTTTAAAAATAAATTTTTTTTAAAGATAGGAGTTAATACAACTCAACAAACAAAAATGTGACGTGGATTTAATATTAACGCGGCTCGGTTCTAAATAAAATCTAAAGAAAAATCCATTAATTGCTTAAAATAATTTTTATCGTGCTTGCAGCTTGCGCGTTTCTTTCACCTTTCAGCTTTTATCGAAAAAGTTATTTAAAACATTTAATTTAAACTATGTTTTTGTTAGTTTAACATTGACAAATTTATCTTTTGACTGGTTTTAGAGGTTTTTCTACATGCTGAATTCGAAAATATCATTGGTTTATTGGTTTAATTCCTTCCCGATCCCGGTAAATTGCCGGTGCAGACGACCGATGCCGAAAGAAAAGCAACTTGGATAAAATGTCGTAAATGATCGCGATCGTAATTCATAAATAAGTATACTTATATGAAAGATGAGAAAAAAAAAAGAGAAATGAAAATGAAAGATGAAACGTGAAGAAACGGAAAAACTCGATTCGATCGAGATCGAGGGTCGAGGCTCGACATTGATAGTCGAGATTCGGATCTGAATCATGATCATTGATCGGTCATTCATCCACAGCATCTAATTAGTAATTACTAAAAACTATTCCAATTCCAACTTCACCTAGTGAAATATTTCCGGAAAAAAGTTTCCTAAAATTTTTTTTATTTTTCCAATTTCCTATATCAATATAAATTAGCTATTATCTGCGTTCACAATAAAAATCATCAAAATATTAAATTTTTTTAGAAGAAATATGAATGAATTAGCTAAAAATGTGAAAGAATCGGCTAAATTCGAATGTTCATTACTTCTAATTTCTGGATGCCGATTCAAAATTACTGCTGGAAGAGAGATTGAATTGACAGAGGAATTTATGTAAGGTTTTTATGTTAACATTTTTAACCTTGAATTTTCCAGTACAATTCCAATTGATAAAGGGAATGAAACCATCATCGTTTCTCTATCATTCAAACATGTAAAGAAAGTTGAGGTATAATTTACAAATTTAGATTAATAAAAATTACAAATTAATATTTACTAGTTTCTCGATAACAATGAAGCCAAAGGTGCAGGAATTATTTTATATATCAATGATTTTATGACAAGGAAATTGCAAGATTTACTTGATGAAGGTGGTACAAAATTACTGGATTTTAAAACTCAATATACTGATGATAAGTAAATTTAATAAATAAAAATAAATCATTTCAATTTATTCATTCAAGGTTTATTGTGTTGGATATAGTCAATTCCGACAGCAAAAATTTGAATAGAATTAACAATATTCTTTACAAGGCTGGAATGTTTCATCATAATTATATTATCAAGCAAATGAACAGCAGGAATAAAAAAGCGAAAATTGATATTCCTCATCAATTCTTTTGTAAATTTGTTTTTTGTTAACCAAAATAATATTTTATTAAGCAATAATTGCTCATTGTCAATGGGTGGCAGTATTCAGCTTATTAGGTAACAAATATATTTATGAATTAATACCTTTTTTACAGGGATTGATATAATGAATGCTATTTTTCACGAAAATGGTTATCCATCCAATGAGAAATTGAATGGTCAAACAAATCAATCTTCAAACAAAATTTCGGGTGCTAATGTTTTTTCATTACAATTGAATCGTCCTCTCAATTTGCCACTGGATGTTGATCAAGAGATGCCCGTCGGAAATTATCTTCGTCATCAAATCCCAAATCCAAATGCCGAACTTCCATCAGCTTCTTCTTCGAACCAACTCATTAATGCTTATATGAATCAAGACAATGGCATAAAAAATCACACAACAATGATTAATCAACCAAAGCCAACCGCAAGAATTATTCACAATATAATTGGAATACCGCCGCAACCACCACCAACACCAATATTTTATAGCGGCAATGAACCGTCAAGAAATCATTTGATCTATCCTTCTGCAACTTCACATATTCAACAACGATTTATTCTTCTTCCGCAGCAGAAGCAAGATTCAATTCTACCAGATCCAAGCACATCAGAAAATATCGTCATTATTGAGCCAACTTTTCAAGGACCAATTCAAAAAAAATTTGAGAAAAAGAGCAAAATTTCAGAAATTGGAAAGCAAATAAAGCAGAAATCAAAACATGAAATTCATTTATTGGAGGATGATGAGTTGGAACCGGTACTTTTGTTTAATTAATTAAACTAATTCATTCATTTATAATTTTTAGAAACCATCAATATCGAATGATGAAAATGAAATTGTTGTATCATTTCCGCCAAATTCGAAAGACACCTGCCCAGTCCACTATGCCGATCTGAAATACCTCACAATTGATGTTATGTTGAATGACACAGTTAGTTTAATTTTGAAATTTCTTTTAAATAATTTTCAATTTCAGATCATCGATTTCTATTTAAAATACATCCATCATAGGTTTGTAATAAATTTAAGAAAATAATTATTAATATTTTCAGCCTTATTCCAACTGAAAGAAGGGACAGCATATTCATATTCACCACATTCTTTTTTGCGAGGTTAACTCAAGCTCCGGCACATGGAAAACAACAAGTTACAATGGCAACAAAATTGAAAAGGGTTCGTCGTAATTATTTCAATTTATTAATATTAAAATTTCCAGGTGTTCACAAACTTTCAATCTCTAAAAAGTTGGACAAAAAAGGTGGATCTTTTCGCAAAGGATTATATTGTTGTTCCAATTAATGAGGATATTCATTGGTAAGTTTTGGAAATTTACAAATTAAATTGAATGACAATTATTTAGGTATTTGGCCATTATTGTCAACCCTCGTGCTGCTATTTATTCTACAATAACAAAGAAACCAATAAACATGGAAGATAAACCATATATAATTGTGTTCAATTCGGTAATTAATTTAATTAACAAATTAAATTTATTAATTTTTTATTAGTTGATTGATCCAGCTGTGGATAAGCATATTGAAGTTCGCAATCAACTGGTGGAATATTTATATTTGGAATATAAGGACAAACATCTAGGCAAATCCGCATCAAATGATAATAAAATGTTTGTCAAAGATGCTTTGAAAGTCGTTCAACCACTTTTGATTCCACAACAGAAAGGTGAATTATTTAAAAATTAATTTTTAGAATATTTCATTATTAATTCATAAAGGTTATATTGATTGTGGCCTTTTTCTACTTCACTTTGCCGAATTATTTTTAACTCATCCTCCAAAAGTAAGCATTCATTATTCACTTTTTAAATTATATTTTTTATTCAGATCATAAATGACAAAGTATCCTTCCACCATTGGTTTCCCAACTTTCAAATACGGAACAAAAGAGATCAGATTAAAGAAGTGATCCGAATATTATCACCTAAAGTGAAGCATTCTGACTTCATCTATTATCCTCCACCCAAAAATGGCAATAATACAAAGAAATCTAAAAGGCAACAACAACAATCAGCTTTAGAAAGTAAATAATTATAAAAATGATGATAATTTAAAAAACATTATTTTTAGGTTTTCAATTTATCAGAAGAGAGCGAAGGCAGAGCGACACAGTTATTGATGAAATTCAAAAAGATCCTCGTTTTTCGATATTAAAAAGGCATCGCTCATTGGATTCGTTGCTTAAAGAAAATAAAGAAAAGTAAATTTAAATTATTCCATCCAAATTAATTTACATAAATATTATTTTAAGGCCATTGGTTCTCCAGCCACCAACAATTTATGAGATGAGTAGATATAAAAGGAAGAAGATTTGAATATGATGATCAGCGAAGACTTATTTTTCCCAAAATAAAATGTTCTCATCCATTTTTCCATATTTGCTAATATTATTGATTAAAATACATGAGGAATATTTATTTTTTTAAATTTATTTATTTTTTAATTGCAATATTTTTATCCTTTTTAAATCAACAAAATAAAATAATCATTTTTAGAATTACAGAAACATGTCAAGTCCTTTTGAATTGCACGGTGGATCGGTTATTGCTATGAAGGGAAAGGAATGCGTCTGTATTGCGACCGATATGCGACTTGGAGAAGGCAAATTGGTTAATATTGCAACAAATGTTCCAAAGGTTTATTGTTTATTATCCCAACACAATAATCATTTAAATTATTAATTTAGGTTCACCGTGTTGATGATAAGCTCTTTGTTGGTCTTTGCGGATTCAGTTGTGACACTGCGACAATTTTGGACAAAATCGAGACACATAAGGCACTCTATGAGCTTAAAGAAGATCGTCCAATGAAACCAAAAGTAATTTTATTTAATATTATTAAAAATAATAATTTTATAAAGGTTCTCACAAACTACATTTCGAATTTGCTCTACAAACGTCGATTCGGACCATATTTCATCAATCCAGTTGTGGCCGGATTGGATCCGCAAACGAATGAGTCGTATATCAGCCAATCGGATTTGTAATTTTTTTATTTTCAATTAAATTCAATATTCAAATCAATTTAGGATCGGATGCTATGATGAACCTAAGGATTTTGTTGCAGTTGGAACTGGTGAAGAATATGCGCTTGCATGCTGTGAAAGTACTTTTAAATTAAATACAAATAAAAAATTGAAAATTTAGGTTTTTGGCAGCCTGATTTGGACGCAGAACAATTGACCGAGGCAACAGCGCAGACTATGCTCGGAATCATTGAACGCGATGCTTCGACTGGTTGGGGTGCAGTGGTCTATACAATCACCAAGGATGGCGTCACATCTCGCGCACTTAAATGCCGAATGGACTGATTTTCGAATAAGAGAAAGAAGAAGAAATGACAATGA
This sequence comes from Pratylenchus scribneri, assembly GCA_030063045.1. NCBI lineage: Eukaryota > Metazoa > Nematoda > Chromadorea > Rhabditida > Pratylenchidae > Pratylenchus > Pratylenchus scribneri. Next base: position 4,324,600 of record JAQSEB010000010.1, read on the forward strand.
ACAACATTTATTTAAAAATCATGATTTTGTTTTGATGATTTATTATTAAACATAAAAATTTGTTTTGTCTGGTAAATTTTTCCATTTAACAAAATGCATTATTATATGTATTGAATATTGATAATTAATTTAAAGTAATTTTAAATTTATTTAAAGTATCAATGTTTAAAATTGTCCAAAGGAAGGAACCTGTTGATAATGAAAATATTGCGTCAAAACGAGGTTCTTCACAAAATAAACAAGCATCTCCTTTACTCTTGAAAAATGAAAAAACGATCAAAAAATCGGAACCCGAATCAACGACGATTGGCAGTCCATTACAAAATAGTTCTTTGAAAATTATGGACACTTCAATTCGACTGATTGACGATTCATTAGAGATAACAGATTCACTCAAGGTTGAAAAACAAATTAATCATTTTATATTTTTTTATATTTTAGGAATTTATCAATGAAGAGAATAAAAAATTTACTGTTATTGGAGCGGTTGGTTCCCAAGGTTAATAAAAAAAAATTGAATAATAAATATAAATTAATTAATTTAGGTGTTGGAAAATCTACAATTCTTAGTTGGTATTTTTTGTTAATTTATTTGAATGGATAATATTTTAGGTTTATTGGCTGGAAATGATGTTTTTGATATGTATCGGTAGGTAATTCTTATATTTAAATACAAATTAAATGTACAAATTAAAAATAATTAAATTAAAGAAATTTTATTGATATTTGTTATCGATAATAATTAATTAAAGATGAAAACTGTGACAATATAATATCATAATTTTAAAGTCAATATATATTTCGACCATGTGCCAGAGAAACTGTTGAGGCGTGTCGCTATCAGACCTCTAAAATTTCCATTTATGTTTGCAAACAGAGGAGAATTTTTTTTCTAGATTGTCAGGTTCTAATTTTTACATCAATTAATAAATTTACAAACATTTTTATTAGCCACTAAATTGTGTTCCTTTATTGGAAGATTCCAGCCATTCATATCGAAGCAAAATTGGACCAATGGAAAGCTTAGAACTTGAAGTAATCTTTCATTGATTTTATCATTTAATTTAATTAATTTTTAGTCTCAACAATTATTGTTACTTCTGGTGAATATTTGTGATACCATCCTTTTTTGCATCGATTGGTTCATTGATTTGAGCATTGTTAGAAGATTAATGCGAATTGAATTATTTCCAACATATTTACCAAAAAATTCAGTGAATATAGGTAAATTAAATCATTTTTAATATTCTTTTTAATATATTTATTAAGTTGTGGTTCATCAACGAGCAAAATCGCATGATTTTCAAGCATTATTGATTGAAGAACGAATGAATATATTGGAAGGGATATTCAAAAATTCATTTTACAAAGTCGACACCGGACTCTCAATGGCCAAATTAAACATTCCTGGATATCAGGTAATCGACTTAAAATATAGCCAAAAAATAAAGTAGTAATTAATTTAGAATATCAAAGATAATATCAATTATATAGTTTTGGGTGAAATGAAACCGAGGACAAGAATCGATGTTCCCTCTCAAGGTTTAACAAATTATAAACTATTAAAAAATTCAGCACCTTTGCAGAGATGCCTCAAAGAACAATGTATGGTACAGATTATGGAATGTCTATATCTTCCCTTCATTCTCATATTTTCAATTTGCCAAAATTAAGAGTCGAAATGTCCGAAGGAAAATGGTATATTAATATTCCTAATTAGTCTTATTTGATTCCATTCTTTTATTTGTCAGGTATGCAAAGTTATGCGAATGTTGGAAGAAAATTAGAAATGAATTACCACTTCTAACCGATGATGGATTGTCAATTCAAATAAAACAAGGAATGGGAAAATTTAGTCAAACATCAAAAGAAGACAATTTTGGTTTATTATCAACTAAAAATCAAAGCGAAGTGCAGACGAATTTCCGGAGGGAATTTACTGGTCAAAGAACAGCAGATAGAAGAAATGAAAGACAGCCCAGAAGAGAATGGAGAAATAAAAATATAACCCCAAAAAAGTGACAAATCATTTTTCATTTATTTTCTGGTGGAAACAAATTTATTTATAAGATGATGATAAAATGTATATGTACTTTAAATCTTGTTTGTTCTTAAATGTGGTCAAGTGTAAATTCAGTGATGGATCATAAAGTCGATTCCAGAATGACAAGTTGGTGTTGATTAAGCATTGGCCCAAGCCTCCAACTCAGCCAGGTCGTCTTCCTCTTTCTTGGATTTAGCCTTTGGAAGTTTGTCCTTCGGTGCTTCGGGAAGTTTGTCAGCAACATTTCCAACAGGCACTGGGCCAACGTCAAGGAGTTTCTCGTTAATTTCGGCCTGTAAAATTACATTTTATGATTGAATAATTAATGTATTTATAAATTATTACCTCTTCCATTTCTTCGAGTTCTTTGAGCAGTTCATCCTCATCAACGTCATTTTGGAGTCCAATTGGATTGCTGATTGCTTGTGTAATTTCATTGGAAACCTCTTGTTGTTCGGCAATCTCCTCCATCAAATCGTGCACCTAAATATAAAATTTCCATTCAAATTTGTTGATAATAATTGTTTTTACCTTGTCTACGTCCATTCCTTGATGAGTTGATTTCATTGCGGCAGATGTTTTGGTCATTACACTGAGGACTTCGGCATGCAATGCAGCATTCTCAAGAGAACTTTTCTGGTGATGAATGGTATTCAAAATTCCTTCAATCTTTTCGAGGTGTTTTTCATGGACTTTCTTTTCCTTCAATGCTTTAAGTGCCAATCTTTTGTTGGTTGAAGCATGCTTTTTCGCAGTTGCCAGTGACTAAAATGTTGAATTAAAATAAATTTATTAAAATATAGTGGAAATCAATACCGTTTCGATTTGTTTGGTCAGAAAATCCTGTTTCTTGGTCAATAATTCTTCCGTTGCTGATAAATCTTGCAGAGCTTGTTGTGTAGTCGGCACGGGCTTGGTATTTTTTTTACCAAAGATGCTACCAAACACACCACTCATTATATTGTCAAATAAAATAAAAAATAGATGATGATGAAATCTAAAAAATTAAAATAAAATATTAGTAATCCTCAATTTGTAAAATAAGATAAATTAATTTAGTAATTTAGTTTATTTAGCCTTGACCCTTGATATTAGCTAGCTAAAAAACCTAAAACTTTTAGGCTAAAAGTGAAGTGACGTAATTTTGTACGCGAGGCGAGTGAAATGTGAGGTGAGAAATCTGAGAATGAGCAATGAGAATGAGAATGAAATGAATGATTCATGATTGAATCATATATGATATGAGCTTAATCCTAATTAATGTTAATTGTTAATGATGCTTATGCTTAATCAATTAATTGTGTTGGTTTTGGATTTTGGGTTTGTATTTTTTTTTGTTTTGCTTTTTTTTGCAGGAAAAAAATAAAATAAAACAAGAAACAACATTTTATGTGTCAATTTTAATACAATTAAAATGACATCAGAAAAAGGTCGGGAACAAAATCTTGCATTACGAGGTTTAATTAATTAATTTTTATTTATTTTATTTATTTTAATTTTAGTTATGCGACTTTCAAGACCGCGTTTTAATGAAAGAATGTTGTTACTAAATGAATCGGATTTTGGCCAATCATTATCAAATTCATCAATTGAACCAATTGACTCGTTTCTTATTGCTCCTCATACAATGCGTAAGCATAAATAAAATTTAACCAAAATTTATAATAATTCGTTTTTAGGGGATGTTTATTTGGGCGAGTCCTTTAATTTTTATATTTCCATTATCAACATGAGCGCCTATAGCTGCAAAGAAATAAGTATAAAGGTAAAAATGACTATTGTTGTAATATTACATTCATTTTAGGCAGATATCCAAACACAAACAAAACGCATTTCAATTGGCGAATCATCGTTTGAAGGAGCAATTTTAGCTTCAAACCAGCAAATAGGCCAGATTTTCGAACATCAAATTCAAGAACTTGGACAGCATATGTAATAATAAAATATAAACTTGATAAATTTGAATTAACAAAATTCATTTACAGTTTAGTTTGTGCTCTTTCCTACAAAGGAGTCGATGGTGAAAAACAGAATTTGAGAAAATTTTTCAAATTCCCCGTCAGCAAGCCCATCGAATTGATCAAACAAAATTATTACGAAATTAAAGTAAGGCATATTCCTTATTAAGCAAAATTATTTTAAATTCACATTCATCAGAACAAAAGCATGGCACTCTACTACGAAGCTCAAATACAAAATTTATGTGCAAATTCAATTTATATCCAGTCAATTTCAATATCCAATAAAAATGAAGATTCGAAGGAAACATTTTATTATCCGTTAAGGTTTTCATTTAATTTAAAAATTTATTTCATATTCATTCAATTTAGTAATGATGATTTATTGGAACCTCAATCCATTCGGCAATTCATTTTCCCACTGATGGGACCAATTGATGAAAAACAAGGAAATAATTCATCAGAAATTTATCGTTTTGGCAATCTTTCCATTAATTGGATAACTACAATGGGCGATAGAGGCAAAATTATGTTGGACACATTGCAAAGACCGGTATTCAAAATAATTTATAAAAAAAGACATAATAATTTGATTTTAGAGTTCATCAAATTATCACAATTTATTTTCCGTTGAACAAATACCAAAGAGGGTAAAAATCAATGAATTATTTTCTGGTATTTTTCGAATTCAGAATTGCCAGTTTGTTACATTATTTGTTATTCTTTTTAAAGATTAATATTCAGAGACCATCCAATTGAAGTTCATTTAAGTTTTGACCAATCTCATCAACCCTCAATTATTCACTGTTCAATTAATGGCCAACGATTTCAAATAATATTACCAAATGAATTTTTATTAATCTCACTTGATTTCCTTCCATTTGTGCCCGGCATTCAGGTAAAAATTTATACAATCAATTAATTTAATAATTTATTTTAAAGAAAATATCAGGAATTCGGATTTTTGATTTGAAGCAGAAAAAGAATTATGAATTCGATGATATTGCTCAAGTTTTTGTTTATTAATACCAGAATTGCATTTTTTTTATTGTTATTATTTATTTTAAATTATTGTTTTTAATTTTTTATAAATAAAATTTTATTTTGTTCAACTTTATCAATTATACTTTTTTTTATAGCGAAATAAAACGCTTTTATTCCGTTTATTTTATCCGGCTTACTTTTTATTTCCCAACAAGAATCCATTTTCGTCCCTATCAACAAAGCCTTAAGGCGAAAGAAGATTTCCATTTGGGGTTGTAGGCTGCAGGAAAAAAGCATCACGATTTGATGCGACCAACTTTTACGGATGCACATTTTGACGGGTTGAGCGGAAAGTGATAAGGCTTAATTGCTGCTTAACGGTGTGAGGGGTGGTGGCAGTAAGCTGCTGGATGAATTGGTCACGCATTGGTAGAAGGAGAACAATCAACCCGGTTTATAACTGGCTAAACTGCTGCTGGTTGACTGATTCTTATTTCTCCTATCGCATTTAAGGCGGTACTTCCATGTTAATATACTGATTGTGGAGAGCAAAAAAGGGTGGAATGGAGGCGGATGAGCATACGAGTTTCGGTTGGGACCCGGCTGTCGCCGGTTGTCAGCCAAACAACAGAAACAAACCAAATGGGAATGAATATAAATAACTGAAGGGTTTTGTTAAAGCCATACTTATTAATTAGCGTAGGTTGTTTTGGTCAGATTCCTCCCATCAATTTTTTTATAATCTAGAATCAGAAACCTAATCATAATTAAAATACAGATTATGTTTTGCAATTATAATTATTAAATTAAATTGGAATATGGAATCATCTTCGACTTTCAATGAATTATTGATAAATGAGGTTGGTTACTGGTGTTTTAATTGATTGATTATGTTTATTGAAATTATTTAAGGTTAAAGCTCATCCATCATTGTATGATCAACAACAAAGAGGTAAAATATAAAACGGGGTAAAATTAAATTAAATTTCCATTTTATTAGTCTGCACTGATAATGGAGAGAGGAACCTTATTTGGGTGAGTATTCTTTGTCAATTTTAATCAGAATTTATATTTGCTTCAGGAAGTAATTGCACAACGAATTGATAAGACAATAAATGGAGAATTTGCTAAGAAACGTTGGCTTCAGGTAATATTTTTAATTAGAAACTCTGTTGCTAGTTTATTTTAATACGTCCTCAAAATTGATATTTTTTATTAACAGTTCAAAATAATTTTATAAAAATTATAATCATTTTGCATTTCATGTAGGTTCGAGATCGTTACCGTAAAGAGTTAAAGATGGCATTAAAGACTTCTATGCAACCGAAATGGCCGTATTTTTCCAAGTTGAATTGGCTGGATCCATATTTGAAGGATGCAAAGTTGGTTCATAATACATAATTCATATTATAATTATATTATATTATTATAATTTTAGGTCAATTAAAACCGAAAGTAATTTACCGATCACTCATCAATCGAATACAAATTCCGAAAATGATCATTTGCAATCAGCGGAATCCAATCAAATTGCTAATCTTTCAGCGGAAATGGATAAAGGTAACAAATTAATTTGAATAATTTAAATTTATTTTTTTTATTAGAAGGTCATCATCTTCAATTTGCACAATATCAAACAGTCAATTTGCTTGAACAATTGATGGCAGCCAGCCGTGATTTACTCGAAAAACATCGAAGCACTGAAATTGACCAAAAGCCTCAAATCCAATCTGTGGCCGAATTATTTCCATCCACCACGGACAACGGTGCTGCGGCCTCGACAAGTGAAGAGAATGCAGCATATATTTCTGAAGAATTCAACTTCAATAACAATAATGATGATTTTCGTGTTGCCGAACAACAAAATGAGGATAAGGTCATTGAAATAAATTACAATATAATTTATTTATTTTGATGAATTTGCAGATTTCTTCACTCAACAAATTGATCAATCAACGCATAAATCAATTCCCACAACCAACTTCCAATCCTCCGGACTTCAATACTCTCCTGCTGAATTCACCAAAAATTGCGAATCCATTTAACATTTTTCCGAACATTTGCCAACAAATGAATTCCTCACCGCAACATTCCAATCGTCTTTGCCGTTCTCGCAATCATTCTCCGTATTTGGTGCGTCGCGGAAACAAAAATCAGCAGAAGAGCAAATCCGAAAGCAATTCATCGAATTCATCGCCACATAAAATAAATGATGCATCGTCAATTTGCAGTAACCAAACAATGGACAACAAAAAGAATGGAAATGAATTGTTGCCAACAAAGGAGGAATGGAATCGCATGGATTTGGACAATGATGAGGATTTGCTATTTGCCCGTTTGGTTGTGGCCCGATTGAAGAAATTCGAAGCAAAGAAACGCAGAGAAGTAAGAAAAATAAAGGGAAAATGGAAGCATTAATCCATTCAAACATTTTCAGATTCGTTTTGCCATTCATCAATTGTTGGATAAATCGGAGGAGGAATTGGAAATGATGGAAGTCGAAAATGGTGAAGAGCAGAAGAACATGACCCAAAATGAATAAGAAAGCAATGACATAACATTAATTATTTGTTCTTTTGGATTAATTTCAATGTTATGCATATTACCCATAATTGTCGACTTTAATTTTATGCATATTATTTAAGTAATGTTCAATCATCTCCTTTAAACATTTTGCTCAAATTCAACATTATCATCATTTCTCTCTCTCTCTCTTTATTTTAAATAAAAAGCAATTCAATTTGTTGATTTTGTAAATGTCCAATGTTTCCCCCCTTTTACATTGTGACATTTGATTACTTTTTGTGCAATTTTATCCGCCCATCATTTTCTTTGCATCCATCCTCATTGACTGAAGATGATGGAAAGGAAACAGGCATCGGGCCCTTGACAATGTTGTGCCCAAAAGGCTTTTTGAGTGTTTTTAATTTTCGCACATTGGCCAATGGAAGGGGGGAGGGGAGGATGAACAGTGAATGGTCGGTCGGTTGGCTTGAATAGAAAGTTTGCTTTTCCCTCCAATCTTCATCCTTCCAAAAGTTTCAAGTGTCATTTTTGCTGTGACTGATGAATAAATAAAAAGGGAACAACCAACAGCCAATGATGATTGCCTTCAGCAATTTGGTACTGTATTGGAAATTGAGGAGAGAAATTATATGAAATAAATTTGGAATCTGAATTCATCATATTGTATTTAAAGGAAGGAATAGAAGCTAATTTGGCAAAAGAATGAAGTGGGTATATTTTGAAAGAAATTTTACGAAAAAGGGAATGAATGTGAGTGAATTGTTCCAAAACAATTCATTTAATTTCATTATGATTCGATGGATATTTTGATTTTATTGCGCAATATTTTAATTATCCATCCAACCGTATAATCTGCAAATGTGCCCATTTTTCTGCAATATTCCCGAAAATTGGGCGGTCCAATCCTCAAAGGGTCGACTCCGGATTGGCTATTGCTATTCCTCTCATCCTTCCCCCTTCACCATTTTCCTTTCATTTGGCCATCCATTTTCTTTCCTCAATATTCTCTCAAAAAATATTTTGAATGTCCAAAATATTCAAAACTCAATCAGAAACAGTTGAAATTGTCGATAAAGATGCCGACAAAGGAAAAAGTGAAGAAATTGGCCATTCATCTGATACAAATGGAGGAAAGCGACAATTGGGCAATGCTGGGCTGGACAGTGCCGAATTGGAAAGACTTTTAAGGCTTAGGGCCGAAAGGGTCCAAAGAACACCGAAATGTGCCAGAGTAATAATTAAAATCAGAGATATAGGATGAATAAATTAATTTTAGTGCCGAAATCATGGATCTGTTTCGGCATTGAAAGGTAAAATTGGAATGAATGGATTGATGGCATATTTTAGGGCATAAACGGAATTGCGAATGGAAAGACTGCGTTTGCCCGAAATGCACGTTGATTGCCGAAAGACAACGAGTAATGGCGGCACAAGTCAGTTTTGGCATTTTAATTCTGCACAATAATTAAAATTAGGTGGCATTGAGGCGGCAACAATCCCAGGAAGAAAAGGAGGCGGTTGTGAAGGGGAAATTGAATTTGAATTGGGAATAGGCAAATTTAGCATGAATTGGGAATGCTCCTTGGCGTTGATTCGGCCGACGAAATTTTGGAAGTGATTCGGCGGACGAAGGCAAAAGTGGAAGATGGTGGCGAAAATGGCCAGAAGGAGGAGGAAATGATCAAAACAAGTTCTGAAAACAAAAATGAACAAGGAATGAAGCCGAAAATGGAAATTGGGCCCATCGATGGTGGAAATGGGCAAATGAGGGCAAAAGGTGTGTATGGGAAAAAATTTGGTGGATCAAAAATATTCCATTCATTGTTTTTCCAATGTTTGCATTTGAAAGATGCTTGAGGGTATAATCCGGCAAAAGAAGGGTAACAGAAAATTGAAGAATGGAAATTAATTAGGGAAAAAATAATAATCATTTAATTTTCTAAATTGACCGTTTAAAAAAGACAATTTTTGGCCAGATTAGTGAAGGAGAGGGGGAAGAGGATTGGGGGAAATTGGCAATTGAATGGCCCATCAAAGCCAAATCCTCCAATTTGGTCATTCCCTCCATAATTAATAAAAATAATTATTTCTGCCATTTTCATAGGATCCAACAGCAAAAAGCGAAACATCATCGAATCATCGGCAGAAAAGAGAATTGGAAAAAAACAATCAAAATTGGAAAAGGCACAAAATAATAATGAAAATCCATTGCCCCAATCAAAGACATCGACAAATAAGGTCAACTTTAATTTAATCCTTCATTTAAATTGTTATCAATTTAGGCCAATGACAATGCCATCCATCCATCCAATGCTGAACAACAACATCAACGAATTGTTCAACAACAAATTGGCCAATCCCCTTCTTCCTCCTCCTCCTCCTCCCTTTTCTTGTCCCCTTTCCCATTTCTACATCATCCATTCCTCCGTTTCCCACTTTTCCCATTTTCGGCTGCCCTTCTCCATCAATTTTCCCTTCAAAATGGCCAACAAATGGAATCAACAACGATGGCCATGGATTCAGAAGGAACAAATGAATTTGGAAATTTATCATTGCCAATTCCACCTGAATCCAATTGAAATAATCATTGATGACCAAAAAATGGAACATTTCAATTTTATCATTTCTAAAAGGAGGAATAAAAATAACAATAAAAAAAATGTGAATATTTAAAGCATTTTGAGAGGAATTGAAGAATATGGATGGAAGATTCTGGGCATTCAAATTTGGGGGAGAAAGGCTAATATGGAAGGAAATGTGGCAGCATGAAAAATGGCAGAGAATGTGAAAAATTGGATTGGATTAATTGAAATTGGATCACAAAAAGTTCGGGAAAATTGTGCGCGAAAATTCCAACCCCAATCTGCATCAATTTTTGGTGGGGGATTTGGATTTGCACTCGCCAAACAAACAATTTATATTTGGTAATAATTTGCACAGCAATTCGCCAATATTGGAGGGAAAGTTCGCGCCCCGTCATTCATTCATTCATTCATTCATTGTCTATTCTTAACACAAACTTGGCATCTCGATACTCTGTCTTTGAGGCCACCTGCCTTCAATGTTTGTGGCATCGGCTTACGGAATTGATTTTGCTGGAAGGGGAATCAATTTTGACTGAATTCACATTCGTCGATTTACCTGCTCAACAACGGCCAACCAAAATCCATGATTTGTTGCGTAATAATTGCATGTTCCCTTGCCATGGCATTCAATGAAAGGAACCGAATAGAATTCCTCAAGGCAACTTCCGGGTGATTCAAAATTTTGACCTGTTCCCTCGGCCCCAGCCGCCGTATGCTTCAAATAAATAAATGGGGGAAATGAATTGAGTCCATTCATTACCATTGCAAAACTGTAACCGGCCCAAACAGGCGACCAGCCGGATGGACATTCGGGCACATAATTGTCCTGTGAATGGACGGCCATCATTTGGGTTGGACTTTCGCAGACGGAACATCGGGAAATGTGCTCCCGTAATGCATTCCCAGTCATCTTATTAGCAAAATGAATGAATGAATGGAATTATTCCCTCAAATATCCTTACGGGCGTCATCATTTGATTCATTGGCTTTCCCGTACTTAACCAGAAAGAATAATCATTTCGGCTACTGAAATGACAAACTTCCTTCAAATTGCAGAACATAAAAGGCATTGTCGAGAATTTTGGGAGGCATGAGCCTGAAAATGAATGAATTTAATTGTTTTTCACAATTTTGGACCTGGAGTGCCCAAATCTTGTCCGGCCGCTCGCCCATTTCCTTGTACATATAAAAGGGAATATCCACTCCATAATTGTTGCATCCCAGATGGACATGGTGGTATTTCGGTTGTTTGTGAATGTTTTGTGATGGTAAATCCGCGTGATGGTGCCCATCCACTATAATGAGAATGTTTTGCCCTTTCAATAGGTATTCTCCCCTCACCCAGGAGGCCCAGGGAAGCCAGGTGGACCGGGTAATCCAGGCCGTCCTTCTCGCCCAAAAGTGCCCGGCACTCCGCTCATTCCTGCCTCCCCTTTTGGCCCTGGGATTCCGGACAATCCAGGATTGCCCGGTTCGCCCCTCAGTCCTGGATAGCCGGCTGGCCCTGGTGGCCCAGCCAATCCTGGCATGCCCATTTCGCCAGGCAATCCGGGAATGCCTGCCAATCCAATTTCGCCGGGATAGCCTCGAGGCGCATGTGCTTCCTAAAAAGGAACAAAATTTATAAATTCCATTTATAATTGACCCACTAAATCGAAAGGTGCCTGCATTCCTGGTCTTCCAGGTGGGCCTTGATCTCCTGGATATCCTTTTGGTCCGGCCAATCCTGGCAAACCCTCCATTCCTCGTTCGCCTTTTTCCCCTGGAATGCCAGGCAATCCATCTGTTCCTCTGCCACCTGGCATTCCTCTCATTCCTTCTGGACCTATTTCCCCCTAAATTCTCACAAATTAATGAATATTTTCTCGCCAATTTCCTACTCTTTGTCCGGGATAACCCGGCTCGCCGGGTGGCCCTGGAAATCCGGGAATTCCATTCGGATTGCCAATTCCTTTGATTCCAGGTGGCCCAAGTGGGCCTGGCAGGCCTGGAAGTCCATCTTGGCCACGACGACCTGAATTTGGATTTGATGAGAATATTTCCTTTGTTTTTCACCTGGTTTCCCGTCAATTCCCCGTAATCCATGTTCTCCTTGCAATCCGGGCATCCCTCTATCGCCCACCTCTCCAGGCAATCCTGGTGCGCCCGGATAGCCGGCTTCCCCTGGTTCTCCTCTCAACCCGGGCATTCCAGGGTATCCATCAGGGCCGGGAGGGCCATCGTCGCCTCTTTGGCCAGGAATTGGAATTCCAGCTTGGCCAGGAATGCCCGGCAATCCAGCATCGCCTTGTGGGCCCTCTAGGCCAGGAAATCCATCTTTGCCCGGAATGCCAGGGACTCCATCAAATCCTCTGTCGCCTTTCAATCCAGGCATTCCGGGTTGGCCTGGTAATCCGGCATCGCCAATTCGGCCAGGAATTCCAGGTAAGCCACTGTCCCCCTAATTGAATAAAATTGACCATTTTTATAGCCAATAATCCTCCTTACGGGTGGTCCAATTGGTCCAGGTTGACCGGACAATCCTGGGTAGCCAAAATCGCCTTGGGCTCCTTTCAATCCTGGCAATCCGGGCATTCCATGTAATCCGGGCAATCCCGCATCTCCATTTATTCCTTTTCGGCCTTTTTCACCCGGAATTCCTGGTGCCCCCTAATTTTGTCAATTTCCCATTAAATAAACATTTTAATTTACATCAATTCCTGGCAATCCATCTCCACCAGGCAGTCCTGCCATTCCATTTTCGCCCTTCATTCCGGGCATTCCCGGAAGGCCATCCAATCCGGGCCTTCCTGGCATTCCTGATTGACCCGATTCGCCAGGTGGCCCCGGAATTCCAGTGAATCCTGGTGTGCCCGGCATTCCCGGTTGGCCAGGGATTCCTTCGAAACCAAAATCGCCGGGTTCGCCTTTTGGTCCAGGAAATCCCTAAAACATAAGAAAATTTATTTTATTCCATCTTCGCAAGACATACGGGAATGCTTTGTCCAGGTATGCCAATTTCCCCAGGAATTCCATCAATTCCTCTTTCGCCCATAGGCCCTTCCAATCCAGATCTTCCGGGTACTCCATCGTCGCCTCTCATTCCAATCATTCCAGGGAATCCGTCGGGTCCGGGCATTCCGGGTATTCCTGGTTGTCCGGCATCTCCTCTCTCCCCAATCAATCCCGGATATCCATTTTTGCCAGGCAAACCGAGAATGCCTAAAATGTTGGTCAAATCATCATCACATTCTCATTTCCACGGTACACTACAACTGAGCGAAGTCTCAACTTGGCGGACGTCGCTAGCTCATTAAGGATGAAACCATGATTGATGATTTTAGTTTCAAATTAAAGAGCTCACTTCTGGCTATCGACAAATATAAGATTTATTTGGTTTGGTTCAGAATTATTAGAGTTAAACTTTAAAAAACATGAAAAAAAGACATAGTATGTATAAATTTGCAAATTTTTCATGTTTTTTAGGTATAACTCTGCTAATTCTGAACCAAACCAAATAAATCTTTTATCTATCGATAGCCAAAAGTGAGCTCTTTATTTTCATATGAAAATCATCAATCATGGTTTCGTCCTTAATGAGCTATAACAGTTTAAGAAGGAGTGCGCATTCCATTCCCCTTTTCTCACCATTTTCGCCTGGCTGTCCTTCTGCCCCGGGGAATCCTTCCCTTCCCGGATTTCCCTGCATTCCGGGCTGTCCAGGCAGTCCGGGAAGTCCATCATCTCCTCTTTGCCCATTCAATCCAGGAAAGCCAATTGTGCCACTTTCGCCTGGTTGGCCCGATAATCCTGGCATTCCAGGTTGACCCTTTTAATATTCCCAAAAATGTTGCCAATTTCATCCAAAATTAATTACCGATAATCCAATTGGCCCACTCTGCCCAAATTCGCCTTTTTGTCCGGGAATTCCAGGTATGCCAGATTGTCCTGCCATTCCTTTTTCCCCTGGAATGCCCGGCATCCCAGGCGCCCCTGGCCGTCCATCCTTGCCCGGAATGCCCACCAATCCTTAAATTAAGGCAAAATGCCAAAATTTTACCAATCCATCCACCCACCAGATTCTCCTTTTGGCCCCGGCAGTCCAATTATCCCTTCGAACCCATTTTCACCGCTCATTCCTCTCAATCCGGGTGCCCCTGGCCTTCCTGGCATTCCATCGGCTCCTCTCAATCCCGGCAGGCCTGCATCCCCTGGTTCGCCTTTTCCTCCCGGATATCCTGCTAATCCTGGCAAACCATAGCCAGCATCCCCGGGTGGACCTTTTAATTAGATTTTAATACAAATAAATCCATTAAATCGCCCAAAGGACATCTCCCCAGTTACAAATAAATTCAATAAATTTGAAATTATTAGGAAAGAGAAAATATATTCATTTAAATTAAATTAAATGTATATTAAATCATTTATTTTTATTTTTATTAATAGAATACTAAAATATCAAAATGGTTTCTCCTCAAATGCAATCAAAGGAAAGGAACTCCAAGAGAAGTATATGAATATGCCCTCAAGGCAATTCATGCTGTTTTGCTGACAATATGAAATGCTGGACCGGCTCTCTGCTACAGTATTTTTTCCTTTTCTTCGATCAACGACAGAGCGTTTCAACTTGCCCTCAGGCATTCATCACCCATAAATGTCTTGTTTTTAGATGCTTATAACTCTCTTCATTCCCCTCTGTTTTGGTATGGTTTTGTAGAGTGGAAAGTGCTCTTTCTTATACATATTATAAATAATATTCCATACATTTTTAATAAAAATTAAAAAGAGCACAACAATGACCAAAATCTTCAGAAATCACTTGCTAATAATTTAATTTTAACTAAATTATTTTATTTATATTATTATTTATTATGTGTCCATATTTGTACCATTCTGGAGATGATCTAAATAAATCCCATCAAATACCAGACAATCCCGGAAGTCCAGGCAATCCTTCTGCTCCCGGCTCTCCGGCAATTCCATCAAATCCGGGTGCCCCTGGCCTTCCAGCCATTCCCGGCGGCCCTCTTGGTCCCATTCTTCCCATTTTCCCTGGTATTCCGGCAATTCCCTTTTCTCCCAACAATCCTGGTATGCCCTCTGGGCCTGGTCTTCCGGATGCTGAAAATAAACAATAAAACATTCATTCCAATTCTTTTTTTACCTCCTGGATATCCTGGCTCGCCTCTTTCTCCTTTTGCCCCTGGCAATCCTGGTAGCCCTGGTTTTCCATCCCTTTCGCTTGTGTCCAAAATATCCATTGGAGCCATTTCTCCGGGTTCACCTGCAAATTCACCCTCCATTCAATTCAATTAGGGTTTCTGTCCAAAACCTGGTGGTCCATCCAATCCAGGCAATCCATCATCCCCTCTTTGGCCTGCAAATCCAGGCGTTCCCGGCACTCCGGGAATTGAATCGCCTGCCATTCCCGGTGGCCCTGGCAGTCCCAATTGTCCATCTCTTCCCCTCTTTCCCGGAATTCCCGCAACGCCCTTTTCGCCAAATAGGCCAGGCAGTCCGGGGAGTCCAGGTGAGCCAGGAATGCCATCGCGGCCAATTGGTCCAGGATAACCGGGTAATCCTGGGATGCCGCGTTCGCCCTTTTCGCCTGAGGAAACAATTCAAATTGGTCAATTCCACTCTAATAATTTACCCGACACTCCCGGCGGATTCTCCAATGGACCAATCACATCGCCCGCTTCGCCCTTCATGCCCGGATAGCCCGGAATTCCAGGGAGGCCTTCTGATCCCTAAAAAAATGCTCAAAATTGCTTTAATTCATTTGCATTTTCGAACATACCGATAGTCCAGGTGGCCCAGGCAATCCGGGTTTTCCGCCCACTCCTTTTTGGCCTGGCAATCCCACAACCCCGTCCGGTCCCGGCGGCCCTTTCCATCCATCCTGCCCCGACATCCCCGGTTCGCCCTTCTCTCCCGGTGTTCCATCCGGACAGAATCCGCAATCATCGCCCCTCAGTCCAGGTAGGCCGGGTGCCCCCGGTTGGCCAGGCAGTCCAATTCGGCCATTTTCGCCAGGTGGGCCAGGAAGGCCGGGAAGACCAGGTGGGCCAACCTTTTTCACTCCAGTGCCCGGGAAACCCTTGATGCCCGGTGGGCCAACATCGCCAACTTCGCCCGGTGTTCCAGGGCTCCTTAAATGAATATTTATTTGTGTTTTGTCCATTCATTCATTCACACCCACCATCCATCCACTCCCGGCAGTCCATCTTGTCCTATAGATTCATTTAATATATAATTAATTTGAATTGTCAAAATTGTACCCGGTGGCCCTTGAATGTCATATCCGGGCAACCCCGGTTCCCCAACAATTCCAACCGGCCCTTGTTCGCCGGGTCTGCCTGGTTCACCCGAAAATCCAGGGAATCCATCTTCTCCTCTGTCTCCTTTCTCGCTGAATCCTGGTGGACCGGCCAATCCGGGAATTCCAGGTGGGCCTGGCTCTCCAACGGCTCCTCTTGCCCCGACTGCACCAATTGGCCCATTATTTCCAGGCAATCCCTTCTCTCCTGGGATTCCATCCGCTCCTTGCACTGTTAAATTAACCAAAAAATGTGATAAATTCATTCCCTAAATTTCCACCTCCCCTTGGCCCGGGTGCCCCATGCCCAACTCCAAATGGCCCCGGTGGCCCAGCATCCCCTTCAAGGCCGCATCTCCCTGGATAACCAATGTCGCCAGCCGATCCCTTTTCGCCCGTATATCCCGGCAAACTGACCATTTAAATTGAATGAATAACCAAATCATTTGCGTATATCTCACCCAGATTGGCCTGGCATTCCTTTTTCTCCTTTTGGCCCCATTTGTCCCAAATCTCCATCTTTGCCTTTTTTGCCCTAAATTTCATTTAATTGTGGATTTAATAATTCAATTTAACTCGATTTCCGGCAACACCAAAATCGCCCTTTTGCCCTTTCAATCCAGGATATCCCGGGGGGCCTTCAAATCCTGGCATTCCATGTGGACCTTTTTCAATTAAATTCAATTTATTCATTCATTCAATTAATTATTTTCTACCAAATGGACCAATTCTGCCTTTTTCGCCCTTTTCTCCCATTGGTCCTGCTGGCCCTTGAATGACTTCACTTTCTTCTGGGCTTAACAATGATCCAGCCAAAAATCCAGGTGCACCCGGCGGTCCTAAATTAAATTACAATTTTCGGTTAGAATTCTCCACTTGCCTGGTGGTCCCAATTTTCCCTTTTCGCCTTTTAATCCCGGTGTCCTCGGTCCCATTCTGCCTTTTTCGCCTGGTGGCCCAGTAAAACCCGGTGGCCCATATTGTCCTTGATCGCCTCGATAGCCTTTTAGACCAGGTACTCCTGGTTTGCCCGGAAGTCCTGAAAAAATGTGTCAAAATATTCATATTGGGTTGGAATTTGATGTTCACCGGGTATTCCATGCATTCCTGACTCCCCCTTTGCCCCTTTTATTCCATCCGAATTTATTCCGCCTTCACCCGGCATTCCAGGCTTCCCAGGGCGTCCAGCTTCTCCGTCAATGCCTCTCATGCCCGGTGTGCCTGCAATTCCTGGCCTTCCCGGAATTCCCTGAATCCATTTATTCCTTCATTCCTTAATTCCACTCAAATTCACTCACATCCGTTCCATTGCATCCTGGAGGGCCCATTTCCCCGGGCAATCCGGGCAGCCCATCAAGTCCCGGAATACCGTCTCTTCCTGGTGCCCCAGGCAATCCTCTGTCCCCTCTCATTCCTTTCGGCCCAACATCACCAAAATCTCCTTCGGATCCGGGCATTCCAGGTGCACCCACCGTTCCTTCTGGCCCATCTGTTCCCGGAACACCGGGGAATCCGCGTTCGCCAGTGAATCCGGGCATTCCCTGAAAATGCAATGATTGGAGTTAAATGGCAAAATTGGCAAACAAAATTAGACAATTCCCACTTAAAATGAGCCCCAAAAGAAGGAAAAGAATGAAATGAAATTGAATTCACTTATTTGTTGACACCAAAAAACATTGAATAAATTTACCTGTTCGCCCTTTTGGCCTGGACAAATGCAAGGGGGAATACATCCTTTACAAGCTCCATAGCATTCAACCGGGGAAATGTTTTGGAGAATAATAAAAAATAGAATGGAAAATGAAGTAAACAATTCAAATGGTTGGATTCTTTTTGTTGTTCTCCTCGCCGTCAATATTTTTGTTGTTTTTGGCCTAATATATTTGTGCCTTCTTCTCCTCCATTTTGTTGAGCCTTGGCCATTCATGGCCTTTTCCCCCTTTGATCAATATGGGCGAAAGAAATGCAACGGCAATTCCGCAACAATTTGTTTAGAATAAAAGAAGGAAGAGGAAAGAAATGGCCAATGAAAATGAAGGGGGAAATGGACACTGGCCAAGTTGATTGATCTAAAAGGGAAGAAAAGGACAAACGCCGGCAAAATGACGGCCAAATGGCCAACAATCGCTGATGATTGAATGAATGGACATTGGGGATATGGAAAGGCAGCCCCTGCCCTGGGGGATGAGTCAGCGATTCTGGCAATCTTGGCAGAGGGGAAAGAAGGCAATGGAGGAGGACAACTGGCAATTCGGGAGGGGCGATCGATTGACGGGCCAGAAAGTGCCTCGGGGGCCGGACTGGGACATTTGCATCGATGGAGGCTTCTTCCCCTTTGCAACTCATCCATTGGCCCCATTCCCCCATTTATTCCCTTCAATCTATCCAATCTTCCCTTCCTTCCATTTTGCTTCTTCTTTTGGCCAAACCACACTAAACGGTGTGCATTTGGTGGAAGAAGGGAGCCAGCAGCAGCTGCAGAAAAGGTGGCAAAGGGGCACAAATGTGCGACGAAGGAGGTAGACCGAAAAAAGCAGCATTTTTATTTTACGAAAGGAGAAAAATTGAAGAAAGCATGTTTGAAAAAGTGGAATTGGATTTGGGATTGGATTTGTGATGCAGGTGTTAAAAAATGGGAGACAAAGGAGAAAGGAAGGATCAAAAATTTTGTTGGAATTGGACGAAATAATTCATCAGAAAAAACTTTTATTAATGAATTATGGCAGTGAAATTGAATAAAATGGGGGAAGAAGGCATTATTCATTATTGTGGATTTGACTAGAATAAAACAAATGAATATATAGATTTGCGTATCATTATTATTATTATTTATTAGATTGTCTTGATTGATGCCATTACCGCGGCTGTGGCCATTTCCAATTGTTCCTCCTCTTCATCCTCCTCTTTTGCCACTGCCTCATTATTATTCATTCTTCCATCTTCAAAATGTTCATCCTCCTTATCATTCTCCTCCAACTTCTTCTTTTCACCCTGTAAAACATTTCATTAATCCAATAATAATTCCCCCAATTCACTGGCCATTATTTCCACATTTCCATCGGCTGTAAAGAAAGCCAGCACCGAATGAAGGTCAATATCGTCGGCCAATTTCCATTGGCGATTTAATTTTTTGATGGTCACTGTTCCATTTTCATTATTCTCTTCAAAATGTTCTCCATCAAGTGCCAACACTTTGGTAAATGAATTAATGGACACCTTTAAATATGATAATATAATTATTTTCCCTCAAATTTAGATACTTTAAAATCGCTATCAGTGAATCCTTTCGCCTCCACCCTAATTTGGAATCCTTCTTGTTCATTCATAATTTCCTTGTCCGGATCAACATTTTTGGCTTCTTCCTTGCCATCCTCTTTTTTCATACTTCCATTTTTGCTGATTTGATGAATTTGTTGTTCAATTTGAACATTTTTCCCATTTTCTTGGTTTTCTTGATGTATTTGGCCATCCACCTCCTGCTGATGTGGTACAAAATTGTCTTTCGATGGAGGTGGAGGTGGAGGAAAATGGCATTTCGGTGCCGGAGGTGTGAAAATAGGAGATGGTAAATTAGCTGGACGATGATTGTCAATTGGCAATTCACTTTTTGGGCGATGATTTTGTTCAATTCGAATATTTTTCCAATTTTCTTGATGATTTTGGCCATCCACCTCCTGCTGATGTGGTACAAAATTGGATTTCGATGGAGGCGGAGGAGGAATATGATATTTTGGAGTGGGAATAAAATGGCAATTTGGTTTGGGAGAGGGGAAAATAGGAGGTGGGAAATGTTCTGCTGAACGATGATGGTCAATTGGCAATTCCCTTTTTGGGGTAAATTATTGGAATGAAAATTGGAATCAAAATGAATGAATACCTCAATGATGAGAGAATCATTCGGCGACGGCCAATTGTTGATTGATTCGAGAAAGGTTGGCCAAAAGATTGTGTCCAAAATTGTTGGTGGATTTGTTCCTCAAAAATGCGTTCCCTTCTAATGAGGATGAATTGAAATGGATGCGGAATACGGATGAATGTCAATGTCAATAATGCCTAATAAGGGCCTTTCATATTCATCCTACTGTACTCCCACTTTTTGCCTGTCACCTATCAATCAAATATTGCCCCAAGCCTCTTTTTAAAGCCCGCTCATTTCCCCATTAAATAGCCACTTTTTTTTTATCACTTTTTGGATGTTCTGTTATCACATTTTCCCGCAAAACAGATAAATAATAATTTAAAGTTTTTATCCCCTCAAATCCCTATCCCGTTTTTTGGGCCACTAAGGGCTTTGGCTTCTGGAGAATCCGTGGCTTGAGCCTAAACCCAGCTCTCGCCCCAAATAACTTTAGCCATAGATTCGGACTAATATTTAAGGATAAACAAACAAACATTATTTGGTAATTTTCCTCCATTGGCATTGCCAATCGCGGGCACATCCTCCATTTTTGTTTGTTCGTCAAATATCTTCTCCATTCTTGATGTTGGATTTCGTCTCCTCCTCCTCCATAATTTCGATAATTTTGAAAGGACATTCGGACGAAAAATGGAAATTGAGGAGGAAAAAAAGGTGTGGAAAATTGGGGAGGAATAATAATAAAAATAGAATGCCTTTTTAAAGGGGTTTGGAGCTAGAAGAGGGGACGATGAATAAGCAGAAAAAATGTCAAGGCAAAGTAATATTTCAGCCACCCAAAAGTGGCTTATTCCCTTTTGGAATCGGCTGGTAATATTTACACTTTTTTGCCCTTTAGAGGGTTATTGTTCAAATAAAAAAAAATAGTGAATAGGGCGAATCATCACCAAAAAAGAGTAGAATAAGGGTTAAATAATGGCATTCAGCAGAAATCAAATAGTAAAGGAAAAACTTTATTCAATATTAAATTGGCCAAAAAGTTCATTTGCTTCCTTCCTCCAATTTCAATTCATTCCCTTTTCCCTCAAATATTAATTTTTAATTCAAATTGTGATTTTCGTCCATTCTTTTCTTCTTCATTCTCCAACATCGCGCACTCGACGTGATCGAATTCCCTCGCCGCCAGAATCCGCCGAAATGATCAACTGGAAATAAATTGTTTGGTGGCGAATCATTCAAATTATTTCCCCCAATTGATTTTGCCTAAAGGAGGAAATAAAAAAGGAACACTGATAAAAATAATTTTGTTTGTTTGTTCCAACAAATTCATCAAAACAATTTTTTGATAATTTAAATGGCCAAATTTGCCCTTTTCAACCTGATCCCCTTCAACGACCAATTGTGGGGAATGATGATTATGGATTGAATGGACAAAGCATATTGCCAATATGGAAATTAGCAAAAATGTGAATAAAATGGAGGAACGCATTTTTGTGGATGGCTGCCACCAAATCCGAAAAAAAAATATATTTGGCGTAGAAAATGGATGAAAGGGTGTGGATATGGAGGCAGCCGAAAATGGGTCAATTGGAGGGAGGGGGGTCGATTGGATTTGGGCGGATTTGGGGGAAATGGATGTGAGATGATCTTTTTTTATTAGTAAAAATTTATTAAATCATAAATAAATGAATGAATGAATATGAATAAAATATTAATAATAAATTTGAATTGGAATTAAATATAAAATAAAAAGGAGGTAAATAGAAAAGAAGGAATGGAATATCAAATATAAGCAAATATTCATATTAAATTGATGATATCATTTTAATAATCAAAATATGGCTGTATGGTTTTGATTTGATTCTGCTCTGGAAATTGAAGGAAAAAAGGCCACAAATTGATTTGAATTTGATGAGCAAATAATAAATATTTTTGGTTATTCTAATAAAATAAGTTCTTTTTTGATTGCCAAAGGCAGAGGATTGTTTGATTGATGGATTTGTACCCGTTGTTCGCATTTTTGGTGCCCGCTGATACGATCCACTTCCCCCTAAAAATGCCAATTTATGTGTCGGCCCCTTCCGAAGGATAATGCGAGAATTGATGGGCCAATCGTTGGCTGCTTTGTCCTCCAATGGAATCGGAACGGGCAATCATATTGGCTGGCATCGTTGCCCCTCCTCCCCCTCCGGCAATTGTCCCATTTGATCCATTTGGTCCACCGCTGCTACCGAAAAGTGAAAGTGATGAACCATTGCCGGAATGCTTCTGAATTTTGAAGGTGGGAATAAAGTAAATGGGAATGGGGGAGTAAGAGTACCCGGCAAACTGGTTTGGGCAATTCTTCACATGAAACGGATAGTCCACGGCCAACAGAACCACCGCAGGAATGGCATGAAGTGCCGGACATTGTCCGCCTTCGAATGGCGCCACCACTGCCCCCGCTTCCCCCAATGCTATATCCACCGGCACTTCCTTCAAATCCAAATAATTCATTTTGGATGGTTTTGGACTTGCCTTCACTTTCCTCCATTTCGGCATCCATCCTCAGAATATCCTGGAATCGAACTGGTGCTGAGAAAAGTCGTCCAAGAATGACAATGGCGGTGAGGAGGGAGGAAAGAGTGCAACAAATGACCAAAACTGGTGGAACAACCACAAACTAATGGAAGGGAGGGGATTAGTGGGATTAAGGGGATCAATGCCAACCAGCGAAAGGAGGAATTTCTTTCGATGTTGTTGCCAAGCATAGGAATAAAAAACGGTGATAACCAACGTCCAAAGTGCCTTAAAACATAAATTGCCATTATTTTTGGATGGCAAATAACCCATTTACCAATTGTGCCTGAACAACATCACTGAACAGGGATTGGCGCCGTCGATCCGTGTTATTTTCGGAAGAGGCCTTCAAAAATGAATGGAATTGTTTTTGAATGGATGGATTGGAAAGGAAAGGAATAAACCCGCCTCTTGATTTTGCCTTCTTGAATTCAAATTAGGACAATATCCCTCTTTATTATAAAGGATTGTTGGCTGAGAATGGAGGAATAAATATTTGTGGACAATTCCACTCAAATGGGGTAATTTTGGGAAGGATTTCTTCCACAATTTGACCATTCTGGATTATATTATTTTTGGAAATGAGGGAATGTTTTCTTCCATTCCGCTGCCCAAAAAAGGTAACTTTGAACTTTGGACCATTGGCGGAGGTCAATAAAATGGGTTTGGGTTTTTGGGGGTGGCTGACCTCAGAGAGGCACATGCTCAATTTGTCCAATTCATCGGAAGAACAAAATTCGTCGGATAACCATTCCTGTGACCAAAATGCCAATTCATTCCGAACCTCCCCTTCTATTTCCCACCTCCTGTTCCCTGCCGGCCGATAGGGAACTTGCGCTTCCAACTTTGCCAATTAAAAGGCTGCCATTTCCACTTCCATTCACACTCCTTCGTCTCTCTCGAAAATCCTTCATTGGTCACGGATTTGATGGAAAAAACAATCAAATAATTCAACAATTAGGCCAAATTAATATTCAA
This sequence comes from Pratylenchus scribneri, assembly GCA_030063045.1. Taxonomy (NCBI): domain Eukaryota; kingdom Metazoa; phylum Nematoda; class Chromadorea; order Rhabditida; family Pratylenchidae; genus Pratylenchus; species Pratylenchus scribneri. The sequence continues at coordinate 4,348,388 of JAQSEB010000010.1, forward strand.
TTGAATATTGTGTGGATTTGTTTGCAGATTATTTTGATTTTTTTACTAAAAAATGCGCAAAATAGTTGAGGAAAAAATGTGGGGTTTTGGGTTGGCAGGGAGATGGAGGCAAAAATGCCCCAACAAAAGTTAAGGGGGGAAATCGATGAATGCACGGGGGGATGGATGGATGGATGGATGAGCCGGAGTCCGAAAGTGTTGGTGGTGGTGGACGAGGAAAATAGGGGAAAGTAAAGGGAATGAATGAATGAATGGGGAACATTTTTGTTTGGTTTATTTATTATCAATAATAAAATACTTTTTGCTGATGATGAATTGGGCCACTGTCAAAATTCCGCAGAATCAGCAAAATATTATTTTTTTTATTATTTTCTTGCTGGAGGTCTTCTTCTCTCTTCCCTCCTTTCCCCTGATCTGATTTTGTTGTTTTTGATGGGAAATTGGAGGACTAAAAATAGTAGGAAAATTGGCGAGAAGAATGGACAGAAAAGAATGAGAATGAAAAATGTGACTGGAATTGGAAGGCAATAATAAAATTTACCAAATTTAAATGTGCCTGTAGATTTTAGCCATCGTAAAATTTCTGACTCATCAGAATAATCTTATGGCCATTTTAAAACGCAATATCATATTCAAATTAAAAAATTATTAAAATAATATTTAAACCAAAAGATGGAGAATTTTCCGCTCTATCAAAGCATACTAAGATCATCGAAAATGGTTCAATTATTGATGAGTTATAAGCATTTAAAATACTGTGAAATTATTACTTTAGTGCTTCGAGGGCATGTCATGTTGAACGCTCTCTGTCGTTGATTAATAACATAAAGGAACGGAAAATACGGTAGCAGATACAGACTCTGCTCTTCACAATCAAGCGACAAAGGAATTGTTTTGACTTTTGAGGGCATATCATCTAATCTTCCTTCTTGGGTCCCTTTCTTTGCATTTTTTGAGGTCACCATCTTTGCGCATTCATAATTTCCTTCCATCCCAACCGTTTTTGATGATCTTGGTATGATTTGATAGAGTGGAAAATTCTCCATCTTTTGATATAAATATTATTCCATAAATTTTTAATTTGAATATTTTATTTAAATTTAAATGAACAAAAATGAATTTGAAGGAATTTGGGAAAATACATCAGAAAATATGCTAAAATTGTCATCAATCATTGTCGAAATATAATTCATTTTTATTGGCCATATAAGAGAATTGGAATTTGCTTCCTCTATTTTGTTTTATTATAAGAAAAAATGGATGGAATTGAATGAAAAATGAAGGAGCATTGATGGTCCAAAAAGAGTGCTTTGATATTGGGAAATTAACCAGAATTTGGACTTTGTCCCCTCGATTGTCCTTTCGATGGGAAGTGGAAGAAGAAATGATTTAATTGGATTGATAAAAAATGATAAAAAAAATTTTGGTGGGAGTAATTGATTTGCACGGGAATGGAATATTTGGGGACGTAGAGGGTGAAGGCAAGTGGATGGGCTGCAAATATGAAGGTCATTTTCAGGGCAATTTATTTTAGGAAAAGACTAAAATGCTCGTCAACTTTGAATATTGAAACATTATTTAGACCTATTTATATCTAAAAACCAATGAATTTAGAGGAATTAAATTAAATTGAATTTGTTTTCATCCATTAAATAATTTAAATTTAGTAAAAAGCCATTCCAAATATCACATTTAAGTATAACAAAACATTAATTGGCAACATTTTCAACAAATAAATATACTAATATATTTCCTATATTTTTATAATTCTTGATGCTCTTTTGCATTCACTGAATGCCATCCTTCCACTCCAACTTTGGCCAATGCAATAATATTTTCTGTTGATGATTGTCCATTTTCTTCTTCTTCTTTTTTGACCAATTCTGCTTCAGCTTGCCATTGTCCTTCTAACATTGGATGAAATATTTGGTCCAAATGAATTCCTTCAGGTGGAAAGAAGGCCGAAAGGGGAAAAAGCTGATTGGGTTGGGCCAAAGAAAGGGATTGGCAAGCAGCCGGCAGAATTTCACAAAAATCAATCGAACTAATAAAAAAAGGATATTAAAATGTTGAAATTAATTCAAAACCAATATTGATCGGAAAGGAATGCACTTTGACTTTTTCCTCCTTCACAAATTCGACCAACCCAAAGACTATCCTGCTCCAGGGTTAATGCCAAAATCAATTTGCTGGAATTGGTCAAGGCCAATGCCTTTTGGACAATTACTTCACCTGCACTGATTGAATTGGATGAATTGAATGGGAAATAGACCAGAATGAAGTTTGATCCATCCAGGCAAATGAATGGCCGCTTTTCCTCGGTGGTCACAAGCTTTCCTTCTCTCCTCATCAAAAGTGAGCAAATGAACATTGCGAAAATGCAAATAACCTTAAAAGGATTGAATATTTGGATGAAGAGGGATAAAATGAATGTGCCTTCATTTTGGAGAAGATCCTTGACGTGAATTTGATTTTGGCATTCGAATGATGATTCAATCGGCAACAAAAGGAAAATGGGAATGACGAGAAGAAGGAAGGGGAAAAGCATTTTTGGTTAATTGGAATGAAAAATGAATCGAGGAAGGGAAATGTTGGCCCAATGATTGCGATAAATAAGGGCGGTTTGAAATTATCAAAAAATAATTTAACTGTCCATCAAATATTCTCCCTCTTTCATGAATTTATATATTTATTAATGAATTTGGCACAAAAATTGACTAAATTATAATTATAAAATAATAGTAAAGATCAATCACATAAAATGGAGAGAATAATCATAAAATTGGAGTATACATTTTGGATTATCGAGAATAGAAAAAGAACACCGGTGGTTATGGTTTTAGGCGAACATACAAAAGTGGGGAAATGGAATGAAATGGATTATGCTTGAGGGAATTATATTCAAAATTGACTGGACATCATAATGTTGAATTGGAATTGGACCCGTTCATAATTGTTTTGGCACAAAATAATATTAAAATTAATTCTCCACAACATATCCATGATTGCTCCCCTTAATATTTTAATATTGAATGATTTTTTCCATTTTTTTCACCCACTTTTGTGCCAATATTCTTCGTTTTTGTGTGCCAAACCAAAATCTCTTTTGGCTGTTCATTCCACCCAAATGGTTCCACTTTTTCTCGTGGAATTCCAAATTGAGCAAGGAAACAGGATTCAGGTGAGAATTTAACGCATCCCAAGTGGAAGGTGGCATTGCTGTTCAGAATCAATCGAAGACTGAAAAATATTTGATGAATGCCTCCAGCAAAAAAATCAACTTTATGGCGAATCCGGCCATGTCGACGGCAAATCGCCTTTGGGGTGCATAAGTCACGTCCCAACCAGTGATTGTGCCATTTTCGACGTGTGGTGCCTCAACATTGGCACCACCGGCCAATCCTAAAAAGTGAAATTATTTAATAATGATTTAGGGAATGGATGGCCGACCAACTGCCCAAATTCCAATGCTTTTGACCCTTTTAATATATTTGTCGAATAATCGAATATCGTAGGTATTATCATCATCGGCAAAATAGAGCACCTGGACAAATGGAGGATTGGGGTTAAATTCTTTTTAATATACCGCATTCCCATTAAAATTGGCATAATTTTTGCGAACATATTCCAATGCCACATTCCGATGTGTCCATCCTCTTTTTGGGAATCCTGGTTTTGTTGTGGCGAAGAAATATGTGAATGGAATGCGCGACCGTTCCAAAATACGTTGAACCGCTGGAAAAGTTGAATTTGCGTCCTCAATGACAACCCTAGAAGGGAGGGAATGAATGGGTATAAAAAATAACAAACCAATGGAGATCCGAAATGTGCATCAAAGTTTGGGAGAATCTATGAATGAAATGTGAAATGGGGCAATATTTATTTGGGATTGGAACCTGGTCATGTCAGCAAGTCTTTCTGGCCTTTTATGGGTTGGGGTGACCACAATTACGGTTGTCCTCAATCTGATATTTTCGCCCCAAATCCAAACCCTCCAAATGGAAATAATCAAAATGAGGGTCAACAAAAGGGAAAAAGGCCGATTGAAAATGAGGCGAGAAAGACGAAATGGGAATGAGAAAATTGGGAGAATTGGCTTTTGGCGATTGGCTGAGGAATGTGCCGTCTTTGGAAGAAGGGAAGAACGCCGGAGGAGAAAAGTGGCCATGGAAGGTGAATTAGAGGATGAAGAAGAATTGGAAGATTGGTCAGCCGAAATTGGCCCAGTTTGACACATTTGTTGAGAAAAACACAAATGGGGAAGAAGAATTGGAATTGGGAAGCAACAAATTTGAATAGAAGGAGGATAAATTGTTGGTGAATCACATTTGTTGTTGGCCAATCTGTTGCATTTTCCCGCAATTCATTCAATTTGAATGAATGAATGGAATTGAATTGATGCTGAAAATAAATAAATGATTAGAAAAGAATTGAATTGAATCGTAAAGTTGGGTGGACAATTCTTTGTCCATTTGGGATTTGTATCGATCAATTTTAATTCTTGGCCAAATATTTTATGATATCAATTTTCTGGAGATGGATTTAATCCATTCAATGAAGAAGATGATGTGAATTGCTTTTTGGTCCATTGAATGGAATTATTAAATTGAAAATGAACTCAATTTTAACGAAATTTGGACGAAATAATGAAAAAAAAAATGGAATGCGCGAATTCCCCCCGGGGGACAATTTTGGGCGATAAATGGCTGCTGAATGTGGGTGATAGGTGGAGAATATATGTTTTTAATCGATTTGATGGAAAACGAGAAAAAATGGAACGGGAAAAGTGAATGGAATGAAAAGAGCAATTTTTGTTGTGAATTTGGCCAAAGTTGTTCATTTCATATTTCTGCGCATTTAAATATTCTCCATTTTTTTTTGATCCAAGTTTATTCGCCCATTTTTGTCTCCACTTGAGAATAGTCAATCGGCCGAAAGAATTGATAAACAAATATTTGGGATTGGGACCAATCCAAAAGCAATTCTCGGGGACTCGATCCTCCATAGCCAAAAGGCTGTCAAAAATGTTCCAAATAGTTTCTTCCTTTCCCCATTTTTTGTTTGCTCATTTTGTTGCTGCTGAATTGGCCATAAATGTTTTCGGTCACTAAATGTTTTTTAAGTAAAGAAAAGGAAAATATAAATGGAGGGGATGGGGTGGAATTAATGGATGGATGGATTGGATGGAATTGGGGGAAAGGAAATTAAAAATGGATGGAGAATGTGGCCATACATATAAAATGATGCCAAAATAGGGAATTTGATTAGAGGAGGATTGCGTCCTTTTTATTCCTTTGTTTTGAATTTGATGTCCTTCCCCACCCACCCAATTGGCCATAAATTCATGGGAATGAGGAATTTGATGGGGCACAAAACAAAACAATATGTCCCAATGCATTTTTGAATGACTTTGAAAGGGAAAAAGAGGATTTGCGCCATTGGGAGTGGGCGGAAGGAAAAGAGAAATAAAGGTAGGCGGATTACCTGCCGCCAATGAATGAATAGGGGGAGGGGGGGGGGAGATTACATACATCCACCCTTTTCGTCATTCCATGCAAAAAAAAAAAAAAACAACAATCCAAAATGCCAGACGATTTGTTGGGCAATTAACTCATTCAATTCATCAAAAAATGAATGAGCCCAAGGGAATAGGCCAAATGAGGACCAAGGCCAATGGATTTTCCCCTTTTCCTTCACTTTGATTTGCCCTTTGTTCTTTTATGGCCATATTCTCCTCCCAAATGAGGGAATTTTACATAGCAACAAACTGGGACAACTTTGGCACAAATTCCTTGAAATAAGGCGAAAGGGCAAGGAGTAGGAAGGAGAATATGTTGGTCATTGGAGCGGAAATATAGGAATTGGCCACAGGGGAAATGCTTGAAGGGGCCTCATTTTTGGAATTGGTCAAAATGATTTTCAAAATATTATTTGAATGAGCAAATTCATTCATTGGATTTGGCTAGGTTAGTTTGTGTTGGATTGGCCAGCCATCGACCAAGCCAATTAATCGGCTCATAAATCAGCAAAGCAAAGGGAAAAGCGCATCGCCTGAGGATGCCTTTTCCTTCATTCCTTCTTTTTACACGGCTTTTCCTGCCCTTTCCTTTTCTCCAACCAATTTATCAGCAGCCAAAGGCAAAGAATGGAATCCGCATCCCACATAAACCTTCATTCCCCAATCGCAGCTGTTAGCCTCCATTTTGACGGGTTTTTGGATGTGAAAACAAATTGGACCAAAATGAACGAAAAAAGAACAGCAAAAATAGAAAAGGAATTGGAAAAAGGTGGTTTAAAAAAGTTGGAAGTTGAAAGAAGGAACATTCCATTATTTTTGTTTTTGGAATGACAAATGTTTTTTAATGAATTTTGGATTTTCAATAATTCATTAAACAAATGCGAATCTATGTGCTAATTAATAAAGATGAAATTTATTATGATATTTTTATTAAATAAATTAAAATTTTCAATTCATTTCTCAATAATTGGCCAATATTTTGTGCATTTTTTTGCCCAAATATTTTCCCTTCAGCAAAATTCGATCCAACAAAATGAGTCCAACAATCGAAATTTGAATGAAAAGAAGGCCGGCAAGAGTGAGGAGAAGGGCCCAAAAAGTGGAGGATGGAAGGCAAGTTTGTTCATCAGCAACGGTGGCCGGTTGCCCATTTTGTTGTTGTTCAATTGTTGGAATCATTTTAGATGGTGGTGGACCATTTGTGGATTCCGTGGGCGGCACATTTCCAAAAGGAGTGGTCCCAGGGGAAAGAGGCAATAATTGGAGGCGAGGACGACTGGATTGGATGGCTTGGAAGGTTTTGATTGGATGTTGATGGGAAGGGGGAGGAGAAGGGGCAGAAGTCCGATTTTGATCGGCTGAATGGAAACAATATAATGGATTGAAACTGGGTTAAATGGCACCAAAATATTGAATATCGTCCGGATTGTCCAGCACTCGAATTAGGCCAACCACATCCAATTCTTGGACTCCATCCTGTCGATTTCGTCCATTTCTCCCATTATTTCCATTTTGCCTTCGAACCCGCACAACCATGTTTGGCCCTTCCCCGTAAATCATTGCCAATGCCGAACGCCGTTCTCGATAATAAGGATATCCGCTAAATTATTTCCATTCCCCAATATTTCATTTGTCCATTCATTCACCTGCTCATTTGTTCAGTTTTGCCCGAAACAATTTGAGTGCCAGCCGCCACCCTCCCAGGCCCAAATGGACGAATTGATGGTGGCCCAATTGGCTCATTTTTGGGTCTTTGCGTATTCCCCGTTCCTTTCATCAGTTGTTCTGTTCCTCCACTCACCTATTAAATGGATTGAATTATATTTTTGAATAAATTTTGATGACCAATGCAACTCCCGGGGGTGGCGAAAGTCCACCACCGTCCCTGCCAACCGAGGGTGGTTCAACACGGCCAGAGGGAGGTGAAATTTGGCGGCCTCGAAGAAGTTCAGCCGTTGGGGAAAGAGATGGAGGGGAACCGCCTCCCAAAACGGCAGCTGAACCAGCGGATGATGATGAGGGGGATTGGCCGCCGGCGGTGGGCGCCAAAGGCATTGAAGGATCGGATTCATCGATGCTGGGACAATTGGAGGGTGGCTGATGAGGGATGTTTAGGTCATTGATCATTCATTCATTTTGTGCCCAACCGTAATTCTTTCACAGCCTTGTCCTCGGTTTTTAACGCACAATCGAAGTTGGCATCGAAAACGGGTCATCGATTTGTCGACAAATTTGAATACGCTGGATTGCTGCAAAAATGAATGAAAAAGTGGGAAAATGGAGGAGGGGATAAATTGCCAGAAAAGCCGTGTGCAAATCATTGCTATATTGAGGCGTACGGAATAAATATTGGTCAACACCACAACTTTAAGATACAAAGAAAAATGGGAATGAAGGGTGGAATTGGAATACAAACCCATTTTGGTCAATTATTAATATTTTATCGCCTTGCAAATCTTCAACAAGGCAATTCTGCACCAAAATGCCAACATTCTCATTGTTGCTTAATATGATATTGAATTATATAATTAATTTCCACCCACCATTGCCAAACATGGAATACAGTTTCGCCGACCACCGCTGCATGAACCTGTCCTCATCAATTTGGGTTAATATTCCCTTCCTTCCATCAAAACTTGCCTCAGGCCCATCCACAGTATTTTTTCGAATTGAATATGAACATTGTGGGTTGGATGCCTCATCGAATTGAGGATCCTTTTATGAATGAATGAATAAATTAATTTTCATTTAAACTTGCCAATTCATTTGGGGTCATCTCACTGATTGCAATATTCTTCGAATGAATGAACATTATTTATGCCTTTTTAGATTCATTTAACCCTTTCCAAATCGTCCACTAAATTTGCCTCCATATAAACACATTGGGCACAATAAGATCGATCAGAATCGGTGACGAACAACGGATGAATCTATTGGGTATATGGATTTGAATGAAATGATACAATTTATTTGAATAAATTGCCTGAACAGAAAGACATATTCGAAACATTGTGCCAGCCGGATTGTCCTAAAAATTTACTCAAATTTTTGTGGAGAATTTTATTCGCCGACCAAATGTTCTGTGGTCATTCCACATTCGCCGTGGCCAAATGAAATTTTATTCTGATTTCGAACCATGCATTTTGGTGTGTCATGGAAATCTTCGGCATAAATGTGAGAAGGATTGGCACTGGATGTGCGAATCTTGGAAAGAAAGAATAGTTGGGCGAATGAATGGGTTGATTACTTTGATTGCGATGCTTTCTGGCTCACAACTGACAATTGGAGTGTCGATTATTTCATTGGGATATTTGGCGAGACAATAATTTCCAAATAACAAAATGGAGGATGAGGCCAAATAATAGAAAATGAAATTGACCAGCATTAGATGGAATGGACGGACACAAAAATGTTGCAGAAATGGTGAAAAAAGCTAATGAATTGTGGAGCTTAAAAATGGAGGATGAATAATGGGAAGATGGTCACAAATAATGAATGAATTGTTTGAATAATGGAATGGAATAGACTGATCCGGCAAAAGGAGAATGTGAATATGGGGATGAATGAAGGGCAACAACTATATTAGCAATGGCAA